>BPLQ01004299.1:444686-471398 GCA_021605075.1 Caerostris darwini
AATGAAAAAAAAAAAAAAAAACATACAACAACAACAAAACATGCTGAAACAGAGTTCATTCATCTAACAATAATGCCAAGTTGCAGATCTTTTAGCCACTAAAAAGTGTTACCAGGTGCACCATGGGATATTGTAGTAAACAATATTATTTTTTATGCATGGTTTTTAACTGATCTAGTCTAACTGACAAAGCAATGAAAATACGTCGCGCGTCAAAATGATTACAGATGACACAATGTCGTTAAAAAAAAACGAAAGGAAGAAAAAAAAAAAAAAACTAAATATAATACAGAAGGAAGATCAAATTCTGCTAGAGTAGTGTTCTATGTTATTCCCCTTAGTCACTCAGATATCATACGTAGTAGCCATATGAATCACATTTCACATGAGTTATCTTTTGTTGAACTTCAGTAGACCTCGCGTTACACATATATATGATACGAACAGCCCATCAAAGAGCAAAGACGGGAAGGGGGGATGATGTTGATCTTCAAGGGGTCTTATATGAGTAACTGCCTCGAATTTGCATGTGGTAAGGAAAAAAAAAAAACATTCCCATTAGGCAGCCCGACTATAGATGCTAGACATTGCATTTCCACACATTTTCAGAATCAGTGACAAAAAAGAAAGATAAAGTTAACAGTTTTCATAACTGTGAACAAAGTATATTTTCTAATTCATGCCAATAACTGAATCTCTGTTAATACATAAACCTGGAATTCATAACGTATTTTAAATACCATGAAACAAATTAGGGTGCCTGAATGGCCGAGTGACTAGCGCTCTGGCGTTCGGTACCACAGGTTCCGAGTTCGAGTCCCGGGAGTGCCATGGATGTTTGCAATGGTCCGGAATCCACTTTAAACCGTAGATCCCCCTCTCACATGACCGTCCATGTCTAACATGATCGTAGAGCGTTGCCGGGTTATTGTTACTCCGCGTCCATAGCTTATCTTCAAACTACACGCATCTCCCTGGTAATGCTAAGGGAATAATATTTTTCTATGGACATTAATCTAGCTCATGCAATGCATTTTACATTGATAATACTTCATAATAAAATATTATGCATATCTAACATAGATGATATATTGAATATAACTTCTGCCATATTTATTCGCTTTTCCTACAATCACAAAAATAATGTTCTCTATTTCTTATATTTAATTCTAGTACCAGATACAAAACTTTTAAATGCGATCAAAATTTGGTACGAAAACAACAGGAAGCCCGCCATTTTAACAGTACAAAAGAATTTAAAATTTTCAAACTAGAATTTTTTCGGTAGATCCTACTAATTTGAGCAGTTAACCGCCTTGTCACTTTTTTTCTTTCCTCAATTCATATGATTATTATTATCTGTTCATCCTGACTTTTCTTTCCTACTTCTATCACATACCATTTAGTAGAGGAAAGCTTCGCGTTCAGGCACTCGACCTCTTTATTCAACTTAGTAGTATAAACTATTCAATATAATTTTAATAGTATAAATTTCAATCGATTGGGGACTGAATGGCCGAGTGGCTAGCGCTCTGGTGCTTGGCACCACAGGTTTCGGGTTCGAGTCCCGGTGGTGCCATGGATTTTTGTAGTGGTTCGGAATAAACTTTACACCGTAGGTCCCGGTCTAAAGGCTCGTTCCCACCGAGACGAGAGACGTGAAGATTCAAGAGGCAAGCGAGAAAATTTTTTCGACCCCTTCACAGCAAAACGTCAGAAATGGCATTACGCCTAGTGAAGTTCCGCTTCGAGTTGAAAGGGAGTCAACTCGGAGCGGTGCATTTCAAACCGGTTTCAGGCGAACGTGGTGAGGCTAGTGATTGGTCAAATTTTTTCGCTTACATCTTCTCGCCTCAGTGGGCACGAGCCTTAACAGGATCGTAGAACGTTGGGGAGGTATTGTTATTCCGCGTCCGTAGTTTATCTTCAAGCTACACGCATCTCGGTTCTACATATATCAGGTAGGGCTAAGAGAGTAACGTCAGTGCAGCGTTTGCCTTAAGGTATCCAAGACAAGTGTTTGCCAGCTGCATTAGAATTAAAAAAAAAAAAAATTCAATCGAATATTTGGGCAGTTCGTGACCTCTTCTTGTTAAAGAATTTAAGGAGAGTGAAAAATGACCCCTAAAATTGTTATCGATTATTTTCATACTTTGAAATTTATTTTTAAATTAATGGTAAATTTGAAAATAGATTCCTAAATATCGTTCTAATAAATAATTTAATTTTGATTTGATTAAAAAATACGAAGTCTTATTTCCGATTCATGTGTATATGGAGTTTTTATTAAACTGCTACTGTACAGATCTCATAGAATCAAATTCAAATCATTAAGTACATAAAAATAATAAATAATAAATAGTAATAATACATAAAAATAGTACATACTAATAATTCTAAATTCTAACAATCTTATTTTGAGCTTTGTATTCTTCTTCTTAGTAACCTTCAACTGAAGTGAACTGCGTAGAATGTTGTTATCCTTTGTAAATAATTTTAAACTGGCGATATTGTTTTTGTTATCCATATCAATACGGAGTGTACTTTTGTTTTCATATTGCTTTTTAAAACTTTAAAATACATAAAATATAATTAGTTTGTCATTAATAAATCTGAATTATGAATTCAGCTATAGTGAAAGTGGTTAAGCTCAGGTAAAGTAATTCTTATATTATAATTGGACAATTATGTTTTATCATCGATGAAAATTTGTTTAAGGAAAACCAAAATAATTTAAATTCAAATTAACATTCTTAAAGATTTAATATTTAAATGTGTTATGTTATATAATTACAGTCGTATTTATAAAGTTCGAATGTTAATCTAAGCCATAATAATGTGATATTGTATGTAACATTGAAATGAATAATAAGACTACCAAAATACACTTCAGAAATAATAATACAATATCGTGTATATTGAACATTACAGAATTTTTTTTATCTCATTTCGGCTTAAATACTGGTTTTGAACTTTGGGTAAATTTTTTTCAAGAAAACATTCATTCTCGTCTTATATTCGGAAATATATGGCACTCAAGAAATCTGTCGATTGTTTGCTTTGTTTTTTTTATTTTAATAATATAAATAATAATATGTAAATAACAGGATAAAACACAATCTATTTTTCTCTAAATAATTGCTTTCTTCAAAATAAAACATTAAATTATTTTGTTCATTATTTATTGTTTCAAAGCTTACTGTTATTATTATTTTTTTTATCAAATTTGTAAAATTCACTCATTGTGTACGTTTCAGAAATATCTATAATTTTTCTCTTTAAGAGTTTAATATTTTTCAGATATTTATAATTTATTAAAATATCTAATAAAAATTTTGAATTTATATTAAGATGAATATGAAGTTTTTTTCATATGCATATATTTTCATTTTAGCCACAAACAGTTTAGAGCAATGCTAAAGAAGTATAGGCGTAAGAAGAAAAGACAAATATTAGCCAAAGAAAGAGAACAAGAAGAGTCATTAGGTGATTATAACAATTATTTCAAATATTTGTTTATTAACTCTCGTCTACTGCTATGTTGGAAAAAAAAAAGCAAACTGAAAATATGAAGTATTTATTTTGTTCGTTTAGTTTGTCCAATATTTTTATGAACTATTTTAGTAGTTATTAAAGATTTATAAGCGATTTGATTTTTTATACGATTTTTATAAAAAATTTCTTTAATTTTTTTTCTTTTCTGTTTGATATTTATATTTTTAAACTTAAAATCTACAGTATTTTGCAAATGCACAATGTCTTTATCTTATTTATCATTTTTTGTGGAAAATAATGTTATTAAAATGTAAGCATTAACATGCAAATTCTATATCTAATTATAAGTATCTGATTGCATTATAATTAAATAGTTATTAATTAGCTTTAATGAATGACTTTTATAGAACAACAGCATAGAGAAAATTCCCCTAATTTTAAAGAAAGAGAGGAAGATAGGAGGAGAAATTCTGAATTATATGATCAATTTGAGGAACATGAAAGGTTTGTATTATACTTAAATGTTTCTTTAGCATCTATAATATATTTAATTATTTATATTTTCTTATTTTGATTCTAAAGTCTTTCTTATTTCTTCTTATTAAAGTACAAGTAACAATCGTTATTTTCTAAATTGCATGTTACGATACCAGAAAATCTTAAGTGCAGCCTAATTTCTATTGCTGAAAAACCTCTTAAATGTGTTAGAAGCTTTCTTTTAGAACGATAAGCTTTATGTTTTCAATTTTTAACCAGTTTTTTTAATATAATGCAATATTTATATATCAAATGAAAAATGATAGAAGATGGTATGGAAAATTCTTTTAATTGGAACTAACAATTGTAGCCAAAAAAGGATATTCACATACTTGAAGCTTTGCATAATTGTAATTTGTTAAAATAATATAAATAAAGTAATACATTTATTTATAGAAATTATTTTTCTTAAAATAAAATTTTTGATATCCCTTTAAGATTTCATTAAATAGAACTGTTTGTTTTCCTTACAAATTCAACCACATATGGTTCCTACTATCTATTTTTCTGTTTTTTATTTAACCATTTGGTACTTTCCACGTTGTTGTTGATGTGTTTTTTTAAAATTTTTTTTTTTATATGTGTCTCTTTCTGGATCTATACAATTACAATAACTTATTTAAAAGGTGAAATTCTTTATTTTCTGCTTCTAAAAAAGAAAAATCGCTCTTTCTTATGATGCTGGCAAGTCCTAAATTTTCATTGATTATAAATGTAATTAAGATAAAAAAAAAACCTTTCTAGATTTTGTTTGTAATTGGCATGTAATTTATTAGCTAAATATTACCATATTTAATCTCATAGAATGTTTTTATTAGGTTGCAAAGTTGAAATTTTATTCTGTCCAATTTTTGGTGTTTGCCAATATTCCACGCTTTTGTGCCTCACAAAAGGAAAAATATCCTACATGTTTACAAAATTCACCAGCACTTTATATTATATAAATTCTCTCATACTAATTCAATTATTATATTTTTGTTTCACTTACTTGTATAAATTGTTTAATGGATTAAAATCTGTAGGATAAGAAACCATAAAATGTGGCTTGTGAGAGAAGAACAAGCACAAAACGAATTCAGAAAAAGGAAAGAGTATCAGGAGCAACGAAGAATTAAAGAAGAAGAAGAAAGAGTTAGTATCTGAATATGACTTGATATAGTTAACTTAAAACTTGATTTGTTATGCTGCATTGAACGAAAATTTATAATTAACTGCTTATTTCTATATTGACAAATATTCTTATGCACACTATAAAATAATAGGATTTTTAATATTTAATTTTAAGTTATTGTATATTCATGAAATTATGTTGAATATCCATTTATATATGTAATGCTGATTATATGCTTTGTATGCAGTGGCAAGTACGTATATGTATTATAATAATAAAAAAATGTAAATTGATAGATATAAATAATAAATTTAACTTGCACATCAATTTTAACTTTACTTAAAGGGAATTGCATGAATGCTATTTAACAATACTAGTTCACTATTCATTTAAAATTGGATTTGAAGAACCTTGCTGAGAAAATAAAATTATGAATTTTCAAGACAAGCAAATAACTACATGAAAATTTCCCAACACTTTCTTAATTTTGATTATATGAAGCAAAATAATTGGCTAAATTACTAGTGAGTTTAAAACCTTCTTTAAAATAAAATTCTCCAATTCAGAACATTCTACAAAATTTTCTGAATCTTTCATTTATAATTTTTTTCCCTCTAACTTTGAGCTAAGTGAATTGAAATTGTTGTATTGTATTTTTTTATATTCCAATTTGCATAATTTAAATTCATGTTGCAAAATCCTCATAAGATGATTTTCAAGTATGTATATCTTTATACAAAGGGCATTTACTATTCCATGTTTTTCACCTTTGCTTTTCTAACAAATTTACAGGTAAAGCTAAAGGTTGTTTAAGTTATGGAAATAAATCCCCTACATAATTTATTAAAAATTTCATACTTTTAACAAATTATTCTTAAAATGAAGATTTGACAAGTCTATATTGGTGTCACTTCAATTTGGTGTGATTACCTTTGTCAGCATGGAAGAAGTAATTTACCACCTCACATCCAATTAAAGGACTTTTAAGTCTGGTTGACTAGCAGTATTTGATTAGTGTTGACTATAGATATAGAATTTTTTTTTTGGTTTTCTTGTCATGCTTTAAATTGTTTTAGTCAGAACTCTTAACATGTAAATTACAAGATTGCTCTTGGTTATCAACAGAATATGGATTTTTGTGTATGTGTGTGTGTGGGGGAGGGGGGGGGGAAATAAAAAATGTAAAACTTTAATCATAATTTAGAAAAAGTTTTATTTGAAAATATATTTGATTTGTGCATTTAAAACTAAAAAGTTTAAACAATGGGATGTAAAGAAAAATAAATGTGATGTAAGGAAAAATAAATATAATGCAAATGAAAATAAAACTACTTAATAATATGTTAACATTCATTTTTAAAAATAAAATGTTGATGAATATATTTTTAAAATGTACTCTTCAAGTGTTAGTAAATATCATAATATATTTTCAATGAAAAAATCGAAAAATTATGAAAAAATTTCATTAAAAGGTTATTTAATATTTATTATTACAATTCTAGTCTTATTATATATGAAATATGCAAGGAATTCATATTTACTGTGTCTTCTCTTTCAGTCTGGATTAATAAAAATTTAATTATTAATGTAATATGTTTTTTCAGCATTTAAAATGTTTAAATATGTACGTATAAGTCCCCTCCCCCTCTTTTTTTTTTTTTTATCACTGTATTCATTTTGAAGGAAGTTATATGTTGCCAATCTACAGATGTAGCTTTACATTTCATTTTCTTCACAGAAATAGGATCAATGTTTTATTTGATGAAATATTCCTAATGTTTTTTTCAGTTTGAAGTATTAATGTTTCTTCTTTTAAAATTTACTTTTAGAAAAGAATGTTGGCTGAATTTGAATTACTGCAAGAAATGGAAAGTAAACAAGAAGAGGAAAAGAAAAAAATTCAATCTCAAAAGGAGGTTATAAAAATTGAAATATATCCATTTCTTTGGCATTTTCCTTGCATGATTAATAATTTGATAAACATTTTTTGTGATGTTTATTTACTTGATTTATTATTCCAGTTTGATACTTTTATATTTAACTAATAAACAAATTTCTATAAATTTATTAGGGCAGAAACCATATTCGATGTGATGATGATTTGTGTAATAATAATTTTAATTAAGATGGTTTATTGGATTAGTTCATTCTATTTTAATTTAAATATATGAAAGTAACTGAATAATTTTTGGGGGTAATTTTTAAACTAAGAGAAGAAATAATTTTATATAAACTACCTTCGTTAAAAAAATAACCACAATCAAATCTACATTAACAGTCATAATTATTAAATATTTATTTTTAATAATTATGATGGTTGCAATTTATTTATTGAAGATATTAATTATTTTAATTGAAGGCAAGTTAATAATTTTATAGAAGTTTACTTAAATTGTGGTGCATAATTTGTATTTAAGTTGCATGCAAAACAGGGTCGAATGTGCTGTTGGCATTGTTGTAGTCAGAGCAAAGAAAATTGCGATTACAATTGTGGTAATATTCATAAAAGTATCTCACAGCAAAAGTCAGACTTTCTGGTGGAAGTTTTTCTGGTTTTCTCCTATACGATATATGCAGGACAATTATCCCTAAAACTCTTCCAAGGTGTCACTATCCTCCCCTCGTCACTCAACAATGGGCTATTCATGGGATGCATAAGTTGTACAAAAAAAAAAAAAAAAAACCACAGCAATTTAACAAAAAAGGAGTTGAATGCATAGAAAAAAGAACTATTTAAAATTTTATCATCTTATTAATTTGAAAAATATAAGAATGAATATTCTTAAAGGATTCTTGTCAAGTATTTTACAATTTGTTTGACAAATATTTGAATGCAATTTGATAACATTTATATTGCCTTATTTATCTGTCTTTTGATCATTTTATATTGTTTTGTTATCCTTAACTTTACATACAACACTTCATATTGCTGTTTCCATAATGTTTTGAAGAAGATTCTGCAAGATGTATCTTTTAATATTGATTTATTAAATGTTTCCATGCTTGATATTCAGAATTTTTAACTTTATGCAAATTTCACTATTTAACTATAAATAATTTTTGCTGTCTTTTTAAGCTATATTCTTCATTAAAGTTAAATCTAACTTAATTTGAACTTTATTTATTTGAATCTATGTTGTTGTTTTGTTATAAATAGTAGAATTATCAATACTGCTTTTGTTTTTAATATTAAGCAGAGTTTATGAAATTAAAGGATCTAATTATTACTTACTTTTCCCTTAAAAGTAAAAAATTTGTACAGAGATAATTTAAATAAAATTTTTAATGATCCTTCTAAATATTATTTATTATAAGAGATTAACAAAAATTTTTTTATAATAAAGGTAATTTGTTTTTAATGTATATTAGATATTTCTTAACTGTCTATTCAGAATTTTTCAGTTGTGTTGAATAATATGATTCGTCTACATCTAGGAAACTCTTCAAAATGCCCTCACAAACCTGTCCAAGGTATGAAAGTTCACAATTAATAAACAATAAAATTTAATTTTTAAATAAATTTAGTTTGAAAAATATTTTTAACAATATTTTTAAACAAAAAGCTGTGATGTTTTCCATGCTTAAATTACTGTTTTTTTTTTTTTTTTTAAACTATTTTTATTTTATATTTTAAAAAAAAAAAAAAAAAAAAAAAAATTGTTTTTAATTGAACAGCTATTAAAAAAATGATTATTTTCAAATAACAAATAATTATAGATTTTAAAAAATATGCTTCTTTATGTAAATAGCTTTTTAAATGAAATATAATATTTTGTGATTTTGAAATTTAATAATTTGGCATTTTAATAACTGTTAAGGATGATGGACCATGGCATAATCCTATAGCACCTGAGAATTACCATCCTGGAGTGGAAAGACCGCAATGTCAATTTTTTGCAAAAACTGGGTGTTGTAGATTTGGTGATAGGTATGTATAGAGATATAAGAATTTTAATAAAAAAAAAAAAATATATATATTAATTTACATTTATTTTACTAATTATTTTTTTGTTGTACAAAGTGTAATTTTCTTTTTCCAATCTTGCTTAATTATGTGTTTTAATTGTTATCTGTATAAAACAATATATTTATGTGTCTTTGTCTGTATTTCTTATAATTTAAAAATTATAACATTAAATGTATAATTTTTTTTCTCTGAATCCGATTTTTTATCCAATGTGTTGCTTAAAAGTTAGAAACAATTCATTTTAATGAAATAAAAGCCATACTTTTTGTTAATAAAATTGCTGTTTTAAATAGTTTGCTTTCAGTTAATGTTAATAAACACATCAAAATAGTAAAAATAAAAGTAATTTAGATGAAATTATTAAAGAACTAAAATTCTAAGAGTTTTTTTTTTTTATAGAATTTTTGTTTGCTATTACATAACTTTAAAATTATGAAAAAAAAAAATAAATAAATAAAGGCTTTCTTTAATGAAATAAAATTACAATTAAATTAAAACTTCTTAAAATCAATTGTCTTCTTTTCATGTATTGAGTTTATAATAAATAATTTATGAATATTTGAGAAAATAACATTAATTACTTTTTATTTGTTTTAATGATATTCATAAGGCTAAAATGATAATTTTTTTATTTTTGTATTCATTTTTCAATAAATTTTTTTGTTTGTATCAATTACATTATTTTTTTATGAGTTTAAAATTTATTTTACATTCTAAATTTTTACTTATTTTATTTTCATCTTACTATAATGGAATAAATTTAATATCTATTTGTATCATTCCTGTTAGCAATCTTAATGTATGATTGACTAGAACTACAAGAAATGATGCTTCATTCATTAAAAGAAATTTCATTTACAATTTGCATGAAAGTTTATTTGGTTATTTGACTTTGTAATAGTATTTATTTAATGTCTTAATTCTTCTTCGTTGGTGCAACAGTCTCATGGTGGGCCAAAGCCATCTGCCTAAGCAAAGCCACTGGCAAATTTCGAGAAAAGAGATATTTTCTTTTTATAGGGTAGGATTGTCAGCCCTACATTTATATTAGACCAGAATCCAATGCTCTATAGTCATATTAGTCTAAAATCTACAGTTTAAAGTGGATTCCAAACCACTACAAACATCCACAGCATCACCGGGACTCAAACTCGAATCCTGTAGCACCAACTGCCAGAGCGCTAGTCATTTGGTCAACAGGCCCTAATGTCTTAATTACAGATAAATATTTTATCATTGATGAGTTTGAAATATATTTTCAAACAAATGATTCAAGTGCCATTTTCCAACATTATGTTGACATTGCGGTGAAAGAAAAACATTTTCTTCTAGATTTTTGTCTGTTGTGTACTTTTTAAAATTAAGATTGATTAAATGTTTTAAATTAAAAGATATACAAACTAACATGAATTTTTTTTCACATTAAGGTTAAATATTTTTTCTCTCTTTTTTTTAACATCAAATAATTATATTTTTTTCAATATTTGTAATATGTTAAAATTTATTGGAATTGTAAAATCAAAGTATAGTGATTGATTCAATTTTTTTAATTGCAATTATGTTATATACTACAATATTTATTGCATAATATATAAAAAAAACTTGACATGTAATGTAAAATATCTTTCTTATTTAGGTGTTCCAGAGGTCATATTTATCCTACTATAAGTACTACCCTCCTGATTAAAGGAATGTATAGTCACTTTAGCATTGGGCATACAGAAAGAGATGACTTTGATACAGACAATGCATTAGAATATGAAGAAAAAGAGAGATACCAAGATTTTAAAAACTTTTACTTCGATGTTTTACCAGAATTTAAAAAATGTGGAAAAGTGCTTCAGTTCAAAGTATGCTCTAACCATGAACCTCATTTGCGTGGAAATGTTTATGTGCAGTTTTCAAAGTAATTTTTTTTTTATTGCTCTTCTTTTTTTTTTTTTTTTACTTCAAGTGTTTCTACTTAATTTGGATACTTTACTTTCATAAAGATTCTTCATAGTTATTAAATAAAAATATTTTTTATTTATTATATGATTTATATTTTAATATAGTGAAGAAGAAACCGTCAAAGCCTATCAGCAATTCAATGGTCGATATTATGCTGGAAAACAGTTGACTTGTGAATTTACCAATGTGATAAAGTGGCGATCTGCAATTTGTGGTAAATATTTATTTGCATTAAGTTTAATTTTTTTTTGTTTATGTATGAAAGTCTTAAAATTTTATCATTTATTTTTTATTCCAATTTATAGTCAATTTTTTTAAATTCGGTTTATGTAATAAAAAATTTACTGGCTTTAATTGAAACTATTATAAACATTTATTAAAGTTTTATTGAAATTGTAAAGAATCACTGAAAAAATTTATGTTAATAAAAAAATCATTATTTATTAATAACATATAGCAAAATATAAAATTGTAATTTCTTAATGACATACAAAAAAATTAAAACTTAGATTAAAAAAGTTCTTTCATTGATTCAAGTTATTACATTGATTAAAAAAGTTCTTTCAAAATGTAGGTAAATTAACTTAATTTAATGAGCTTTACAAAATATGACTAACTGAATCATCCTAGCTTATATTTAAATTGTCTATTGTTTATTATTATTATAAATATAGCATATATATTAATAACGACTATTATAATAATCATAATTCTATAAGTATTTAGTCTTTGCTGCAGAATTTTTATCAACAAAATTCTAATGTTTACTTCTTATTTACAAGGCACATCTTTTCTTTACAGGATTATATTTTCGCAGACTGTGCCCAAAAGGACTAAATTGTAATTTTTTGCATTGCTTCAAAAATCCCACTAGTGAGTTTTGGGAAGCTGACAGAGATTTGCCTGTCCTTGAAACTTCTAACGGTAGTCATTCAAGAAGTAGCCATTCAAGACATAACAGCGAAAGAAATTCATCGTATCGCAGTCATGTAAGTGCAAGCAGACGGTATCGCAGAGATAATACACCAGAATATAGTTCTTCACGTCGATACAGATCAGATTCTGAAAGTGATAGTGAAGAATATAATAATTCATCCAGGAGGCAGGACTCTGAAAGAAGACATGATTCTCTGCACAAATCACATCGTAAGAAGAAACGCCGACGTTCACGATCAAGATCACGATCTGGAACTCCATTGTCTGATTATACACCTGAAAGTAGCCATAAGAAAAGTAAAAAGAAAAAAAAGTAATTATATATTTAATGTGCATCACACATTTCATATTTTTAAATATTAAAATTTTAAAATTGAAAGAAAATTAGATTACCTAGATTTTAAAAGTGTTTATAAAATATAGAAAATTACTTTGGTTTAGAAACATGTAGTAGTAGATTTCCTAATTTATTGATTTCCAATTGTCAATTAAAATTTTTTTCTTTTATTTATTAGGTAAAAGATATTTTAGCTTTTAATTTTTATTCTTCATTAATAAGCTAATTAATCTTAAAGGTTTTTTGGATATTTAAAGTATATTTCAGTTCTAAAATGATGTTTAATTTTTTCTCTATGTATATTATTTGTACATTAATGTATTAAAAATTATAATTAACAAATATGTTGCATATATAATATTTTTATATTGCATTATCAGGCAACTAGCTTAATAATATATATGTAAATAATATTTTTTTAATTATCTCTCATAAAATTAAAGATACTAAAGAATTATATGTGCTTTTTAAAAGAATTCAATATAAAGACATTTTTATTTATTCATCTATTGGAAGTTCAGTAAATTATTTTTTACAAATATTTCAAATTAAAGCTTTAATGCTCAATTAAAATTTGCTTCAAATTGTTGCTTTTTTTTCCACAGAAAATCCAAGAAAAGGAAACGAGAATCAAGTTATGAAAAAAATAATAGTGATTGAATAAATTCTGTTGTATATAGTGTACCAGCCTATTATATATATTGTGGCAGTCTATTGTATATATTGTGGTTTTAATAAAATGTGTTGTGTAATTGTCTTTAATTTTTTATGAAATATTATTTATTTCAGTAATTGGAAAAATATATAGGACATTAAGAAAAACCAGAGTTAATGTTATGGTCAATTGGTAAATATTTTATTTTATGATTATTAGCTAGGCAGTTTAATAAACTGTGGACTAATACATGAAAATTTAAAACTTATCTTTATGAAAATTATTAAAATTAGTAATTTCTATTTAAAATTTATGTAAATTCTTATTGCAATAAATTTGATTTGATGAATAATATTAATAAGAAAATATTTACTACTGAACCTTCCTTTTCTGTTTCACTACGATATTTAACAATAATCATATTAAGTTATAAACTTGTAGTATTACAAGGACACAGTACTATTAAAACCAGGTCCATATCCAGGGTTTTATCTTGGGGTGGGGGTAGGCTCGGCAAAATAAAGCGTAATTGTTTATGAAAGCTCAATAGGTCATACTAAACAATAAGTAATGGAAAAGGTATCTGAAGTTAAAATTCCCTATATTAATTATTATTTTTTTTATTAAATTTTTTTTACATGTTCATTTGGTACAAATAAATGAAAAATAGAATATTAAAATGATGTATTGCACAATATATATATATATATATTTATATATATATATATATATTTCTTTTTTTGTCAGCTCATTGATTACATGGTTTATATCATCTTCAATATTTCGATGAGTATTTAATTAAGATAAATCAAGAAAACCTTAACAAATTCAGGCTCAATAATAAAATTGATACTGGCATTGAAATACTAAATATTTAACAAAAACAATTGGGCCTAAGTGAAGGCTTGAGTAAGTTTGAACACATGCATATTTCACTCATGGATTTGGGGGGAGGGGCTGAAGTTCACCAGCCCCACCCCATGAGTGTGTGCCTGATTAAAAGTGATGAGATGAATAATTTTTTTAGTAATGATCATTCAAGTTAGCATCCAATAATAGAAAGTGTATACTTTTAATTTAATTTTATGGGGAATTGAATCCACTTAATAAACTCATGTTTGTGAAAATTGCAACATCATGAAGGACTTACGCGAGTGAACTGAAATTTTCAGGAAATGCAAATTAGCGCTTGATATGCAAATTATTAGAATTTCAAATCCGTAGCTTATGCGTATGCTGAGCAGCGCCCTCTGAACGGCGGATGGATCCGAATAAATAGACGGCTGTAGCGAGGCGTGTATGGTTATCGGTGGTTATCTGCTAGTGGTAAACGTTAGCTCAATCGTTACTTATGCCTCTTCGACGAAAGTGAGCGAGATTTGAACAATTACAGAGTTTGAACGGGGGAGAATCATCGGCCATCGTGAAGTTGGATTGTCTTATCGTGCTGTAGCCGCTCGTGTGCAGCGTAACAGCAGCACAGTGATGCGTCTTTGGAAGCAGTGGACGGACGAGTGTCGGACAACTCGGAAATCCGGGAGTGGACCCCGAAATGTGACGTCAGCTCACGATGATAGACATCTGGTGATGATAGACCGTACAGCTTCCTCTAGACAATTGGCAGCACTGTGGTCAATAGCTACAGGTGTTTTATTGTGTGCTTCATCAATTCGTAGACGTCTGCTGCAGCGTGGACTGCGCGCAAGGACTCCGTTATACAGGATCCCTCTCACGCTAAACCATCGCCGCCAGCGGCTACAATGGGCCGCTCAGCATAGAGACTGGCGTGCTGATTGGCAGCCTGTCGTGTTTTCTGACGAATCCTGCGTTAATTTGTGGTACCATGATGGCCGCATTCGTGTCAGACGCTATGCCAGTGAACGCCACCTTACGGAGTGCATTATCGAACGCCACAGTGGACGGACACCCGGAGTTATGGTCTGGGGTGCCATAGCATATCATGGACGATCTCAATTGCTAAGAATTGTGGGCAATCTGAACAGTAACCGGTACATCAGTGAAGTTCTACAGCCCCAAGCTGTTCCCTTCCTTCAAAGCTTGCCAGCCGCTGTATTTCAACAGGGCAATGCCCGCCCTCATATCGCTAGGACTGTTCAATCCTGCTTTGCAAAGCGGCAGGTACAGCTTCTTCCTTGGCCTGCGTATTACCCGGATATGTTGCCGATTGAACATGTGTGGGATTTCGTTGGTCGGCGTCTCGCTAGTGATCCTCGTCCTGTTGCTTCCGCAGACGAACTTTGGGTGCGCACACAAACAATATGGAATGCTCTTCCTCAGGCAGACATTAAAAATTTCTTTGATTCCATGCCACGTCGTGTAGCAGCACTTATTGCGGTGCGTGGGGCTACACAAAATACTGATTCCGATCTCTTGTTATTGTTTATTTGCTTTGAACATTTAATCATTTATTTGTACCACTACCACTCAACTGTGTATTAAATTTCATTCAATTATGTCTATTCCTTCATGGTGTTGCAATTTTCACAAACATGAGTTTAGTTATCATTCAAGTTAGCATCCAATAATAGAAAGTGTATACTTTTAATTTATTTTTATGGGGAATTGAATCCCCTTAATAGTTATCATTCAAGTTAGCATCCAATAATAGAAAGTGTATACTTTTAATTTAACTTTATGGGGAATTGAATCCACTTAATAGTTATCGTTCAACTTAGCATCCAGTAATAGAAAGTGTATACTTTTAATTTAATTTTATGGGGAATTGAATCCACTTAATAGTTATCATTCAAGATTCAGTTGACAAAAATCAGTAGTAGATTTAATTTTAGAAATACTGGCTATAATTTTTCGATATTTTAAAGACACTGTTATTTAAGATACTTCTTTTCTTTCAATCATATGTTTATTTTTTTTAATGCTTTTTTTTTATTGAGTTTAAAATTGTTAATGGAAAAATATATTAGTTTTAATTAGATATAAACGTTCATAAAATTTGCTTTAATTATTTAATTTGTTAGATTTATTAATACCATAAATTAATCTAATAATTGCTTATCTCTCAAATAAATCAGTTATCTAATTATTACTTATTAATAAAAAAATGATAAGCATTTTAATAATAAATATTTATAATTGTAACTTAAATTTAATTTTATCATAAATTTTGAATCTGCTTGCTGTAATGTGTAGTAAAATGAATTAATTCATTACTCTTAATTTTTAAATTTATTATTAATAATTTAATTTTACTATCAATAATTTATTAATTGCAACAATTTTTTGAAAGCATGTTAGCTAGCTGCCACAAGTCTGAATTATCATTTATTTGAAAATATTGCTATGAATTTGAAGATATTACGGAATATATTTGTTTAAATAATCAGTAAGTGTATAAGACACATTTTTGTTTGGGTAGAATTTTCGTCGAATTTGTTTTATTCTAATGCTATTTTATATTTTTGCAACCTTTAAGAATTTTAATTGAAATTTTCATTTTGTTATGCAGAAATAATTTTAAATGTATAGTGTCTTGAAAAATTTAATTTAAATTTATGATTTTGTTATTTTCATACAATTTTATTAAACACTTAACTTAACCTATTAAACTTATAAAAAATTTATTACTGTGTCCAAAAAGAAAGACCAATTTTCATTTTAAAATTCCCGGGGTTTATGGAATTAATTATTTTTCTTTTTTAAGTTACTGGCACTGTCCTCGACATCTGTGTGAAATTTGACGTCAAAATATTCATTGGTGTTTGAGTTACGCTTGGCCTTGTGAGACGCTAAAACTGATTCCGGCGATTTTTGAAATGTCTGAAAGAACTTGCATTAAATTTTGTTTGCGGAAACGTATAGAATGTTGCAGAAGGCATTCGGTGAGTTTTCCTATATCGGAAAAAAGTGTTTAGAAGTGGTATAAACAGTTCAAAGAAGGCAGAGAACGCTTTGAAGACGAAGAGCCCTCTGGTCGACCCTCCACCTCAACCGACGAAGCTCACATCCAAAAAATTAAAGATTTGATGCTTGCAAACCGTCGATTTACAATTAGAGTGCTTGCTTATGATGTTGGAATTTCAAAAGTATCGGTCCATTCAATTTTGGGCCTCAAACGCGTCAAAACTCGATTGGTACCGAAAACTCTACTTTGATTCTTCGTGACTTTTTCGCCAAAAATGAAACCCATGTCGTTCCACAACCACCATATTCACTTTGTGCGACTTGTGGCTATTCCCTAAACTCAAAAGACCTCTCCGGGGACACCGTTTTCAGTCGATTGAAGAGATTAAACGTGAATCGCCGCGCTCTTTGCCGATGACTTTTTAGCATACATTGAGGGTAGGGAAAAAAGTTGGCACAAGTGCATTGTGTCCGGAGGGGGACTACTTTGAAGGTGATGAAATAAACGTGGAAGAATGAGTAGAAAGTTTTTGAAAAAAAAAAAAAAAAAAAAAAAAAATTGGTCTTACTTTTTGGGCACAGTAGTAAGGCTCTCAAGATGCTCAACAGAAGTATAACAGCCGAACCGCTCAATTATATTGCGAAAAGTTGCATCTTCAAGCTCTATCTGCAATGAGGGTTCACGGTACTAAGACATGACTAATTTGTAAAATTTATTCATAATGAGTTTTAGTCGTTGTTACAATTTTGTAAAGAATTTCGATTTAATATGAAGTTGTCTTTTAACTGTTTTTCATGTTTGAAATTTTATTTATTTATTCATTTAAAGAATAATTTAAAAAAAATTTATAATATTTTCTAAATACTTATGCTTTTATACACAAATTTATTAAAAATTTGCATCTATTATGATTTTTTGATGGAAGGTTATTCATTCTCATTTAAGTAGACTGTTGTAATTTCTCGGCCTATGTGAGGTCTATAATGACTTCAAGACACTGAATTAATCTGGTTAATTATACAATAAATGAAAATTAAAAATATACATTTTATCACAAGTGCACGATTAAAGTGCAGTTCACTCCAAGATCGGAGATCTTTAGTGTTCTCGAGTCTACGTCGAATCTCAAAATAAGTGGTCTGCGGCAGACCTTAATTATCACACGGCGTAATATATGAAACCACAAGGGGTCCACTTTGTAAGCATGCTTAAACTCCGGCCTATTCAATCCCTTTCAGAAAAAGAGAAGAAAAAATCACCTCTTGTCGACTCGTCGCAGAACTCTCCCCTTCGTCTAAAACCCCCTTTAAGAAAATCCGTCATGGGGGAGGTAAGCTTCCATCACTTCTCTTGGGAGTAGACATTTTCTCAGCTGATGGTCTATCGCCAATCACGATTAAACAATTCATGGTGTAGTCCATATTCCATCTGTGATTGTTTCGACCTGTGAAGGTCGTACAGACAATCGCTAATTTCATGAGTCTCATTATTCATGATACCGAATATCTGCTATCAGATTTCAGTGACAGGTTGTTCTTATTAGTACAAAACACTAATTGCATGTAATATAATTACCCACAACACTGCTTGTCTGTTGTCAAATTTGAGTGATGGATTGTTATTATGTACTTGTCAAAGAATATACATTCCTCTCTCCTGGAAAAGAAATACTACAATACGTTGAATATGCATTAATTTTCATTTAAATTTCTTTACTTGTAATACAAATAAATTTTTTTTACTGAATGAGCTTTTATTTTTTATTCTGACAAAGAGTTATGATAGAACTTCTGTATGGGAATCTGGAGGAACTGGTAAAATCTATTTTCGTATTTGGCTTGTCCTGTTTCTGCAAGATGAAATAATAATAATAATTTGTTATGTATGATCTTTTTCTGCAATGTAACTTGAATGTATAATGTTAAGTGATGTTAAATTAACTTTCACAAACGTAAATGATCCATACATACTAATTTGAGAAAAATTAATGACGACTTTGCTTGTATAAACAACAAAAATATTTCTCTAATTGTAATGTAAATGTCAGTCATTTTACTACCAAAATCTGGTTTATATTTGATAAATCAATATTGTAATTATATAACATTGTATTTTCGTAGCTTCCACATTCTCAATGGCAATCCAGCAATTTTATAGTTCAGCTATTTTACTACTACCATGGGCACGAACTGTTTTTAAATTGATGCCAAAAAGAGAAACATCGTAATATTGTAGCGAATAGTAACATCGTAGTATACTAACATCGTAGTGCATCAACATCGTAGTATTGAATATAACAATAAAAATAGCTTCTTATGCAAAATATTATTTAAATTCAAATTTCATGATAACTATGGATACTAAGCTGTACAAATAACATAAATCGTCAGTGTAAAGAGTTGAAATAACGGATAAAAAAAAAAAAAATTTTTTTTTTTTTTTTAGCTACTTTTTCTGTATATTGCATAGTATTGCAAGAAATCACAATTTACAGGAGGGTTATAATTTGCTTCTTTGGGAAAATTGAACGACAACCATTATTACCTTTTTAATTTATCTTAAAACGTAATAAGAATTTGAAAGTGGAAATGTGTTATATTAAACTTGGGTAAATTTTGGAAAAATTATACCAAATACATATCTGCAAGTTTTAAAATAATTATGATTTAAAGTATTTATTTTGGCTTATTTTTTAAAATTTGATATGTGAATATCTGATAATTAATTAATTTTTTTTTAATAGAATCATTTTATCTTTGCTAAATGCATACTTTTTTTGTGAGAATTATGATTGATTTTTAACATGCAAATTGAAATTATTTTTATTTATTAAAAAAACAACAACAACGTAAAATTGATTTTACGGATTAATTCATTGATTGATTCATTATAACATAGGTTGATGGATACATTATAGATTGATCGATTTATTGATTTATTTATTAATTGATTGATTCATTAAATGTTCAAATCATTTTTTAATTTTTTTCTGAAATCTGTTAATAGTGTGACAGAAAGATATTTCCTGAAAAAAAATATTAATCATATTAAATTAACTTATTTCAATAGATCGCGCCATATGCGATTAAATGCCGTGTGGATAGATTAATGATTCGTCGAAAAATTGTAAGGCCTTATTACGATATAAATTACAAAAAATTCCTGAATTTATCGATTACTTGGGAGTGTAATAGCCGTAGATCTTTTATTGAATGTAAGAAACTCAGAGCCAGGCCAATCGAACTGCTTTAAGAGAACTGATTCAAGCAGCAATAATCAATTGAGACAAGTCTCTTGTATGCTTTTGCTTTTTGGGATGAGTTATAGATTGGGTTACAAAGTATGGTTTGGGTTTTTTTTATAAAACTTTTTAGAGTATACATATATACATTGTGTAGCAGTAAAAAAAATATAATACTTTTTCAATATCGTCTTTTAATTTTATGATACAAGTTTCTCATAATTAATTTAATACTGATATTAGATTAGATTCTAGAAATAAATAATTTTTTTTTCAATTATTGCTGAAAGAAGAAATGCTAATATATTTTAAGAAAAATATTATAATTACAGGGTAATTATGGATTAATTAATTAAATTAATTTTTATTTAAAGATTTTATTCTTATAGTGTGCTACATTTCTCGGTGCCACGAGTTTCGGGTTCGAGTCCCGGTGGCGCCATGGATGTTTGTAATGGTTCGAAATATACTTTAAACCATAGGTCCCGGTCTAATATGACTGTAGAGCTTGGGCGTAGGATTGACAACCCTACCCCATAAAAAAAGAAAACATTGGCTGTCACGTAATCTGCCAGTAAGCAGATGGCCTTGGCCCACTATGGGGCTGTTACGTCAATGAAGAAGAAGTGTACTACATTTATAGTAAATATCGTTTATATTACATTTAATATATTCATCAAACTAGAAGCTAAGAAGTTTAAACATTCTTCCCTTTAAAATTATTGGAGTTCTTAAACTTCATTCAAGCAGTCTTGGAAGTAAAGTCAGCCAAAATTCCCTTATTATTATCATTCGCATAAGGCTGTGCGTATAAAGTAGTTTATTTTATAAGTAAGTTTTTTTTATTGTATATATATAAAATTAACAGGCAAATTTCATTGAGATTGAGTTTTGAAGTGAAAGTATATAAAATAAATTTCAACGAGGATAAATACCCGAAAGATCTTTATTTTTTTGGTATATATTTTATTCTACAATGAGTGCAAACAAAAATAATAAATGTTTACTAAAATGTAATCGAAATTTAATTAAAAAAATCATAAAGATTTATAGTCTTGATAGTTATGCAGCGATGATTTGAGACACGAATCACGATGCAACAACTCACGGTGTAAGTCCATATTCTATCTGTAAATGTTTCGACCTGTGAAAGTCGGGCAAACAATCATTAATTTTACGAGGTCTCAGTATCCATGACACGTAATATCTGCTATCATATTTGAATGACAGATTGTCTTCATTAGTACAAAACACTAATTGCATATAATATAACATATCCATAACACTATCCATCTACTGTAAAAATTTGAGTGATAGGTTGTTATTATGCACTTGTTAAAGAATATACATTCCTCTCTCCAGGAAGCGAAATGCTATAATTATTCTTGTGGGAAAAATGCTACAAACCAATCGGCGAGCACAAGTCTCAATGTCATATTTAGTCAATTCAACACGAGTTTCTCTTATACACTCATATATGTGTTTGGTTTTATATTGTCTCTATGAAATATTTTTCACTTTAATCACAATATTTTAAGAAAATGGAGTGCTTTCTTTCAGAGCTGAAACGAATTATTTTCATTTCAGTGGGGAAAATTGATTTGAAATACGATTGTCTTATTTTACGATCTTGGCCATGGAACGAATTAAACTTGTATTTCAGAGGATCACTATATTGATTATTGTGGCCTTTTTAAAACACATTACATAATCAGTAAAATTTACATTTCAATTTACAACATTTTTGTCAAATAATTTTTAGAGAATAAATATGCTTGCTAGTCCTTAATTATAATTCAAACAACTAGAAATGTTTGGTTATTGCTTATATTAAATTTTAGCATGAGCCATATATTAAGAAAACAAACAAATCTCATTTTTTCAAACTTCGTCTTATGCAATGTAGGGCGATATAATAAAGCTCTCTATCTCTTAATGAGCTCTCCATCTCATCTCTCTACTAAAAGGCCCTCTTCTTATATTAAACGGTATTCTGATATCTCGATCAAACTTAATTATGCAAAACCCTTAAATTGTTTTGACAATTTATTGTTATTTTTTTTAAAAGAAGTTGCTAATTAAATAAATGACAGGCCCTGTCCAATTATAGAAGGCAAACATTACCGTACTCGAAACAATGCTTTTCATTTTTGTTTTCATATACGGTTAATTTAATTTCATGTTTTTCTCTTTTAATCTTCGATGATATTTATTGAATTAGATTTTTTTTTCTGTGCTTTGTTAAGGTTATAAATGTTAATATTTAACTCAGTAAAATTTCTAATCAGATTCAGAGATTTATCATTTTTAAAAAGCAAGCCAATGTTTTAAAAGTTTAAGAGTAAATGGGTTATTTGTTTAATGTTTTAAAACTAAATAAATTTGAGTTTCGGACTTTTTATAGTAGCTTTAATGTGTTTTTATTTATTTAATTCTTTTTTAATGGATCTTTTAACTCCTTATGTTGTGTTATTCTTTTAACGTGTTAATAAAAATTACATTCGTTACTTGTGTCTTTAATTATGTGTTCCTAATTTTATTGATATTTTCAGTTTTTGCTTTTTTACTGATTTTTTTAAGCTTCACGTATAAAACAGAAAAAAAAAAAAAAAAAAAAAAAAAAAAAAAAAAAAAAAAAGCAAAAGTTTTCCTTTTCATCAGCCAGGTATGTTTTTATGCTACTCGACACTTGTCTCAGTGGTAACGTACACCGCTGGTGAGCATTAAGACTGAGGTGCAATCCGTTGGTGGCATTGTTGTAGACACTGTTTCAAAAATGAAGAGACTCTATAGCGTTTGTGATGTTCAACATCTTGTCTCGTTAGTCGGACTACCTGATGGGAGTTTTCCAGTTTCCCTTACGATACTTAAATTCTGAGTAGTTCCCCCTAAAGTCCTCCCGGAAGACACTGCCCTTCTTCTTCAGCGTCACGGAGCCAAGTGAGACTTCTACCTACGAGTTCTCTATCAAAACAGAGGCTGCCCCCTTTCCTTCCATCCATGAGTAGACTACTCCTGGGGTGTCCGTCCAGCGCTGCCGGTCACTGGGGGTTAGTCACAACAATATGTTTACCATTAAAATAAAAATTAGTCATCTCGACTACAAAGCTAAATTCGTCTGTTAAGCAGATTGCAAAGCAATTATTGCTGTATATATTACAGATGTTAAATTAAGATTAAACAATTCCCTGGATAACATTATTACTAATAAAAGGCTTAAAAAGTTTCACTTTAAAATAATCTATTGATTGCTAGATTAATCTATCGTACTTTCCTCTATAATGGAAAACAGCAATTATTCTGCCTATTCTTAAGCATGGTAAAGATCCTACTAACCCCTCTAATGATAGACCCATTTATCTTTTATCCATTATAGTAAAATAACTGATTTCATTATTTTTAAACTAAATTAAAGCACATTTTACCAATATTCCATCATGATTACACATCAATTTGGCTTTACCATTAACCTCTTCCCTACCCATCAGCTCCACCGACTAACAGAATAGATCTCTGAAGATCTTGCGGAAAAATAAATCACTGGAGTCATCTTCCTTGATATTGCTAAGGCTTTAGGTAGGGTCTTGGATTGACGGTCTTATTCACAAATATTATTCACAATCTGGAATGACGGTCTTATTCTCATACACTGAAGTGACAAAAGTCATTGGATAGCAATATACAAATTTTCAGATGGCAGTTGCATCGCGTAAAACAGGTATAAATGCGCAGTGCTTTCGCAGAGCTTTCATTTCTGTTCAAGTTATTCATGTGAAGAGGTTTTGACGTGATGATGACCGCACGACGGGAATTAACAGACTTTGAACGCGGAATGTTAGTTGGAGCTTGACGCATGGGTCATGCCATTTCGGAAATCGTTAGGGAATTCAACATTACCAGATCCACTGTGTCAAGAGTGTGCCGAGAGTATGAAATTTCAGGCATAACATCCTGGACAGCGCAGTGGTCGACCGCCTGCACTTAACGACCGAGACCGGCGACTTCTGCAAAGAGTCGTAAATTCTAACAGACAAGCAACACTGCGTCAAATAACAGCAGAAATCAATGTGGGACGTACAAGGGACTTGTCTGTTAGAACTGTGCGGAGAAATTTGGCTTTCTTGGGCTATTCCAGCAGAAGACCGACTCGAGTGCCTTTACTGACAGAACGACATCGCTTGCAGCGACTCTCGTGGGCACGTGAGCATATCGGTTGGTCCCTAGATGAATGGAAAACCGTGGCCTGGTCCGATGAGTCACGATTTCAGTTGGTAAGAGCTGATGGTAGGGTTCGAGTGTGGCACAGACCCCACGAAGCCATGGACCCAAACTGTCAGCAAGGCACTGTTCAAGCTGGTGGTGGCTCCGTAATGGTGTGGGCTGTTTTTTCATGGCATGGACTTGGTCCTCTGGTGCGACTGGACCGAACATTGACTGGAAATGCTTATGTTCAGCTACTTGGAGATCACTTGCAGCCATTCATGGACTTCATGTACCCAAACAACGATGGGATTTTTATGGATGACAATGCGCCATGTCACCGGGCCACAACTGTTCGCGATTGGTTTGAAGAACATTCTGGACAATTCCAACGAATGATCTGGCTACCTAGATCGCCCGACATGAATCCCATCGAGCATTTATGGGACATCATCGAGAGGTCTGTTCGAGCTCAAAATCCTGCACCATCAACGCTTTCTCAATTATGGACGTCTATCGAGACAGCATGGCTCAATATTCCTGCAGAAGACTTCCAACGACTTGTTGAGTCCATGCCACGTCGAGTTGCTGCACTTCGCTGGGCGAAAGGAGGGCCGACACGATATTAAGAGGTATCCCATGACTTTTGTCACTTCAGTGTAATGTTTCAATTTACTTAATTAATCTCATTTATTCTTACATCACTAAAAGATATTTTATGGTACGTGTAAGCAAACACCTCTCAAATATTAGACGCATTAACGCAAGCGTACCCCAAGGCTCTTGTATCATACCAATTTTATTTAACACTTAATAAACTCTGTCACTATCTGCTTGTATGCTGACGACACTTACTATTACAACACAATTGCCGTGTCAATATTACTGTGTCCAAAAATAATACCAATTTTTTTTTTTCAAAAACTCTTTATTCTTCCGAATTTATTTCATCGCCTTCAAAGTAATCCCCTCCGGACACAATGCACTTATGCCAACTTTTTTTTCCAATCCTCAATGCATGCTAAAAATCGGCAGGGATGGCCTTCAAAGCGCGCGCTCATTCACGTTGAATTTCTTCATTCGACTCAAAACGGTGTCCCTGGGGTGGTCTTTTGAGTTTAGGGAATAGCTAGAAGTCGCACAGTGTGAACGCGGTGGTTGTGGAAAGATATGGGTTTCATTTTTGGCGAAAAAGTCACGAAGAATCAATGCAGTGTGAGCTGGCGCATTCAGTGTTTTCGGTACCAATCGAGAAAATCTCAAAATGGAATTGACCGATCCTTTTGAAATTCCAACATCAGCAGCAGGGTCTCTAATTGTAAATCGACGGTTTGCAAGTACCCAAATCTTTAATTTTTGGACGTGAGCTTCGTCGATTGAGGTTGATGGTCCACGAGAGGGCTCTTCGTCTTCAACGCTGCTTTCTTTGAACTATTTATACCACTTGTAAACATTTCTTTCTACTATAGGAATGCTCACAGAATGCCTTCTGCAACACTTTTTATACGTTTCCGCAAACAAAATTGAATACAAATTCTTTGCTCAATGAATTCAGACATTTAAAAAATCGCCGGAATCAGTTTTAGCATCTCGCAAAACCAAGCGTAACTCAAACGCTAATGAATATTTTGACGTCAAATTTCACACAGATATCAAGGACAGTGCCAGCAACCTAAAAAAGAAAACAAAATTGAAATTCCATAAGCCCTGGGAATTTTAAATTGAAAATTGCTCTTACTGTTTGAACACAGTAGTATGTGTTTATAAATATTTTTTTGTATTAAAGTAAAATTTATGTAATTATTATAGGTGTTATGGTGTTATGTTTTATATATGGGGGGCGTTGGAAAGTGTGTTTGATAGTCATCTCCTTCAACAGACCAGATTCGCATCCGGTGAGGGCTAGTGACCATCAAATACACCCTTCCAACGCCCCCAATATAATAATATCTTAGAATATTACAAGAACTATTAAATTCAATAGCAACAGGAATATAAAAAAATTTAATAACTTTAGAATTTTATAAATACTACAAAATATTTATACTACAAAAAGTACTAACCAATTCTGACAGAAAAGTCTGTTAAGTGAAGGTAATTTAAGTTTTATATATAATCTAATTCTTATATACTATTTTGAGAAGTTGTTATTATTGTAGATTCTTAGTCGTGCGACGACCTGCTCCTTCTTTGTGGTTTAAATGAGTTGCATTAATCTAATGACTTTTTGAGTTTTACAGCAAGTAAAGGACTGAATTAAAAGCCATTTTTTTTAAATTACAAAGATAAAACTGTAGAAAAAAACCCAAGCAATTAAGAAAAAAGAGGTATGTATTTGAACACTGTACATGCCTATCTCAGAAGAAAATGGCGATGATATCACCATCGCCATAATGGTGA
>BPLQ01004301.1:0-449272 GCA_021605075.1 Caerostris darwini
TTACAAAATAAGTTTATAAGCAAGTAATTAATTTATATGCATTTATACCTTTTCCACCATAGACGTACACATCTTTCTGAAGATAATCTGTTATTATAAACTGTTTCACTGAGCTTGCATAAACTCTCCAAAAATTAAAATATTTTGTTATTTCCCCAGAAACTCTACATATAATTTAAACTTATTTTGTAAAAAGAAATCACACAATTTTCACAGAAATCACACAAAATAACATTCTTTACATTAAAAAATGTACTCATATATTTATATTTAATACATTTAATATTGTAATGATATACTCGTGCCTTAATTTATTTATCTTCGATGGCTGCATATTAAGGTTTTAGATTTTGGAATAGTAACTGTTGACATTCTATTGACAGTTTTATTGGCAATTTATATCGACATTTTTATTGACAATTTATAATGGCATTTTTATTGACAATTTATAATGACATTTTTATTGACAATTTATGTTGACATTTTTTTTTATACAAAAAAAAGCACTTCGCTTATTTACAACGTCTCTGTGAGTTAAGAAAGTGAGTGTCCTGTCACCTATGAGTTAGTATGTTCTTACAGAAAAGAAAATTACATATACTCTCCTATATATTATATATATAGGAGATATATTATATATAGATGATATACTATATAAACTATATATATCATATAAATATTAGGTGCAAGTAAATCACACTCTCAATTTATTATGTGAAGTATATTTTTTATCTAATATCTTTAACATTAAATGCCGTAAATCAGCTATTCAAAAATACTATTATATTTAATATGAATATTTGAAAAATATATTTTTTTAAATATAAAAGTGTTAATTACTTAAAATGGAATTTATAAAAGATAATTGAATAAGAACATTACAATTAAAAACACTTTTATACATTTCAACATGAAGTGTATAAAATTTCATTTTATATACTTCATGTGTATAAAATGAAATTTTTCTGAAAAATTTCTGCAATTGTTTTTGAAGAGTATAAAAAAAATTTAAAGTTATACAGAATAATTAAATTTTGTTAATCAATCAAGCCGATCTTGTTTTTTACAGTAATATTTCACATAATAAATCAGTCTAGTAAGAAATAATTAATCTCTCACTTTCATGCATTATATGTTGTTTTTGCAACTTTTTCCTTTTTTATTTTATATGTATATGCTTCATCACATGCAGTTTCGTTATTATAACATAATTGATCATATATTAATTTTTTTCAATACTTTTGTAACTCTATTCTGATTCGATAAATTTTGATACACATAAAACTTTTTATGTAACAAATGATATTTTATAGCTATGTTATATGTACTGATTGTTCTAGTAATGCATTTCCTTATTTTCCACTCTTTTTTTAATATTGTATTCTACTTTATGAATGGTTTTTGTTCTGCACATATTCTAATCAATAAGCATTAATAGTTTTATATAGTTTTATTAGTTAACTACTATATAAACTTTTCATTAGCACCCAAAATCATATTTAAATAAATTTTGAAACTTTTCATCAAGAAATAAAATCTTAAAATACATATTATTATGAATTTGGGTATTGTTTGTGATAATGTTTCTTGTAGGATTTGGAATACTTCGATCTTCATTTACGACTAAAATTTTCAAATTTTCATGTATTATTTTAGTTATTGGATGTGATAACGTTTCTTGTAGGATTTGGAATATTTCACTCTTCATTTACGACGATATTTATATTACTTTTGGATATTCTTTTAGAGATTTCTTGAACAATTCATTCTTCATGAAGTTCTTGATCTATTCAACATTGCTATATTCATGTGACTTGATTTTGGCCATTCTTGCAGTATTCCAATCAATTGCTTCATATATCTCGTGTATTATTAAACATTGGCATACTCCTGCGTTTATTCATCCGTTCTCCAACGTCCACATATGATAAGTTGAAAATTGCCGAATAGATTCAATTGCTTATGTTATAAGTTCCTTTTATTTTAATTTTATTTAAATTTCAAATAATTTGTTTTAATAAATTGACAGACATATTATTTTAAAATAATACTCTTAAATGTTTCACATAGTTTATTTCTATATCTCTTTATTTTACATTATGTATGTTTATATGATTCATACATAAATAACAGCTAAATAGTTACATTTGGAAAATAATACTGTTGTTAATGTCAAAATATAACGAAAGAACCACAAAAAAATTCCTTTATTATGCAGTGGAATATGCTTTTTTTCTGCAATTGCCGCATGTTTGAATTTTTCGACTACACGTCGTTTAAATCCACCCATTTTTTTATATCATTTTCTTCCCCGTCCCTCTCCTTATCATGTGAAATAACTCAAAAAGTTCTTTCGTCTGAAAAACTAAAATGTAGGGGGTATGGCGTAGGGGGCGATCGGAGAAATGCGTTTGTTCCGTAGCCTGTTTAAGTTCCGAATTGGATATGCGATCTATATGCATGAATGTAAACTGCAGTAGAATATGATAAACGTCTGGAAAAAAACTGCTACGACCGAAAAAAAAAATAAACTGGAAATAAAAACGAGCCATAAGAAAGGGAGGAGAAAATCATACTTGAAGCACTGACGAGAATGAATCCTTTTCTGCAGTTTTGTTTCATCAGGGCCTTTCTCCCAAATTTACTGTCCTGGAGGAAGAATTTGGGCAAAAAAGCCAAAAAAACGCAAAAAAAAAAAAAAACTATGAAGAACATTTTTTTGGGAAAGCGAAATAGTTTTTATATATCTATATAGCATCTCTTTTACAGTGAAACATCCAATATTCGCAGCTGCTGCCAAATACTTTCTTCATTCTTTTTTTTATAAATATATATATATGTGAAAAAAAAAACATGGAAAAAAGTTTGAAAAAAAAAAGAAAAAAAAAGAAGATTCGGAACACATGAAAAAGCTGTGTATGAAGTCGACTAGTGAAGAATAATGGTTGCATGAAGGCGTTGTCGGAAAAATTGTTCGAAACGAATAACCGTCGGAATATGTATCCAAAAAATAACATCATCCTTTTATTTTTTTTTTTTTACACACGAGATTTTCTAAAGAAGTTTTCAACAGATTTACACACAACTCAAAGATAGTGTTGAAGAAAAAGAGAGTGCAAAAAAGGGTTATGGATTTTGCGAAGAGCTTTTGTGCTTTAGACAATGAAAAAGGCAAACATCCCGCCAAAAACATCGGTGCCATATTCTTTTTTTTTGTTTGCACTCTGCAAAGTATACAGACCTTTTTCCCCCAATAACCCCACACAATAATCTTGGCAATGCAAACAGTGTACTGTTCCCCTACCCCCTACTATTGAAGTCTTTATCTTCTTCCACTCCATGAGAAGATAATGGTGAGGTCTTTTCCACTTTTGAATGAGCCTTTTTCATCTAACAATGTGCTAAGTATTGTGGGGAAGGAAATATTTTCCAATGGTTAAAAAGTATTTGTTTTCCCAGATGCTGGCAAGTCAACTTTTCTTTTATATCTTCTATCTGTGACTCTATGTGAGTATGCATAATTAACTAGACCACTAAATGTAAATAATGATATGAATGTCACGGCCATCATTTATTTCAGGATGAATAATACATGTAATATGTGTATCAAAAGAAGAATTTTCTGAATATTTAAAACTTCACCATATTTTCGTCAATTCCTAGAGTTGTAAAAGAAAAATTTATCGATTGGAATCTAGACTAATTTGCTGATTTATTGATTATGTGTATTACTTCTGAATGAATTTTATTTCATGTATACGTAATTCTTTTTAAATTAAATTTTGTCTTTTAATATTTTAATTGACATGTTTTGCGAAATTTTCAAGAATGTGTAATGAATAGTATGTGTTCATACTATTATATGAGTTAATGAGTTATTATTGTTATTTTAACGACATATTGTTAGATGGATTATTACTGTTATTTTAACGACATATTGTGAGATGGGTTATTACTGTTATTTTAACGACATAATGTTATATGGTTTATTACTGTTATTTGACGACATGCTGTTGTGCAATAATGAAAAATATTTTCTAATTGAAGTATGTAGAAATGGATTATTAAACATTTTTTTGAAATTCAAAAATATGATTTTATTCTCAAGAATCTCAATCAATTTTTGGCAAAAGATTCTCTTTTTTTTATTTTCGGTGATGCTTTCTGAATCATTAAATATTTATTAAATTTTTAAAGAGTTATCACTAAATTATAGAAATGTATTCTAAATAAGAACGAATATTTCACTTTTGGGTCATGTATTCACTTCTCATGTAAGTATTTAAAATTAAGGATAAGTATTATAATGATGTTGTATACTTGTTATCACATGGAACAAACTTCTGAACTACAGACAGGTATAAAAAAAGCGATGTAGATTTAATAACAGTTTTCTCATTATTATATTTCAGTTATTACTTTAATAGTCCAATAACGCCATCAAATTTGTTGTAAAATCTCATACTTTTTACTGCTTTATTTCTAAGTTCTTTGCGAACAATAGTTGAAATCTACCACAAATTTAGAATACACCACATAATACTGTACCCCTGAGGTAGTTGACAATCTTGCATCCCGGAAAATTTTGCCAATTTCTTTAGGGCTACAATACTTTAATTAGATGAATTCGTTATTTCTTCTTTTTCTGAACAATAATATATCTACTTTATTGCTACTTTGATTGTTATTTGCAGAATTTTTATTTAAAATAAATTGGAACCGGAAAAAAATAAATTGGAATAATACTTTTTTTTAAATAAGTATTCCGTGATATTATAGATTATTTCGATAATATTCTTATGTCAGCCATTGATATTGAATGTAAACAGTTATAATGTTGCCATTCATGAGAATATGAAATACACGACAAAAAGATTTTTTTCTTTATTAATGACTTATATTTGATCGTCAAATAATCAATTTTGTTTTAATGTGTTGACATAGTTAAGGTTTTGTGGCAGCCATTATTTGAATTAACGCAGAAAAATGCTACTTTTTATTTTTAGAAAGTCAATAAACGGGGAAAATATCGCTCGCACGTATTAATTTTTTCTGTGATTTTGTGATGTTTTTTTTAACGCTATTGACATGGTTAAGCTTTTGAAGCAACCGTTATTTGAATTAGGCGCAAAAATTGTTACTTTTTACTTTTAGAATGTTAGTTCGCGGACGAAAAGTCTGCTCAAAGTATTAAATTTTCTGTTATTTTGTGAAGTTTTTCTCGTTCTTGTTTTTTTTTTTTTTTTTTTTTTTTTTTTTTCATTCATTTGATATGGGTACGCAAGGAGAGGTTTTAATGAGGCAATAAAATAATTTCCGCCTTCAACAACGGATATATTAAAATAAAATGCAAGTTATTTTTTGGCTTTCTCTTTTCTTTTTTAATAATATTGATTTATAATTTGAATTCAGCATGTAAAAACATGAAATATTTTTTGGCATAATAGAAAAATAAAAATAAATATGCCTATCAGCGAATAATTTTTTCGTAATTTTAGCGAAACAGTGATTATTATCTTAGCTAAAATGATACATATTTGTGAGTCACCAAAAAAAAAAAGATAATTTAGGTATAAATGTTTTGGCATAATAATGCTAAAATTTGGCGTTAAAGTCATACAATTTTGGCGTCAATGCATTTTAGGATTAAATTTTTGACATAATAGTGGTAAAATATGACGTTAAAGCAATAAAATTTGGGCATAAAGCGATTTGAGAAATAAAATTTAACATAATAGCTATTTTGCCACTAATATTGGCGTAATAGCGATTTTGGAGGTGGATTTTGACGAACTAGCGTTTTACAACAAACTTCGGCAGCCATTTTGTTTGTTTACTTAGTGACTTGGAATCCTAATGATGGATTTTGGCGTAACATCGTTTTACCACGGAAACAACCAGCGGCATTCATTATGTTTGTTTATTGGCGATTTGGCATCCTGGCTATTGATTTGGCTGAATGGGTGTAGGATTCTAGATTTTTACCACAACAATATGTTATGCATGATAGGTTATGTGTTTTTTATGCATTATTATTATTTTATATTAATGGTATATAAAATTTTTTCAATATTTTATGTTGTGTTCCTTAACAAAGTATAAATTTTATATTCCTTTATTTATTATGAGTATTGATAATTTTGGAATGTTTTGTAACACAATAAAAATTTACTTTGTTTATATTATTCCAAATAAGATCTTGATTCCTTTAAGAAAAATTAGTAAAAAATATTATTATTTATTACATACTCAAGAAAAGCAATGTTTTTATCTTTAAATTGCAACAGTACATGATTTCCAAAAATTTTAGAACGAATATAACAAAAAAAATTTAGTGAATATAGATGCAACATAATAAATCATGTGTCACAAGCGTTTTTAATTGTAATTAATCAAACTCTGAAATAAATTTACCCATTTATTTGCGTATTTGAAAGACAACATTGTTACAATATATTATTTTATCCTATTAAGAGAACATATATTTTTATTTAAAATAAGTGATCAACATATTATTTTACTGCACGTTAACGACAATGAATGAATGAATGGAATGAAATTCTTTATATTGGAAGAAGCGTCCTCTAGTATTACCTTCTTTTAGGTAAAACTGTCAACCAACAATGCTATAAGTGCTGTTTAAACAAAGATTTCAAAAAGATAAATGCCTTAGTTTTTTTCTTGATATTTCAAAGCCATCAATATTAGTATCTCACTGCATTATCTGTACAGACAATAACATTCTTCTTCAATGGCAAAAGTGTCTTCTTTTTTAAAAACAGAATGCATAATTAACTTGACCACTGAACGGAATAAATAAATCTATGTCATGTTGTTAAAACAAACATTTGTTTTTCGATGATTAATACCCTTAATTTGTGAGTAACGAAAGAATCTCTTTTCTTCCAGGTTTGATACTCAATTTATTCTTTGGCCACCTTTTGAATTTGCCTTTGCATATAAAAGATTTTCAATATTTTATATTGTGTTCCTTAATAAAGTGCGCATTTTATATTCTTTTAATTATTAAGAGTATTGCTAGTTTTGTAATACAATAAAAATTTACTTCGTTTACATTATTCCAAACTTAGATCTTAATTGCTTTAAGAGAAATTAACTAAAAATATTATTGTATTATATACTTAACAAAAGCATTGTTTTTTATCACTAACAATACATTATTTCTAAAAGTTTTAGAACGAATGTAACAACAACAAAAAAATCCAGTGATTACATATGTAACATAATGGATCATAGGTCGTAAGCGTTATAAATCATAAATAATCAAACTCTGAAATAAATTTATCCATTTATTTGCGTATTTGAAAGACAACATTGTTACAATATATTATTTTATCCTATTAAGAGTACATATATTTTTATTTAAAATAAGTACTCAGCATATTATTTTGCTGCACGTTAACGACAATGAATGAATGGAATGAAATTCTTTATATTGGAAGAAGCGTCTTCTAGTATTACCTTTTTTTAGGTAAAACTGTCAACAAAAAATGCCAAGTGTTGTTTAAACAAAGATTTCAAAAAGATAAACGCCTTATTTTTTTTCTTGACATTTCAAAACCATCAATATTAGTATCTCCAGCATTTGTTATTATCTGTACAGACAATACATTCTTCTTCAATGGCAAAAGTGTCTTCTTTTTTAAATACAGAATGCATAATTAACTTGACCACTGAACGGAATAAAGAAATCTATGTCATGTTGTTAAAATAAACATTTGTTTTTCGATGATTAATACCCTTAATTTGTAAGCAACGAAAGAATCTCCTTTCTTCCAGGTTTGATACTCAATTTATTCTTTGGCCACCTTTTGAATTCGCCCTTCTTTTAGCAAGCTTAATGGGGATTACGCGAATGCATCTTTTCTAATTTCGTACTTTCTCGCTTAATTAAGAAATTGAAATAAATCTTTATTTATTTATTTATTTATTTTTTGGAACTTCCTCGAAATATTCTGTAATCTGTTTTTGATTAATATAAATATAATTGCTTCGAGATTTCAGTTAGAGAGAGATAAATTATGGTGTGTGAAGTGTCATGAAAGAAATTAGTTTAGGATTTTAGAAAATATCAGTCATTAGCTAATGCATTTATGATAAAAGTGGTTGGAAAAAATTATTTTATTTGTATATTTTTTGTTTGATTTTTTTTTTTTACTGTTCTTTTTACGAATTATGGGGATGTTGTTTTGAAATTAATCTAATACCATTAATTTTTTTTAATTCATCATTCTGTCCAAGTTGAATAATAATTTTAAAGAAAAAAATGAGTAGAAGATATAATTATATGATTTTAATTATAGAAAGAAGTGTAGACCTTTAACAATATTGGTCATACGAATAATATTTTGTTTATATTTTTCGAACCTACAAAAATTGGTCAAAGTTATTACAATAATATGTTATTATAAATTAATCTGTAGCTGAAATTAATTCGGTGTTTCTACTAAGCGCATTGATTTTAACAGCAATGCAAAACATAGTAAAATTTCTAAAGGAAATATTTTGTTAAGTAATTAATAACTAATTAGTTATTAGTTATTATAAACAACAAATTCAGAATAAGAAAATAGCAAAAAAAAAAAAATAATAAATTAAAAAAAAATAATAATAAATAAATAAATAAATAAAAATAAAAAATAAAAACGCAAATTATTTGCTAATTTCCAATGACAACAACTTAAAACTGTTTACAGTTCCTACTATAGATAATTGAATAATAGTAATTTTACTCTACTATGATTATGTCGAGTTAACAGAAGAGTTTTTCGCGAAACCTAAGCTTTGAACGTTCAACCAACATTGCTAGTCTATCACAATTATGTTCAGTTTACATCAAATGTGTTTTTGCACAATAAAAGCATTTTAAATAATAAACATAATAAACTTCTAAACGAAATGGTTTTATTAAAACTAATTAATAACTAACTAAGAATTTGTTATTATAAACAACCAATTCAGGCTTTGCAAACAGCAAAAACAATTTACAGATTATTTGTTAATTCCCAATGACAACGATTAAACGTTTACAGTTCCTACTATTGATAATTAAATAATGGAAATATACTCCAGTAGGATTATGTTAAGTTAATACAAGAGTTTTTTTTGAAACCTGAGATTTGAACATTTAAACAACATTGCTAGTCTATCACAATTATGTCGAGTGAGCATTAAATGAGTTTTTGCACATTAAAAGCATTTTACATAATGAATTGGGTAAACTAAGCAATTTAAAAAGTAAATCACCTACTAATTAATTAAAAATAAACACTTATTCATCTATGCATCAAACAAAAATTTTAATAACACTGTTAAAAAAAGATAAAGTGTTAATTAGAAGAGAAAGTAAATCCTTATAGGTTTTGTTTCTACATATAATTTTTTGTTAATTTAAAGAACTATTTATCAAAAAATTAAAAGGAAAAAAACTCCATTAAATACTTTTAAGATATTTTAATACTTAAGTGTTTCCTTTTATTATAAGTTAAATGAAATTGTTTATTAATGTATGCATTATTTATCTTTAATTCTAAAATAGGATTTTGTATCTTAAAGTGGTACATTGTAATTTATCTTCCGTTTTATACGAAACATTAAAAAGAAATATTTGATTTTTAGTTATTATTTAGATATTTTTAGTATTTTGTTTTTAAATATCACTCTTTATATATTTTCTTTACGTACAAATTAAGATATATTATGGTTAAATCTCAGGTTTAAGAATTAATTAAACTTAGCGACGCGTTAGATCTCATAATAAATTTGAGATACCTTGTCACTTAATCTAAGCATAAAATCAAACGTATTTTCCATAAAATAAATCTAACGAACAGTAATTTAAATTGTTTTATGTTGTAATACATAATAAAAAGGTGATTAAATATATTATACTCGACGTAACCCTATGTTTGGCAATTAACTCGTCATTAGTAAAGCTGAAATTACTTTAATGGTTCTATATGCAGCAAAATAAAACTAATTATGCATTGACTCGGAAAATAGTGCTTTAACATACAATGGATTCAACATTCTTTTTTTCTATTTCTTACTAAAAATAATATTAAAACTTGCAGAATAAGTTACAATACTCGTCATAGTACTGCACTTATATCATGTAATATTTTATTATCAATTTGTATGTTCCGTTTATGACTTGGTGATAGTCATCAAAAATTCATTGAACCAACAGTTTTATAAAATATTTTGATGTAGCATATCATAATTAAATTCAATGTTATTACGAAACATAATTCATAATTGAAAATCTTTAAAAAAATTATAGTTATTTTATTTTTATTTCCTTTAATAAATATTGTTCTTGTTTTATAACGTAGATTTAGATTTATTCGTTAAGGTGAATGACCATCACTTGATGCAAAGCAAATCTTCAATGCTTTTATAAAAGTGTTACATTATTTTTTTCTCTTTGACCCATTTTGTATAACATTAATTCTCTTTTATTATTAAAATTTCTATTGTGCTGCCTTTTAGTGTCTTTACAATTGGATTGGCACTAAAGTACATTCGTTTTTCATCGATTAAGTACGTGGTAAAAACAGAATGCACTTTCTTGCATACCCAATACTTCAAATAACTAAGCGCCTGATGACCAATTGGTTAGCATCTTGGCCTTTGGTAACACAGGCTTCAGGTTTAAATCCTGGACATAGCATGGATGCCTGTACTAACAAGTTCGGAATCCATGTAAAACTAAGGTTCGGAATCCATGTAAAACTAAGGTTTGGAATCCATGTTAAACTGTAGGTCCCGATCTAGTTAGCCTAAAATGTACAAAAAAAAAAGGATCGTACAAACCAAACCAAACCAAATAAATAACGGGATGTTATCAAGAATTGTAGAAATAATTTTTAAGTAATAATCCAATCCATTACGGTCTAAGGTTTAATACTAAGATTCCTACTCTATATTTACGATGTAGAATCGAAATTCAGTGTATATGCATGAGTAGGAACGATAAATCTATAGGGCGGAAATTTCATGTCGAAGAGGAAAGATTTAGATTCATTTCCTACCGATTTATTTCCTAGAGGTGTGTTCGATCCAAATTGCATTGATAACGAGAAATTCAAACTCTTTATTCTAAATTTTCAAATTAATTTATTAAAAAGGTAATTAGCATAAGTCAATTATAGTGCAATTTACTATTTTATTTTTATTTTAAATGTTATGTGATCAAATTATTTCATCATAATAAAAAATTTAATTTTAATAAAATTACAGGAATGTATATGTATTTAATTATTAAATTTTAATGTACAATACAAAATAACATTGATTTCAATAGCATTTGTAATGATATATATACACTCATGTCCATAAATTAAGGATAATGAAGTTCAGGCAAAGAAAGAGACAGAAGCAAAACAAAGTTGACTTATTTGTAAAGTCTATTTATTAAACGAAAGGTAAAGAGCAAAAAAGATGCTATATGTTTGACATAATTAATAAAATTGCGATTTTTACTCCCAGGAGCAAATTTCAAAAAAAGAACCTATTTACAAAAAACAGTATAACATGGTTAGTATGATGGTTAATATAGAGTATGTCTCCCGGATGATGCAATACAGGCCTTACAACGCCTAGGCATGCTGAGTATCAAATTATCAATCTGATCTTGAACGCCGCAGGAGTGCCACTGGCCTTCCCGAATTAACGGGATTTCAGTGTTGGTTGCACAACTACGGAAAGGAGGATTGAATAACCACTCTGGGTAACGCAAGCAGCCCTTTGGCTGAGTTCACTGTTGCTAATCAGTGATAATCACTGGGTCCGTTCCGCTTTGAGAGTTGTCTGGTGCATATCAACACGCCAGAACGGCTCTCAATCGTGAGGAGTTCTAGGAACTCTTGCTTTAGGCCTTTTGAGTGATTTATGGCGAATAGCATGTATTCCATGCTTTCCGCCAGCAACCGCTCTACTAAAACTACTTATAAAAATCTAATATATATTAAAAGGAAAATTAAAAATGAATTTAGACAACTTGAGAAAAGAATAACAGTTATATACATATGTACAGAATTGTTGACACAAGGTTCTTAGTAATATGAACTATGAATAGTAAATAGATAAACATAAACTGTTAAGGGATATGGTTACATCACAATATTATTGACATGTTTATGGTTTTTATTGTGTGATATAGTCTATATTTTGCGTTACAAAGTCCATAACCTTGATAATTTTTCTTTTTATTTTTTAGAGATTGCTGCTTTTTTTGCCCAGGCTTCATATGTTTCTGGGTTTGGTTGTAGTGCATGATTTGAGACTGTTAGAGAGCAAGAGAATAGATAATGATCCGGTGTGCCTATTTCGCCACAAATGCAATTGTCCGTATCTTTAATGTTAAACCTGTATAGGTATGCTGGAAAGGGACCATGACCCGTAACAAAGTAATTTATATTTGTGTTTGTTGACATTTTTGTGGACACTGTTGGGAGAAAGTGATGAGTTCTTCTTCCTGTGATCCCATTGTCCCATTCTTCTTGCCATATCTTGAGGCTGTTGGTTTTTAGTTCTCGTTTTAGTAGGCTTGTTGGTTTTTTATTTTCGATTGATGTGTACTTCTCATTGTTGCTTCTTTTGGCTAGAGAGTCGGCGCGTTCATTACCTTTGTTACCTGCGTGTGCTTTAATCCATAGTAGGCTTATTGATTTGTTGTTGATTGTGTTTAGTATGTTTCTGACATCTTGAACCTGGCTATTTGTATTGAAAAATCTGTTGATGGCTATTATGGATGATAGGCTGTCCGTAAAGATGTTGATTCTTTTATATTTTGTGTTTTTTATCCATGTTAATGAGTTCAATAATGCATTTAGTTCTGCTTGGAAGACTGAGTTATTGCCTTGAAGTCTCTCTTGCCATGTGTGGATTTCTATGTCGTTGTCCATTGCTACAAAAGCTGAGCCTACCCTATTATCCATTTTTGATCCGTCTGTGTATATTTGAAGATCACTATTTCTTTGTTCTGTATTTTTTAATATTTTTGATGGTTTGGCCCATGGAGGTTCGCACCACTGTGATATTGATTCTTGATAATCCTTCTGTAGATATGTATGTTGGTGGAAATGCCTTACAACGCCTAGGCATGTTGAGTATCAAATTATCAATCTGATCTTGGGGAATATTACACCACTCATCAAGCAATGCCCTCCGAAGTTCCGGTAGACAGATGAGAGGGGGTTGACGGGCTGCAATTCGTCGGCCAAGCATATCCCACACATGCTCTATTGGATTCAAGTCCGGTGAGTATGCTGGACAATCCATACGGGTGATATCCTCCAATTGAAGGCATTCGTCTACAATGTTTGCACGGTGGGGATGGGCGTTGTCATCCATAAACAGAAATTCAGCACCCATGGCGCCCCGAAACAAACGTACATGTTGTTCCAGAATGACATCCCGATAGATGTGGCCTGTCATCGTTACACTCTGAACATGCAGGTCAGTTCTGCAACCAAGAATAATTCCTCCCCAAATGAGCCATCTTGCACCACCGAAACGGTGTCGTTCAATGGTGTTCTCTTGGTGGTAACGGGTACCTGGCGCTCTCCATATGAAAGTCCGGCGAGAATCAGACTGAAAACTAATCCTGGACTCGTCGGAAAACATCACACCAGACCACTGTTGCGGTGTCCAGAATGCATGCTCTCTACTCCAGGTTAATCGCGGGCGACAGTGAGTTGCAGTAAGTGGAACACATCTGACGGGCCTACAAGCATATAGACCTATGCTGTACACGGTCTGCCTTGAAACTGTCGTACCGGTAGCTGAAGAGAGCTGACGAGACAGGTCTGATGCTGTGCTCCGTCTGTTTCTTTTGGCAGTAACTGCTAAATACCGGTCCTCATTCGGCGTTGTAACTCGGGGGCGACCTGTGCCATCATCCTGGAATCGTTGCCAAAGCCTGGAGATGACACTCTGGGCGATTCCAAGTTCCTCGGATACTTCCAGCTGGGTACGTCCACATTTCAGTCGTTCGATAATTCTACCACGTAAAAAATCATCCAAATGCTTCCTTTGTGCCATAACTATGCGGTAATTGCACTGAAAGGCTTTTAAAGTGCTTGTGAACAATTTTACTTCTTTGCCACCATTCCTTGTATCCCCTCTGTTACACTCTCGTCATTGTGACGTACTATCCGCGTCATCTGGTAGTTTCCTGTAATTTGTATATTTTTCTTCAAGATGCGTGTGATAATTCTACAGGTGAAATTTTTATTTTAGATTTCAATTTCTGTGTGATTCTGAATTATCCTTAATTTATGGACATGAGTGTATATTAACTTCGTGAGGGTTATGTTGATCAAATAAGAATTAAAACATAGATAAAATGATAAACTGTGATGTAAATTTGTTATCACTTATATTATGTGTATTTTCTAACATATTATCTGCTTTTTGTATATAACGTTGGTCTAATTTTCTCTATTTATACAATGCTAAGATTACGACATATATAATTTTCTGGCGAATTCCACATGCCTCAAAGACCTATACTATTTCATTATAAACTACAGTTTTCATTGTCAAGTATATACAATAAAAAAACAATGATTTCAATAGCATTCGTAATGATATATATCTATTATCTTTGTGAAGGTTATATTGATCAAATAAGGATTAAAACAAAGATTAAATAATAAGCTGTGATGTAATTGATTTATGCTATCATTTACTGACAATTATTACGCTTTACATTGATAAATATTATGTATATTTTCTTACATATTATCTGTTTCTTGTATAAAGCGTTGGTCTAATTTTCTATATATATACAATGCTAAGATCTTTGACATATACCATTTTGTGGCGAATTCCACATGCCTCTAAGTCCTATACTATTTCGTTACAAACTACCATTTTCATTGGCCCTTTCTCTGATAGATGACGTCACTCCGATAACTGATAGATTGTTTCGGACCACCCCTAGGCAGTGGCCATCTCTCTGCTGCGGATGCCTCGTTCTTCAGATTTTCCCTCTCTCTATTAGGAACCAAGACAAATGATCACGTTAACGTGGTTCTTGATGGACAAAGATACAAGTTGTTAGCAGAGGAAAGGATGGTCAATCCCTCAAGCATCCCAGACCAGGTCTTGTGGTATTTAATTTTCTGTACAATGGTCTTTTGTCTTCATTTGTTGAAAATTGGTTCAGCCATCATCAATGTGGGGTCTTCCAAAGCGGTTTTTCTTTCATACTATAGAATGATAATTTATTTTGCAACAACGACCAACTTGAAATTTTTCCATCAAGAAAATAACAATGGTTTGTCTTTAATCGCTGAAAGAAACAAGTAATAAAAAAAAAAAATTGAAGTCCTACTTAGGTCAACAAAGAAAATTTATATTTTAGTTACTTTTTATTAAATAATTACAATTTATATAAATATGCATATACATATGACAGAATCACACTATTCAGTGGTAAAATATAAATCGAATATCCTTGCAATTTTTCATGTTTCTTTCTATATATGATGTTGGACTATTTTTTTTTGGTTTGTTACTATTTATTCCCTTTTTTTTTTTTTTTTCGTTTCTAATTTATGAAGCTGATTATAATTTCTCATTCTATCCATCTCTTGTAATGCTTCATAATTTATATCCTGCTAAATATCTTATATAAGAGAAATTTTTTCTCCCCTATAAAACTAAAATTAATTAATTAAATTTAATGAATGAATTAATATTTGAAAAAACTGTATTAACATCCAGTGTCCTCCACTACAAATTTGAAAAAAATGTATTTGAACTTGAGGGGATAAATAAAAAGTGTTTTATTAATGATTAAAAATATGAACAAGATATATAAATGTATGTAGGGAGAGTGTGAACTAACAGTAGGAATTGAATGACTGCTATGCCAAATGGAATGTATACCATTAGGAATGATGATATTTAAAATTACCATTCTATGTAAAATTAGATGTAAAGATCTATTTTTCTAAAAACTATTATATTATGAATCCACCTACCGAAATTGATCTTTTCATATAATAATAAGAATTTCCTTTATGATATAATTTTTGTGAGAGATTTATCAGAAATAATAAATTTACAAAAAATAGCTTGGGGAATAAAAAGATAGTATTGTGTTCTTTGATTCTTCTTATGTTGTGAAAGAAAAATAAATTGTTACAAATCCCAACTCTATTGTAAATAAAAGTAGAAGATGCATTTACTATAAAAAGAAATCAAATCAATGTTGCTATCTTTATAAATCTGATGTTGCAGTTTGTAAACTAAGATAGCAAAGTTGATGAAAGGAAATAGAATTGGCTTGAAAAATATAAATTGAAATATTGTTTTCAATTTTCCAAGAAAGTGTTTCCTTATAATCTATTAAATTAAACTCAGATAAGAATAATGAAAGAATTTGAATGTTGATAACTTTGATTCATTATTAAAAATTCTTAAATTTGATTGATTTTTATAGTGATATATATATATGTGTGTGTGTATTTTGATATATATGTATTGATTTAGTATAAAAATGTATAATTTATCCAAAAATTTGGATATAAATAGCCTTATACATAAGTGACCTCGTGTTCCACTTATATACAGGGTGATTATAAGTAAAGTCCCGATTTCAAAGTGGTGTAAAAAAAAACACCTCTCGTCACAATGAGTTTAAATTTGAACTGAAGATACTCAAAGAAAGAGAAAATGGCACGGCATCAAAAAAGTTCCAAAGTGTATTAATAGATGGCTCTGTAAGCGGCATAAAGAAAGTGAATTCGACTCCAGTGATATTTTGAATCGAAATTACAAAGTATTTGGCATGAGTTGCACATTAAACCAATTGTAATGCTCAATGTGCTTGATTGTTTCGGTTTTTTCAAAGGGAAAAATGACTTCCAAGTCATTCAACAGTTGTGATACTGTTAGTGGAAAGCCCATCCACTACGGCAAGGTATGGCCAATAGGATGGAAAAAAATCGGTGGAACTTTTTTTTTTTCTGATGCCATACCGTTTCGTCATTCATCAAGTATCACCAGTTCAAATTTAAACTCATTGTAACGAGTGCTTCTTTTTTTGACAACTTTTGAAAGTGGGACTCTAATTATAATCACTCTGTATAAGAGAACAAAAAAAAACTAAATTGGCATACGGAATATTATTTAGAGGTCATACGGAGGGCATGGCCATGCGAAATGACATTTCGTGGCCCTCGTATATCGCATATCACAAATTCTGAAATGTCACACACGGCACTCTGAATATTTATTTCAAACACTCATACACATTATAATAATCGCCATCGAGTTTCCCTGCTTCTGAAGTCTGGATCTTAACAGACCTCGTCAACGAATCATGAACTTTGAGCCTTCTTTTTGCTAGCCCTGTACATTACCACTGGAATCCGAGACGAGCTATTATATACATTAATAATTCAGGTATATAACACAGAGGTATATTATTAGCATTCATGTTTAGGGAAAAATTGAAATAATTCTTGTCCAAAACCTATGTTTGATTTTTTTTTCTAAAAAAACTTTCTTTCGTCTTGAAACAATTTTCTTCCTGTGCATTCAAAATTTCTACAAGAATATGAATAAATATTTTTGCATTATTCGTCAATCGAAATTGATTACAATGCCCCCCCATCCCCAAAATAAACCTTATTTTATGTTACCCAATGCTATCTGTGGAACAAAATGTACTGAAATAAAGATTAGATTTCTCATACTATTGTAAATATTTTTAATAAATTTGATCAATTTATTATATTGTAAAAAAAAATAGTGTCAGTAGCATAATTTCGCATTAATATGCAAACCAAAAGCTCTCTTGCCTGACTTGGGTAGGGAAAATGCAAAAATACTAAAATTTAGGAACCTAAAAGTACCCCGTCCGGGTAAATCTGGCTTCCAAATATACTAAGATCGTACATTGCAAAATCTCAGTGCTTGAAATAAAAACCTGAGTCGTCAGGAGACTAGATATCTGATTAGCTAATCGACTGTGAAGTGCGATTTAAGTACCTTGTGGAAATGCATCTTAAATATGGATTTTTTTAATCCTCTATAGATGACGCGGACTGATGACCAGTTGGCTAGCCCTTTGGCCTTTGGTACCACAGGCTATAGATTCAAATTCTGGAAGTGGAATGGATGTTTGTTAGTGGTTTGAAATCCACGTAAAACTGTAGGTCCCGATCTAATTAGCCCAAAGTGTGCACAAAATGACCGTAGAGCGATAAATCAAATCAAACCAAACCAATCTTTAGATGACTTTTTCTGGTTTAGGACTTCTGAATCCCTACAATCTCCGAAAGTTATGCAATACATCAAGACAAATTTTATATATTTTAGCGTCATATAAAAAAAATATATTGATAATTACGTAACTCATTCTCTTTATCTTAATTGTTTCTAATTATACAGAATCCTAAAAAGCCAATTTCTGTTGCCGCCAATCTTGAAGATGTTTTTCTAGAAGCAAAGAAATACACAGAGGGAATTGCCATTGCGGATGCGTTTTATTTTCTCTTACAAACTCAGTTAATCTATGGAGATTTTGTTATTGGCCCTTTACCGAGAGTGCTTTTTTGTGTTTGTACTTACATTCACTTCACAGAGAAGAGCCGATTAGTAGATTAAAGGTATGTTTTGTAACAGTCTTCACCTGTACCTTGTTTTACCAGAAAATAATCGATAGTGAGTACTTTAAATAGAATCAGTAAAGAAAAGTGTACTTTTGTCGTAATTCCTAAAATGAAAATTTTTTCTGTATAACAAATTTCTGATTTTGAGATATTAAAATCAACATTTATTTTTTAACACATAATTCTCTTTCAAAATATATAATCTCTAATCTCTTTAGAGGAAAACATTCATTCTTGAAACATATTTTTTATTTAGAATGATTAGATTAAAAATAAAATTTTGATGCGATAAAAAATTTTCTATTTCGATATGTTTTGCCATACATTTGTAGACGAATTTCCATAAATAATTCATTTTTCCTTTTATATTTGCATTTATATATAAATATAAGACTACAATAACAAATTTTGTTTATTCTATTACATGGAAGAAGCATTCATTATTATTCATTCAATTTAAATTTACACGAATTCCTGATAAGTGAAACTCTTTTAAATGTAAAATCATATTACAAAGCAGTGAGTAACACATATAAATCTTAACAGAAGAGTTAGGTAAAATTAAAGTCATAACAATATAATTATTAAATAAATTTAAACAATTTAAATATATATACAGAGAATTTAAACATGGATCCATATTATGAAAAATTATATGAAATCAACAATATTATCTTTATATTTTCTAGGAAGTGAGATTTTTTTATAACATAATGGATTCAGTATCAATTATGTAATAACAATTAAGATTACAAAGCAATAAATAACAAGACATATAAATCTTAACAGATATTAACGTATTATTTTTTTAACAAATAAAAAATAAATATCACTCGCAGAATCATGAAACATTTTAGAAATGGAATATTTTAAAATGGGTAAAATTAAAGTTGAAAATTCAAACAACTGCAGTTAAGAATGATGCTGCATTAAATATTATCAAATAATATCTAAGTATGTTTTTATAATTTTTTACTAAGACATTAAATCGGACTCAAATTATAATGCATTCATAATCCATTTCAATATAGTAAACATTCTTCTATATTGGCGCAATAGCCCATGGAGGGCCAAGACCGTCTGCCAACTGGCAGATTTCAAAACATGAGAAGTTTTATTTTTACAGGATAAGGTTGTCAGCCCTACGCCCAATGTTTTACAATCTTATTAGACCAGGATCTACGGTCTAAAGTGGATTCTGAACCACATACATCGTGCAACAGGCACTCAAACCCGAAGCCGTTGACACCGAATGCCAGTTACTCGGCCATTAGGTTCCTTTAGCAAACAATAGACTGAGATATTACTGTCATTTTATTTTAATTTTCAAGTGATAATTTTGATTAATTCATATTTCATTAGTCTGAAAAATTTAAGAAATTAAACATATTTTTTCCAAAAAAAAATCTTTTTTAGAAAAAATATGTTTAATGTCATGAATGTTTGTAGTGGTTCGGAATCCACTTTAAACCTCATGTTCCGGTTTAACATGATCGTAGAGCGTTGCAGGGGGTACTGTTACTCCACGTCCGTAACTTATCTTCATGCTACAGGCACCTCCTGGGTAGTGCTAAGTGAGTAACGTCGATGAAGCGTCTTCCTTAAGACATCAAATACAACTCTCTAAGTGTTTGCCAGCTGCATTAGAAAAGAAAAAAAAAATTTAATTCAAATTTATATTTAATCCCAATTCGTAAAATCCTTTTGTTTTTCAAAATCCACCAATCTTAAATAACAACAAAATCGGGAACATTTGTGACCCTTTAAACTTTAATCATTAATATTCACATAAGTCTATAATTTAGATTATTATTCCCGAAGGATAGCTCCATCGAAACATTTTCTTTTCTTTTCATCCTTTACGATTTTAGGGGGGCACAGAATCCGAATTATTAAAATTCCTAATATTTTCCATAAATGCGTTGCAAACCGTTTTTAAAATTCACTTCCACCTAAAAGGGATAGAAGTTATTTCAAACCAGTATAATGAACACTAAGCAAAAATACGATGCTTCAAAACAAAACTTCTACTTAAGTCTCTTAAGAGGAAGATTTATGAATCTTTAGTGACCCTGACGTGTTGAAAGAAAAGTAATAAAAGGGAGTGCATCGTTTGAAATCGGATTCGAAAATGTTCCATTCCTTTTGCTGGTGGAATCTAATTGGTTGGTGCAAATGAGAACGATTATGCATTCACAGTAAATTTGAAACGCCGTTCAAGAGAAAGAAAGGAACGAAAACCTCAAAATGCTATTAAGAAAATAGAAGTGGGGCATCTTCAATTTAGTGAGAAATAGGACTCTGTTCAAATCGAATTTTTTTATTAGTATGTTTCATTAAAGATTTCTAAAGAGCTGTTTTAATATTAGCCTAGAAGCCATAAATGAAACGTTTAAAAAAGGGATTTTAAAAAAATTAAAAACATATTCCACATTTGCATACCAGTTGGTCCTTCTATTGTTTAAATTGCTATTGTGTCTTAAAAGATTCAAAGCGCTATGCTCCATAACTATGCATAATTTTAATCTTTGATGAATTCAATTTTAAAAACTAAGGCACATGATGCTTGAAGTATTTTTGAATGCATTTTAATCTCAATTTCAGAATTTTAAGATAACGGCCTGAATGACCGAGTGGTTAGCGCTCTGGCGCTCTGTATCAAAGGTTTCGGATTTGAGTCCGGGCGGTGCCATAGATGTTTGTAGTGGTTCGGAATCCCCTTTAAACCATAGCGCCCGGTCTAATAGGATCGTAGAGCATTGCAGGGGGTACTGTTACTCAGCGTTCGTAACTTATCTTCTAGTTACACGCACCTGCTGTGTAGTGCTAAGTGAGTAACGTCGGTGCAGCACTTGTCTTAAAGCATCAAAGACAACGCGGGATATTAAGTGTTTACCAGCTGCATTAGAAGAGAAAAAAAAATTTAGTTCAAATTTATATTTCATCCTAATTCGTAAAAATTTTATGTTTTTCAAAATACACCAATCTTGGTAAAACAACAAATTCAGGATCACTTGTGAATTCGATACCTTTAAAGTTCAAATATTAATGTTCACATCAGTCTGTAATTTAGATAACTTTCATTATTATTCCCGAAAGATCTCTGTATCGAAACATTTTCATTTCTTTTCATCCTTTACGATTTTTTTTTTTTTTTTTGGGGGGGGCACATAATCCAAATCATTAAAATTCCTAATATTTTCCATAAATGCGTTGCAAAACCCTTTTTAAAATTCACTTCCATCGAAAAGGGATAGAACTCATTTCAAACCAGTATAATGAACTCTAAGTAAAAATACGATGCTTCAAAACAAAACTTCTACTTATGTCTCTAAAGAGGAAAATTTATGAATCTTTAGTGACCCTGACGTGTTGAAAGAAAAGCAATAAAAGGGAGTGCATCGTTTGAAATCGGATTCGAAAATGTTCCATTCCTTTTGCCGGTGGTATCTAATTGGTTGGTGCAAATGAGAACGATTATGCATGCACAGTATATTTGAAACCCCGTTTCAGAGAAAGAAAAGAAACGAAAACCCCAAAATGCTATTAAGAAAATAGAAGTAGGGCATCTTCAATTTAGTGAGAAATAGGACTCTGTTCAAATCGAATTTTTTTATTACTATGTTTCATTAAAGATTTCTAAAGATCTGTTTTAATTTTAGCCTAGAAGCCATCAATGAAACGTTTCAAAAAGGATTTAAAAAAAAATGAAATGCATATTGCTTATTTGCATACCAGTTGGTCCTTCTATTGTTTAAAATGCTATTGAGATTTAAAAGATTTTTATGCTCCATAAATATGCATAATGTATATCCTTGAGGAGTTCAGTTTTAAAAATTAAGGCATATGATAGTTTAAATATTTTTGAATGCGTTTTATTCTCAATTTCAGAATTTTAAGATAAGGGCCTAAATGACAGAGTGGTTAGCTCGGTAACACAGGTTTCGTGTCTGAGTCCTGGCGGGCAATAGATGTTAGTAGTGGTTCGGAATCCACTTTAAACCGTAGGTCCCGGTCTAATAGGATCGTAGAGCTTTGCGGGGGTAGTGTTATTCCGCGTCCGTAACATATCTTCAAGCTACATGCACATCCTGGGTAGTACTGAGAGAGTAACGTCGGTGTAGCACTTGACATAAGGCATCAAAGACAACTATCTTAAGTGTTTGCCAGCTGCCAGAAAAAAACTTTAATTCAAATTTATATTTCATCCCAATTTGTAAAACCCTTTTCGTTTCTCAAAATACACCAATCTCGATAAACAACAAATTCATGAGCATTTGTGAATTCGATACCTTTAGAAGTGTAATCATTAATGTTCACATCAGTCTATAATTTAGATAACTTTCATTATTATTCCCGAAAGGTTTCTGCATCGAAACATTTTAATTTCTTTTCATTCTTTACAATTTGGGAGGGGGCACAGAATGCGAATCATTAAAATTCCTAATATATTTCCATAAATGCATTGCGAAACCTTTTTAAAATTCACTTCCACCTAAAAGGGATAGAAGTTATTTCAAACCAGTATGATGAACCCTAAGCAAAAATACCATGCTTCAAAACAAAACTTCTACTTAAGTCTCTTTAAGAGGAAAATTTATGAATCTTTAGTGACCCTGACGTGTTGAAAGAAAAGCAATAAAAGGGAGTGCATCGTTTGAAATCGGATTCGAAAATGTTCCATTCCTTTTGCTGGTGGAATCTAATTGGTTGGTGCAAATGAGAACGATTATGCATGAACAGTAAATTTGAAACCCCGTTCCAAGAGAAAGAAAGGAACGAAAACCTCAAAATGCTATTAAGAAAATACAAGTGGGGCATCTTCAATTTAGTGAGAAATAGGACTCTGTTCAAATCGATTTTTTTATTACTATGTTTCATTAAAGATTTCTTAAAGAGCTGCTTTAATTTTAGCCCAGAAGCCATCAATGAAACGTTTCAAAAGGGATTTTTAGAAAAAGAAATACATATTGCAAATTTGCATACTAGTAGGTCCCTCTATTGTTTAAAATGCTATTTAAAAGATTTAAAAGAACTATGCTCCATATATATACATAATTTATATCCTTGATGAAGTTTTTAAACTTAAGGCATAGGAGGGTTGAAATATATTTGAATGTGCTTTATTCTCAATTTCAAAATTTTAGGATAAATATTGTTTAACGTTAATGTTATTTGTTATTAAAATTTGTTGCACCGCATTCATGATGGGCATTTTCATAACATTCACATAACATAATATTACATTTCCGACTAAATTTTCATAACATTTTATGTTACCAAGATCCCATGCTTTTACATTCAAAAGTCTACTATGAACTTTTATAAATTTTGCACATTAAAATATGTATGCAGTACTACATAATGAACTTCACGGCTAATTCCTAAAATGAATTATAAATGCTAATATACATGTAATACCTATGGTCTTTGGAACTGCTCATTATATGATTATATATATGTAGGAATTAATTACTACTTTATTAACTATCTCGAACTGTATACGGCATTACTATTCTGTACTTTGTACATTATACTTTGTAAGATGGCAATGTAGTAGTTCTTATTGTCGAAAATGAATGGCGTCTTGCTGATGTTGCAGTCTATTGAATTATTAACGTAATATTAAAATAATATTTTGAAACGCCTTGCCTTATTCCATCATCGGCAACTTATCTTCATATAGTGTGTGTGTGAGTGAGAGAATGTGTGTTTGTGTGGGTGGGTGGGTGTTTGTGTGTGTCTAGTGTGTGTGTGTGTGTGAGTGAGTGAGTGTGTGTGTGTGTGTGTGTGTGTGTGTGTGTGAGTTAGTGTGTATTTGTGTGTGTGAGTGAGAGAATGTGTGTGAGGGAGTGAGTGATTGTGTGTGTGTGTGAGTGATTGTGTGTGTGTATGTGAGTGAGTGATTGTATGAGTGTGCGTGTGTGTGAGTGAGTGTGTGTCTTTGTGTTTGTGTGTGAGTGAGAGAATGTGTGTGTGTGGGGTGTGTGTGTGAGTGAGAGAGTGTGTGTCTTTGTGTGTTTGTGTGTGAGTGAGAGAATGTGTGTTTGTGTGTGTGTGAGGGAGTGAGTGATGTGTGTGTGTGTGTGAGTGATTGTAGTGATTGTGTGTGTGTGTGAGTGATTGTGTGTGTGTGTGTGTGAGTGAGTGTGTGTGGTTTGTGTGTGTGTGTGTGTGTGTGTGAGTGAGGGAGTGTATGTGTGTGTGTCTGTGTGTGTGAGGGTGTATGTGTGTGTGTCTGTGTGAGTGAGGGAGTGAGTATGTGTATGTGTCTGTGTGTGAATTAGCAAGTCAGAAAGCATATGGTTTGTGGCACATGACATATACCAAGTAAAGTAAAGTAAAGTATAGAAGTGCATTTTGTTTGTCTAAAAAAGAATTTTTAAATAATGCATTTTGCTCAATTTCAGAAAAATAGGCGTACATAATGTCTCTATTGAAATGAAATAATTAATATATCTCACTCAAAATTTTTTTCATGGTAATACTTTTATTAAATCATTTGTTTAGAAAAAAATTATTTAATAAATACTTGTTTACGAATAACTAAATTAATTACCTCAATGTTTGGACCAGATGATTTCAATTTTTGAAATTTGCCAGCAAGGGAATTATAAAGTCATTAATAATAAAAAAAAAGTAATCTTTATTTGCTCAATTTTACATGAATAAGAATACATTGAATTTTTGATAATCAAAAACTTCGAAAGACAGGAAATAATCCCAATTTATATACATTATTTCAGGTTAATTTCATTATTTAAAATAAAATAAATAAATTTACAACGAAAATTACGAAATTGAAATTATTTCTTATATTTGTAAAGCATATAGTCTATGGCACATGTCACATATGCCTTTATACAAGTATAGTATAGAAGTGCATTTTGTTTGTTAAAAACATATTTTTTAAATAAGTAATTTTTTCATCTTCAGAAAAATCGGCAATGTCTCCATTGAAATAATTATTAGATAAAATTATAATTATTAATTATAATTATAATAATTTTATAATTCGATACATTTTTTTATGTTTCTAATTTTTAAATCTTTTGTTTAGAAAAAAACAATTATTTAATCTATACTTGTTTACGAATAAATAAATTAATTGCATCAATTTTTGGAAAAGGTTTCAATTTTGTAAATTTGTCATCAAGGGACTTATAAAGTCTTAATAATAAAAAAATTAATCTGTATTTGCTCATTTTTACATGAACAAAAATACATTGTATTTTCGAAAATTTTACCCTTCAAAAAACTGGAAATAATCCCGATTTTTAACCATTATTTCATGTTCATTTCATTATTTAAAATATTACAACACAAAATCACTAAATTGGAAATATTTCTTATATTTGTAAAGCATAGGTTCTGTGGTATATGCCACATATGCTATTATTATTATTTGTTTAGAAAAAAACATTTATTTGATATATAATTGTTTACGACTAAATAAGTTAATTACATCAATTTTTGAATTAGATTATTCCCATTTTGGAAATTTGCCATTAAGGGAATTATACAGTCGTTAATATTAAAAAAAATTTATCTTTATTTGCTCATTTTTACATGAATAAGAATACATTGTATTTTTTGAAAATTTTACACTACGAAAAACTGGAAATAATCCCAAATATTATCCATTATTTCATGTTCATTTCATTATTTAATTATTATTTAAAATTATTTTATTTATTAATTATTTTATTATTGTATAATTTAAAATAAAATTACAACAAAACTTACGAAATTGGAATTATTTCTTATATTTGTAAAGCATAGGATCTGTGGCACTTGCCACATATGCCTTTATTATCATTTACTTAGAAAAAACAATTATTTAATATATACTTGTTTACGAACAAATAAATTAATTACATAAATTTTTAGAACAAATGATTTCAATTTTGGACATTTGCCATCAAGGGAATAATTATAAAGTCATTAATATTTAAAAAAATAATCTTTATTTGCCCATTTTTACATGAAAAAGAACACATTGTATTTTTGAAAATTTTACACTTCGAAAAACTGGAAATAATCCCAAATTTTTATCCATTATTCCATGTTACTTGAAATTTCATTTTTATTATTTTAAAAAAAGAAATCCAGCATTAGTTTCGAAAGTTAATTACTTCGTTTCGGAAAGCAATACGAATCCATCTCTTTTCTACTCCATTCGTAAAGTGTTACAAATGAAGCAGCTTTTGTAACTCTAGATTAGACCACGAGTAACTGGAAAATATCCAAGCTGTTAATGCATCACTCTTGAATGAAAATGAATAATAATTTGAGAATGGTTTCATTTGTTACTTGCTTTAGAAATAAAAGAAAAAGTTAATTGCAGTTCGCATTGTTGGGAAGGAAGACAAATTACTTCATTTAAAAATTAGGTTGTAAAATAAGAAACTTTCGTTGTAGTATTTGAAGTTGTACTAAATAAGTCTTAGGAGAAGAATATTTTTGTTCACTTCTTTTAGAGAACTCTTTTTTTTTTTTTTTTTTCAAAGAATCTTTGTTTTCGTTTGCTAATTACGACTTCCATTGTTTATGATATTCTTTAGAATAATTCTCCTTTTACTTATTACCATAAAATGCATTCTTTTTAATTTAAAAACCAACATGCAAGTTTCCTTCGTATGTTTAAAATGCAATTTTTCTAAAATTTGTTAATTAATGACTTTAAAATAACATATTATTTCTAATAGGAAATAATATTTTTGAAAATTGCATTTTAGATTTTTTTTTTTAATAATAAACTTTCTATTTTTTACATACAACAGCTATATACAATTAGAGGCGGTGTGTTTATATAGTAATAATATTGTAAACACTTTTTTTTTTTTGTATTTTTAATTTAAATCTGTTTCTGAAATACTGTATTGAAGTACTTGATAAAGAAAAGGGTTTATTGTAGTTGAAGTTTGAAAAACGTGAAAATAAAACGTAATAACTACAAAAATATAATTAAGTACAAAATATTATCATTATTATGGTTTGTTTCTACAGTTATTTTATCTTTTAATGCTCTTATTCTTTAATTGTAACAGTGCATAATATTTTAAAATGTGTTATGACTGCTTTACTTTATGATGGAAATGATGCTGCCTATAATGCAGTATAGCAACTCCCCACAGAGAAACACGATATATATGACCGTATTGTATTTTATTTCTTTCCTAATTTTCATTTACACATTTGAATTGAGAACCTAATATTTTTTCTTTATTTCTCAATTTTATCCATCTGATTTATTTTCTTTTGATTGCTGGAAAGTACGAGTAACGATTTTTCTTTCAAAATGGAATATACAATAGACGAATTTCATAAAAATCATATGCAATGAATTTGATTGAAATGAATTCAAGAATTTTGTGTTTTCAGAATAGTTCCTTTATAAAGGTTTCATTTTCACTTTTCTCAAATTATTTTATTTGTATAATTTAAAAAGCATTTGAATAAATTAAGATGAAGCAGCATTAATCAGCATACTGCTGTGTTTAAAAAAGTAAGACAACTTTTCAATTTAAAATTCAGGAGCTTAGGAATTTAATTTTTTTTTTTCTTTCTTAGGTTGCTGGCACTGTCCTTGACATCTGTGGGAAATTTGAAGTCACAATATTCATTAAATGCGCACACTGAATGCGCCAGCTCCCACTGCATTGATTCTTCTTGACTTTTTTTGCCAAAAATTAGACCCATATTGTTTCACAACCACCATATTCATACCGTGCAACTTCTGGCTATACCCTAAACTCAAAAGACACTCTCCGGGGACACCGTTTTGAGTAAAATTGAAGAGATTCAACGTGAATCGCCGCTCGCTTTGAGGGCCATAATTGCCGATGACTTTTTAGCATGCATTGAGGATTGGAAAAAACGTTGGCATAAGTGCATTAAGGCGATGAATTAAATTTGGAAGAATAAATAAAGAGTTTTTGAAAAAAAAAAATTGGTCTTACTTTTTGGGCTCAAAGTATAACAAGAATTTCTTTTAAATCTAACAGCTTTTTTTTTCCAAATGTTTAGTGTTCTAATACATTTTAACATTCTCTGTATTTTATGAGTTTAAAAATAAATATTATCATTATTTTTTTTTTAATTTTACGATGATGTCATTAATAATAGAAAATGTAAAAAATTTAAACAGTATTTGCATCTCAAAATAGTACCGTTTTATATGAAAATGAAACTTTTATCATTTATGGTTCCAAGTATAAAATCTTCGAATTTTATTACTTTGAAATTAGAAGTTAACAGAATACATTAAGCTGAAATGAATAATGTATTATTTGATCTCTTTAAGTATCGAGTCTTACTGTAAATGTATTCAGAAACATTCATTTCAAATACTTTTCGAAATAGCAATTATGGCTATTTATTTATTTATTTCTATCTACTTGCGACAAATGTCAGAAATATTTTTATCTGAAAAGCCGTACAACTGATTTTGTATTTAATTTGTAAATAATTTTTATGATATTTATTATAACTTTACCGATTTTAGTTATTCAATTATTCTTTTAAATTTAAACTTTTCAAGTTTAAGTGGCATTTTTAAAAAAAGATACCGGTGTAAAATTATGATATCTTCTTGTTCTGTTTGTGTCCTAGTAGTAACGTTAAGAGCTTGCGTGCAAGAGGGCTTGCAGTTGGATAATAATCTAATTCTAAATCTAACATGTATTAATGATTCTTATTTTAAGATGAAATATTCTACAGTTCTAAAAATAAATTGTCAGTAACAAATATCACTGACTTTCCTAAAATAACATGCTCTTAACAATGCAAACAATGTTTCCAAACGGGTGCTCTAATTCATAATTCGATAAACATTGCTTGAAAGCTGGCATTTAATCTCCTTTAACAAGTTCAATTCTGCTAATTGATTGAAAGATACATGGCAATGGCTTGAAAACCGAGGCTTTTCTGGCGATCACTTTTCGCATTTAATTGTATGGAAGTCCTTTTAATCAGGTATCCATTTCGTAGGGATCAAAATTAAATTTTTGCTCGACAATTAATTCTTTTATTTATCTTCCTACTTAGCTGAAGGCGTTTGACTTCGTTAAGTAGGTACGTATCAGGCATTGCTATTTGAAATTAATGACATTAGAGAAGCGATATTTTACCAAAATACCTTTCGTATTGTGGATGTTAGAAAAGTTTGCAGTGACCTTTGTTAAGTTTGACTACAGGATACCATATGTTGGAGACTCCGTAATGGAATGTTTAATATTTCATTAAAAGTATTAGCTCCCTGAATGGATTGTGATGTAATTAATTATAGTTTCTGAAATCTTTCCTATTCTTTAACACGACATTTCGATGTTTACCCAAGATTCCATGTTAAAGATAGAATTTCGTAAATGGAATTGTATGTCTCAGAAATTATTTATTTCGACACCTACGAATCCTGTGGGCATAACTTTTCGTAAGAGTTATTGGTAATTGAATTTCGTTGTATTTTTTTTAATTATTAGATTTGCTAATCAAGAAATTTACATTGAAGTGCTAATTCAAATTGAATGCTCTTTGTATTTCATTTCTAATATTAACAATAAAAAGAAAAGCGTAAATTAAACAGATTTTCTAGTATAACAATTTTTTTATGTGCAAGTCTTTATAATTTTTATTAAAAAAACATTTGTTAAAGTAATGTATTGAGGCTTGAAAAGTGTTCATGAGGGTATGTCTTGAGGGTATGTCATGCAGTTCTTGCTAGTATGTTCGTGTGTGTGTGGTATGGTGTGTGCGCGTTTGTGTATGAATAAGTGTGTGTTTGTGCCTTTATGTATGTATGGGTGTTTCTGAGATTGTGCGTTTATGTATATATGTGTGTGCCTGTGTATGTGTGTGTGTGTGTGTGTGTGTGTGTGTGTGTGTGTGTGTGTGTGTGTGTGTGTATGTGTGTGTGTGTATGTGCATGTCTGCCACAATAGTGGATTTCAGTGAATTCATATTAATAAAAGAAGTTAAATCTGCATTTTGTCAGTCCTTTCTTAATGAAATTTATTAACTTATTAACTAAGTTTTTAAATAAATTATAGTGTTTTGAAAAGAATTTTCTAAAATAAAAATCCAATTCATTCATTTCAAAACGAATTTTATTAAATTTAATTTTTATTTCGTGGTGTTACATAAACATGCCCTGTAGTATTAATTTTCTATTTTTAAAGGAAAAAAAATTGAAATTTTGAAAATTTTAAATTTGAAAACAATGTTTTTCATCCACTTTTTTCATAGAAAACGATTAAATTATTTGTGTATCGTTTTCATTTAAATGTTCAAACTAAAATAATTAATATTATATATCAATTAGTTTGAATATTTCAAAGCGTGCTCTTGATTTTACTGAATATATATATATATAATTAATTAATAATACATTTTAAAATAATATACATACATTAATCCTTTATAGTAAATCATTTTTTTTTTGTTTGAGTAATTCATGCATTTTTTTTTCTCTCCTCGTAATAATAATCGAGCCAACTTAAAAATGATTATTAATTCACAAAATTAGATGTAGGTGTAATGAACCGATAAGGTATTAGCAACTGAGAAAAATGTTTATTCAAAAATCCCAACATATCACTTCACTCTGTTGGATTAATCATTAATATCGAACGGGTTAAAAAAATAAAGCCAATGGAAAAAAATAATCTTTTATTCATATTGAATCATTAAATAAGAATGCTAATTACAGTCCAATTCCAATTAATCCGTAAAAAAAACAGTTTTCATTGCATTATAGAAACATAAATAACGAACTCAAACATAAATAACGAGTTTCAAACTTAATTGCAATGTATACCAGTCATTAATGTTTGACGCTCACTTTTTTTTCCCACCCGAGTTGGGGATTATTTATTTATTTATTATTTTTTTTTTATCCTCAGTCCATGATATAAAAAAAATTGGAGTGATTTATGCTAATAGCTCATTCAGAAACTGGAGAAAGACACGGATCAGGGAAACTTTAAACAGACAGAGAAAACTCCTCCGCAATTCAAATCCGCTTTTACATTTTATTTATTTTCATTTTTTCCACCATTTTTCTTTTTCGAAAAAGGTTGCTGGTAACCCAGTAGGGATCACTCTTTCAAATTTGAACCCTCTTTTAAACGACCTTAAATGGGTGTGATCCCATTCTGTTTTGAAGCTCGTTTAACCGAGATGTATTTAATGTTTCCCGTAAATTACATCGTTAAACCAGGTTCCATTATTTTTCATGGAGTTATTGATAGTTACTTGAACTCGCTATCGCATATTTAGTGTTTTCATCAGCAGGACAGAATAATTTTTTTTTCTATATTCTTCCACTTCTAGCGATTTGTGTTAATCGTTTTTATAATAAAGACATATAAGATAATTTTTCGTGGATCGTTTTAGTAGCCTTTAACGTGAGCGACTTGCTACAATATAAATATTAAATCGCTATAAGCGTATTAAATCCAGAACTGCATGTATTTTTGTTTCTTTCATTATGGAAATAATGTTTTTAATCCGCACTCTGCAGCTGCTGTGCTTTAAATAAGTAGAAAAATAAAACCTGCTTATTTAAATGTTTAAACAATCTTTTTAACCCTTGTTGGATTAAACGGTTAATAATAAGTGCAAACATTAAATAAATGAATAAAATTTAATGAAAAAGTCGATTTATGAATTTTTAATAAGAAAGACATAATAATATAGTTTTTTATTTATTGTAATAGTAATGGTAACTCATTAATTTAGTCCAGTAGTTCTCAAACTTTTTGAAATCACTGGGTCTTTAAACACCTACAAGTAATTGTAGGCGCCTTATATGCAAAATTCTGATAAATATATTACAATAGTTAAGTATTACAGAAAAAAAATAATGCGCTTAAAATGGTACAAGTTAAATTTCTTACTTCGACCTTATGCATACCTTCCGCAACCCGATGGCCAATTGACTAACGGTCTGGTCTTTGGTACCATAGGCTTCAGGTTCGAATCCTGGCAGTGGATGGATGTTTGTGAGTGGTTCGGAATACACTTTAAACTGTAGCTTTTAATTTTATTGAATAATATATTTAATTAATTATTAATATGCATTAAGGTAATGCACATTATTTATACGTTAATTCTTTATATTAAACCATTTTTTGTTTGCATAATTCATGCACTTTTTTCTCTCCTTGTAATAATAATCGAGCCAACTTAAAAATGATTATTAATTCACAAATTAAAATATAGGTGTATTGAACCGATAAGGTATTAGCAACTGAAAAAAATTTTATTCAAAAATTCAGACACATCACTTCATACTGTTGGATTAATCATTAATATTGAAAACGTGAATAAAAAAATAAGACCAAATGAAAAAAAAAAATGTTTTATTCTTATTGAATCATTAAATAAGGATCCTAATTGCAGTCCAATTCCAATTAATCCATAAAAAAAAAGTCTTCATTGCATTATAAAAACATAAATAACGAACGCGACAGTTTCAAACTTAACTACAAAGTATAGGAGTCATTAATGTTTGACGCTCGATTTTTTTTCCCACCAGAATTGGGGTTTATTTTTTTATTTTTTTTATCCTCAATCCATGATAAAAAAAAAATGGCGTGATTTATGCTAATAGCTCATTCAGAAACTGGAGAAAGACACGGATCAGGGAAACTTTAAGCAAACAGAGAAAACTCCGCCGCAATTCAAATCCGCTTTTACATTTTATTTATTTTTATTTTTTCCACCATTTTTCTTTTTCGAAAAAAGGTTCCATTCATTGCTGATAACCCAGTAGGGATCACTCTTTCAAATTTGAACCCTCTTTTAAAGGACCTTAAATGAGTGTGATCCCATTCTGTTTTGAAGCTCGTTTAACCGAGATGTATTTAATGTTTCCCGTAAATTACATCGTTAAACCTGGTTCCATTATTTTTCATGCAGTTATTGATAGTTACTTGAACTCGCTATCGCATTTTTAGTGTTTTCATCAGAAGGACAGAACTTCTTTTTTTCTATATATTGTTCCACTTCTGGGCGATTTGTGTTAATCGTTTTTATAATAAAGATATATATGATAATTATTCGTGGATCGTTTCAGTAGCGTTTAACGAGAGAGACTTGCTACAATATAAATATTAAATCGCTATAAGCGTATTAAATCCAGAACTTCGTGTATTTTTGTTTCTTTCATTATGGAAATAATGTTTTTAATCCGCTCTTTGCAGCTGCTGAGCTTTAAATAAGTAGAAAAAGGAAACCTGCTAATTTAAATGTTTGAACAATCTTATTGTCCCTTGCGGAATTAAATGGTTAATAATAAGTGCAAACATTAAGTAAATAAAAAAAAATCTTCGCGAAATGGTAAATTGATCATAGAATGATTGATAAAAAAGACAAAATACTTTTTTTTATTTATTGTCACATTAATGGCAACTGATCACTTTGGTTTTCAAACCTTTTGAAATTAAGGAGTATTTAAACACCTACAAATAATTGTAGGGCACACTGTATGCAAATTTTTGTGAAATGTGTTATAATAGTCAAGTCAAATGTTACAGAAAAAATAATCAGTTAAAAATTTTTCAAGTTAAGTTTCTTACCTCGACCTTATACACATCTTCAAATTCTTCATCGTTTGGGCATATATTTGAAATGCAAAATTGCGTTTTCTCTTCAATTTATTGAATATTTCCTCTCTTTTCACAAATAGCGCTGAGGGTAGAAACTCCTAATTCACATTAAAAATAATTATTAATTTATAAATTTAGATGTAGGTGTAATGAACCGATAAGGTATTAGCAACTGAGAAAAATGTTTATTCAAAAATCCAAACATATCACTTCACTCTGTTGGATTAATCATTAATATCGAACGTGGTTAAAAAAAATAAAACCAATGGAAAAAAATGTTTTATTCATATTGAATCATTAAATAACGATGCTAATTGCAGTCCAATTCCAATTAATGCATAAAAAAAAATCTTCATTGCATTATAAAAACTTAAATAACGAACGCGACGGTTTCAAACTTAACTGCAAAGTATACGAGTCATTAATGTTTGACGCTCACTTTTTTTCCCCACCCGAATTGGGGTTTATTTTTTTTTTTTTTATTCTCAATCCATGATAAAAAAAAAAATGGAGTGATTTATGCTAATAGCTCATTCAGAAACTGTAGAAAGACACGGATCAGGGAAACTTTAAACAAACAGAGAAAACTCCGCTGCAATTCAAATCCGCTTTTACATTTTATTTATTTTTATTTTTCCACCATTTTTCTTTTTTCGGAAAAAAGGTTCCATTCGTTGCTGTTAACCCAGTAGGGATCACTCTTTCAAATTTGAACCCTCTTTTAAACGGCCTTAAATGAGTGTGATCCCATTCTGTTTTGAAGCTCGTTTAACCGAGATGTATTTAATGTTTCCCGTAAATTGCATCGTTAAACCTGGTTCCGTTATTTTTCATGGAGTTATTGATAGTTACTTGAACTCGCTATCGCATTTTTAGTGTTTTCATCAGCAGGACAGAATAATCTTTTTTTCTATATTCTTCCACTTCTGGGCGATTTGTGTTAATCGTTTTTATAATAAAGACGTATAAGATAATTATTCGTGGATCGTTTCAGTAGCCTTTAACGAGAGAGACTTGCTACAATATAAATATTAAATCGCTATAAGCGTATTAAATTCAGAACTCCGTGTATTTTTGTTTCTTTGATTATGGAAATAATGTTTTTAATCCGCTCTCTGCAGCTGCTGTGCTTAAAATAAGTAGAAAAATAAAACCTACTTATATAAATGTTTGAACAACTTATTAACCCTTGTTGAATTAAATCGTTAATAATAAGTGCAAGCATTAAATAAATAAATAAAATTTGACGAAACGATAGATTGACGAATTTTTAATAAGAAAGACAAAATAATATTTTTTTTGATTTATTGTCATAGTAATGGTAACTCATTACTTTAGTCCAGTGGTTCTCAAACTTTTTGAAATCACTGGGCATTTAAAATCCTACTAGTAATTATAGGTGCATTACATGCAAATTTCTCAGAAATCTATTATATATAATTCCCGTGTCACGATGTTTGTTCGGGATGAACTCTGAAATTAGCAATCCGATTTTAACTTTTTTTTTCTTAAACGTGTGTTTTGTTCCAACTTGAGAGATAGGATAGTTTTTATCCGGTTTTTTTTTATTTAAATGCAAAATCGACGATTTTCATATTTCGTCATTTGGCACCATTGACGTCATTTGGCGCAACTAAAATTTGCGATTTCTCATCCTATGGGCGTAATTTTGAACGTACATTCAAAATACAAGGTCAGGTGTACCATAAGATCGGGGTCGTTGATGCCAATACCTAACGAAGAGAGAAAATTTCTTTAAATTTATTTTATGGGCAGTTCTGAAGAACGTGTGACAACTCGATGTCAGTATAATTTTTTCGAACAAGCAAGCACAAAGAGCTATTGTAGAATTGTTGGAAAATCTTTTAGAAAAGCATAAACAACTTATTAAATTATTTAACGAATTTAGTTATTTTGAAGAAAGACATATTAACAAGAAATAGTGTTCATCGCTTTGTTCTTAGTTAAATGAAAGTAATGATTATTAAAAATTAAATTAGTTAAAATAATTATAAAACAGTGTTAAAAATCAACATTATCTACCTCCTTCATTAAATTAATAAAAATTAAACATTTTCTATTCGTTGAAGCTTAATTTGAACTTTTCATCATTCTTTACCAATCACTTCCTTAACAATACCAATTATAGTATCTAATAATTGAACGAAATACAAGAAAGCCACAGCAACGCGTGGCCGGGTCTGCTAGTATGTTATAATAATTAAGTCAAATATTGCAGAAATAAATAATTCGTTAAAAAATTATAGATGTTAAATTTCTTAAATCGACCTTATTCATATCTTCGATTCTTCACTGTTTGGGCATATATTTGAAAGGTAAAATTTCAATTTCTAGTCAATTTATTGAATATTTCTGGTTTTTTTACTCATTGAGGTGAGGGTAGAAACTCCTAATTCGCATAAAAATAATTATTAATGCACAAATGTAGTTGTAGGTATAACGAACCGATAAGATATTAGCAACTGAGAAAAATTTTTATTCAAAAATTCAAACCGCTTCATACTGTTGAATTAATCATTAATATTGAACGTGGTTAAAAAAATAAGACCAAACGAAAAAAAAATGTTCTATTCATATTGAATCATTAAATAAGGATGCTAATTGCAGTCCAATTCCAATTAATCCATAAAAAAACAGTCTTCATTGCATTATAAAAACATAAATAACGAAAGAGACAGTTTCAAACTTAACTGCAAAGTATACGAGTCATTAATGCTTGACGCTCACTTTTTTTCCCACCCGAGTTTGGGTTTATTTTTATTTTTTTAATCCTCAATTCATGATAAAAAAAAATGGAGTGATTTATGCTAATAGCTCATTCAGAAACTGGAGAAAGACGGATCAGGGAAACTTTAAACAAACACAGAAAACTCCACCGCAATTCAAATCCGCTTTTACATTTTATTTATTTTTATTTTTCCACCATTTTTCTTTTTCGAAAAAATGTTCCATTCGCTGCTGGTAACCCAGTAGGGATCACTCTTTCAAATTTGAACCCTCTTTTAAACGACCTTAAATGAGTGTGATCCCATTCTGTTTTGAAGCTCGTTTAACCGAGATGTATTTAATGTTTCCCGTAAATTGCATCGTTAAACCTGGTTCCATTATTTTTCATGCAGTTATTGATAGTTACTTGAACTCGCTATCGCATTTTTAGTGTTTTCATCAGCAGGACAGAATAATTTTTTTTTTCTATATTCTTCCACTTCTGTGCGATTTGTGTTAATCGTTTTTATAATAAAGACATATAAGATAATTATTCGTGGATCGTTACAGTAGCCTTTAACGAGAGCCACTTGCTACAATATAAATATTAAATGGCTATAAGCGTATTAAATCCAGAATTTCATGTATTTTTGTTTCGTTCATTATGGAAATAATGTTTTTAATCCGCACTCTGCAGCTGCTGTGCTTTAATAAGTAGAAAAAGGAAACCCTACTTATATAAATGTTTGAACAAGCTTATTAACCCTTGTTGAATTAAATCGTTAATAATAAGTGCAAACATTAAATAAATAAATAAAACTGGCTTGAAGGTATATTGAACATGGAATTTTGGATAAGATAGACAAAATAATATTTTTTTTTAAAATTTATTGTCGCAGTAATGGTAACTCATTACTTTTGTCCAGTGGTTCTCAAACTTATAGAAATAAGTGGGCCTTTAAACAACTACTAGTAATTGTAGGGTGCACTGTATTCAAGTTTATGTGAAATATATAACATGTTTTACATAAATTTACGCAGATTTTAAAATTTGAAAAGAAATTTAAAAATATTTTAATATATTTATAAATTTAGTTAAGCCAAATGTTACAGAAAAAAAATAATGCGTTAAAAATTATATAGGTTAAGTTTCTTACTTCGACCTTATACGTACCTTCAATTTCTTCAATGTTTGTGTATATATTGGAAAGGTAAGCTTTCATTTGTTTGTCAATTTATTGAATATTTCCTCAGTTTTTACACATTGAGGTGAGGGTAGAAAATCATAATTCATATAAATATGTTGTTGAAATTTATAGAAAAATTTTCAGTGCTTTTTGAGGTATTGACAAGTTCTTTTAAAGGAGATTTCGAAGAGACAATTATTTGTGTTAAATCTTCAATCCACGATCAGTAGATATAACTACTTGCCCTTCTCATTCAGATAATGTTAAGTAATCAATTCTAAAACGTAGAGACGGCGAAGTCTCAAAGGCTCAAATAGATTTTTTTAACACTGGAAATCACATCAAGTACCCATATTAACGCTACCTAGTTTTCAGAAAATATTCTTTGGTTCATTATGACTACTTAACAGTTTTTACATGAATAAAAGAAGAAAAAAACAACCAGGAAGGTTATTTGTTTATGATAAAAGCTGTCTGACAAGAAAAAAAAGTAATTATATTTTTTTCTATATCCGGACACATATTTTTTTCCGGAATACCACAGTGCGTACGGAAGCATTCTTTGAGAACCACTGCTTTAGTCTGTTTATATTCTCAATTACATTTTTCTAGTGTGAGAAAATATTTAAAATCTAAAGTTATACTCTAAGGGTACATTAAATAAAGTAAGCATTTTACTGTATCGGTTGATTGTGGGCTTTAAATCCAAATTATGTGTGACTAAAAACTTGTATTATTAATGGGAAATTGAAAAAAGTATTGCAATTACTACACAGCTATGATTGTTTTTAATTGATATTTTCTAGTGTATATATTCTTTGGAATGTTTGTCGCAAGATTAATCGTTTAAATATCAGTAAAGTACTTAAACTGATATCTAAAAACTTTTTATATACATTGGTGTACTATTAGTTCACAAATATTAACATCATCGTACATCAATGTTAAAACCTAGTAACAATGAGGAGCGAGAGTAAAATTGGGGTAGACCAATACCACATTTTTCAGAAACTATCAGACGGGATGGTGAAAATTGACAGTCAGGTTATCCAGTTGCTTACGTAACATTTATACACATTGATGTTACCACCTCGCAACATTAATGTTTACCAATGTCTGTACATCGTTATAACCTGGGTCAGGGATGGGCAAACTTTTTCGGTCGCGGGCCAAAAATTGAAAAAAAAAAAGTTTGGCCAAGATAAATTCTTCTGAAATTTTAAAAACAATATACAAGTATTACAATTTAAATATGTTAGTGAGATGAATGAAATTGCGATTTCATTTCTTAGAAGTTCCTTATAGTGAGGTTCGAAGTGAGATGCACTGATTCTAGGGAACGAAGCTAAATGCTCATCTGTCAATGTACTTCTGAAATAATTCCTTCTAAGGTTCATAGTTGAAAACACTTGTTCACATATACAAGATGAAGCAAACATAGCACTGATTTTATGGGAGTTGAAATATATATTTATTTTAATTTGCCTCGGACCGGCAAATTAAAATTCCATCCGCTGGCCGGATAGAACCTTCCGGTGGGCCGTAATTGGTCCGCGGGCCGTAGTTTGCCCATCCCTGACCCAGTTCATCAAAGATCTGTACGTTGATCTACCTCTCACACCACTATCTTTACGCACTACCTTTATCTCGCAACATACAGCAATTATTGATTAAGGGAGAACATTCCCTTCGGCGAAGATCTTAGAGACAATTGCTATGCACTTGTATATTGTATTGGTGATATCGTGGACAATGTCCTCTAGGCAGTCTGACTAGCAATGCACACCACCGAATTTACTCATCCCTGATCGAAATGACTGCAATGGGCGTTGAGCTTACTTGCACACTAATTGGACACGCCATCATTATTATTATATCGTCACACGCTATTATCTGAATCATGAATCGGTCTTAAAATGAGGAATGTGTAATATAAAACCCATAAATGAAATAGATTTGCATTTTTATTTTATAAATATTTGCCATTCATTACATAATATTTGCCTATTATATATATATATATATATATATATATATATATATTGGAAAATATTATATATATTTATATATTGGAATACATGCCATTTATTTTGTTATTCATTTTCACATTTTATGAATTTTTGCCTTTTTATTGGTTTGTTGGAACTTTTTTTAATTTTGTGCGGGTTTACTAAATTTATGGAAGTGTAGGATTTTCACTTTACGCAGATTTTAATGTAATAATAGATCATTAAATAACATTTGAAATTCCTCAGCACGATTTTCAATCCATCTTTAGTAATGTATTATAGCTTCGAGTTCAAATTTCTGAGTGTCTACCCGCAGATGCTAAGCCAGTTCATAATCATCACACAAATATTTTAATAGTTATTAACTAATAATGGTACATACGAATACCTCAGTTCAGTACCATTAGTGCACTAGACGAATTCATTACGATTAAGATGAATTATGATCCATACTGCGCAACGTAATTATGTAAGTCGAAGGTAAATACTGCATACGTCTATTAGTAAGGATAATACAACTGAATCTAGCTTAATACTTCGTAATGAAGTTGTTTGTAAAAGCAAATTAATGGAGAACTTGTTCATTAATAGACTTTATTAATAAATATATTATCGAGATATTTGTCTGCGAATAATAACTTGTAATAATATCAAATCGTATAAAACGAAATGTAATTTATAAATAGAATCAAAGTATATTTTAAATATTAATCAGGGTGTGATGAATCTTAAAAATATTTTACGTTTTAGTGATAAATATCGAATTTCATAAATGTGTTTTTTAAATCATTTAATAATCGTTTACATTTTTCTCCATTGAAATTTAGGAAACTATTTTGCGAAAAAAAGGCAAATTAAAAAAATTAATCGGCTGGGCCTATATACAGGCTAACCATAAAATTTAGAATTCAATGTAAAAACAAAACGCATAGCAGCAAACTTAAATAAACGAAACAAAGGATATCGATAAATCATATTCATAGGGCATGAATGACCGAGAGACTAGCTCTCTGGCAATCGGTGCCACAGTTTTCTGGGTTCGTGTCCCGGCGGTGTCATGGATGTTTGCAGTGGTTCGGAATTCACTTTAAATAAGTCCCTGTCTAATGTGACTGTAGAACGTTGGACGTACGGTTGACAACCCTAACCCGTAAAAAAATCAACGTTACGGAGGCAAGAACTTCTACCTACGGGTACTCCATCCCAACAGAAGCTGACCCCTTTTCCTTCAACCATAATACCACACTGGTTGTTCGGCTTGGTCTAGATGTCTACCAGGTGGACTACCAGGTTAGACACAACAACACAGCAAATCATAATTACGCGATAAATTATGTTTATCAGTTATCGTTAAAACTGAAAAAAGAAAACAGATTAAATAAAAAAAGCCATACAAATCCAAACGTTTTCATAAAAAGTACGATAAAGCAATTTAATAAAAACAAGCACGTGGAAGAAATTTAAATAAACCAATAAGAAATGTTGAAAAGGCTCTAGGTCATGGTTGAACCCTTTCCCAAAACAATATTCTTATATTTTGTGAGTATGAAAAAGTAGCTATCATATTAGCATTACATAAACATAGAAGAATATTTGGTATTTTTAAGCATTTGAGTTTCAATAATTTATGAAAATAATTATATTTTTGGTAATCCATTCTAATATAAAGATTTATAGGCTGGGATATGTTGAAAAAAATTAGAATACTTGAATAATAACGAAGTTTAAATAAAATAAATTTATACAATTGTTGTTTAACCATAAATCTGCATAGTTAAAACACCAAAAAAACGAAAGCACATTGTTTAAAAATGCTGTAAAGAACATTAAGCAGATTAATTATACAAAAAAAAAAAAACCCAGTAAAATGTGGATAATATTTTATAAAACTGAAAGCCCAGTATAAAGTACTTTTCCTGTAAAAAAAAAAAAAAAATATTTTAATATTACGTCAATCTTAGAAACAAACTGTTACAAATTAGTGTAAATTTAAACAATTTTTCATATTTCAGAGCCAAAGACAAAGGAATATTTTTAAGACAAAATGGCTGGTTCTTTGGCGAAAAAATTAAAAATATGCAAAATCCCACTTACAAGAACAAAGATACATTAATATTCAGTCTTCCTCTATGCAAATTCATTCATTTATTCTTAACAGGGAAGAAAAATCGATAATTTCGAAAGTTCCCAACTTTTTCATACCTGAAACATACCAGAAGCTACATACATAATGAGAAATCTAAAACTTTTCTTCTCTTTCACAAAAGGGTTGGGAAAAAAAGACACATTTAAAAGACGGGTAAAGACAGAACTTAAAAAAAAAGAATTGGATGAACAAAACATAAAAGCTAATAAGAATATTTTAGCAAGTATTCAAAAGCTTGATTTATTTTTGGATATGCTAATTTTTTTCTATTAATAAACTGAAACTTAGTAAAGTAATTATAAATTTTCAAGTAAAAATACAAATTTGCATTTATTTGAAAGATACAAAATTAAGATTATTATCATTTTATTATTATATCTTTGATGAAAATAATTATAATTATTTTCATCAATATCAATATAAGATATCAATATATCATTAAGATATATTTATTATTGATCATCCACATCATTCCCAAACTGTAAAGGGACAACTCAGTTCTAGGTAAACAGTAATGTTTACCTAGAACTGAGTTATTATTGTTAGTAGTATTATATTAGTAGTAGTCTCTTTAGAATAGACCATTTCTGTTGAAAGAACGCCATAAGTTTTTGAGACAATCCAGGAATAAAGCCAATTTTTTATCCTTTTCAATAGAATGGGGATGCTGCTAAGAACAGCGGCCTGATGACCAATTGGCTGGCGCTATGGTTCAGGTTTGAATCATGGCCTGGGCATGGACGCTTGTTAGTGGTTCGGAATCCCTGTTAAGCTGTAGATTCCCGTCTAACTAGACTAAAGTGTGCAAAAAATGATCTCAGATCAATAAACCAAATTGCTTCTAAGAACAAGCCATGCGTCATCTGTCGAAACAAGCGGTACCCAGAAGGAGCAATATCTGGAGAATATGGTGCCTGGAGTAGGAATTTTCATCAAAGTTTTCAAAATAGCGACAGGGAAAATATTCTGGGAATGATTATGTTGTGTCTTTCCTTGTATTTCGATCTTTCTTCTCTCAAATTCTACTGAAAAGTATTAATTACAATCAATAACATTTACTAGGAATAATTTTCCCATTTTTCAGCTACTTATAATTTCTTTGACTCACTAATGTGTTCTTAATCTTTCATATCAAAATCACAGTTTTTAAATCGTTTAAACCTTTTTTTAACAAGTTCTTTTTAAAAAAGTATATCCTCCATAAAGTTTTACAAGAATTTTATATATTTTAGTAGTCTTCTTCTTCCAATTAAATCAAAAAGTAAAACTCCCCCTCAAATGTTCTGTTTCCAGTACAACATTAAACATCTTTAAGGCTCAAAAAAATTCTGTTCATACATTAACGAGATGATACATGCTAAACATCAAAGGCTTATGACAATAGTTTGACATGAAGTAGCTGTTAGTGTGATGCCTCTGGAGATCAAATAAATTACATTATCTATGGAAAATGTAATGCCTAATATTTCAATACATTAAATTTTTTGCACTATAGAAATAAGCTGTCTGAAAAGGAGCCATCCCGCCAAAAAAACATCTTCATGTATAGATATGCGAGAGGGGGATTTCGACCAGACATTAGTTTCCCCTGGATGTGTGACCAAGCCTGGTAATTGGAAAATGTGCTGCGAAATGAGTTAATTAAGTTAGAGTCATTTTCGGTTTTTTTATAAATTTTCTTTTTATTAAAGATAATGGTGAAATTTTTGTATAGTTTTTATACTATCAGATTATAATAATGTTCTACTAGTTTTTCCAATTCAAATAAAGCTGAATAGCGAAATTTATATTTATTTAAACAACAACATAATTATCATATATAACCTTTTACCATCTTGATATAATCATTTCAATATTTTTGTAATAAAATTCATATAATTTTCTTGACAAAAAAGAATCTGGTTTCATTTCCCCTTCCTCTTGAAGTTAGCTCAAGTCCTTAAAAATGATCTTGTAAGTTTTGTCAAATATAGTAGTCTTCTGAAAAGAAAGTGGATAAAACCGAGCGTATAAAAGACTGTGTCACTTTTGTAATATGATGTTTGTCACTATCAAGTTGCAGGAACATTTCTTGTCACATGCTCATTTTCTGATTATCTATGAAGGTCGGTTTTCCTGTAAAATTGATTAAGTGCCAACAGTAAAATTTAGCGGTAATTGTTTTATTATCAGTTACGAACTCATGATGAACAATTAATTTTATGTTCCCTCGTACTCAAAATGATCTCCTTTAGATGCAAACAACTTCAAGCCTGTTAGCTAATCTTTGAATGATAGCTAAATTGCTAGGTTATTTTGCGTTTAATATTAATAACAGAGAATTATTTATAGTAAGAAAGTTAAGAAGTCAAATTAAATAGGTGTTATCATGTCTGAAGTAAAGGGACATAACTTTCGATAAAACCTGACATTAGTAAAAATAACAAAGACTCTTAGATCAAAGACCTTGAAGTTTAAGGAACAAGTCGCTACTTTGGATGTTAAGATTTTAAAATGTTCAGGCAGCTTTTAAAAATTATTTTAATATAGTATTGAAAATATGGTAACATTATTTTCCATTTATAGTCTAATGGAGTGTAACTTGTTAACATGCTACTCAATCCTGTTCGGTTCCTACCAACAATATAATGATGTATATGAGCTTCGGGATCTCTTTTTTTTTATAAATATCGGATTTTGTTCGATTTTTGGATATTTTGATGAATATTGGATTTTGTTGGAAACTTGTTGGATTTTTTTATGGAATAGGATTACCTGATGAGAGTTTTTTTTTACTATAATGGCATTCAAATTTAGTGTTCTGCATTAATACCTCCTTGTGTATTATTAATCCAATATATCTAATTGAACAGCCTAATTTAATTATTAAAATGGAAAGTATTAGAAGAAAAAAATCAAATTCTTAACTTACCAGTAGTTTATAACTTTAATTGACTGTAATTTAAATGACATGCATATATTCACAATTTTTTTTTACGTATATATCATATAATATTGTCTTCAATTTTCATTTCGATAAGGGTATCTAACAAACATACTGTTTTTTAATATCATAACGCTGTATAAAGGCTATGCTACAGTGCTATTCATGAAATTTATGCAGAAAATTGCAGTATATAAGATACAGGCTTATAGAAATAACTATAATTTTAGCATTAATTACATTAGCTGTACAGTAAATTATTGTATTCATGTAGCAGAAGACCAAATTGTATTAGAAAAAGTAAAAAACAATGTTCAACCATGTCTTATTAATATAAAAATTTCGGAATTCAATCAAATTAAGGATGAATAGCTTTCCAATTATAAAAAAAATAATGTTACTTGACACGATTGTACTTCCCATATACGTTTCTTTTTTTGCATAAATTCGCAGGAAACAGTTATTTAAACACCCATTCACTATTTTAAAAAAAAAAGGAAAAAAAAAAAAGATAGAAAGAGGTTTTTCAAAAAGCAACTTGGGACTTTGAGATAAGAAACTCAAAAGTAAAAGAAATTTAATTTACTTCCTTCACTTTCAAATGCACAAAAAATACAGATACATTTAAGTTCCATGTTCTTTCATGCAAATTCATTCATTTATTCCTCAGAAGAAGAAGGAGAAAAAAAAATCAATAATTTTGAAAGTTCTTAACTTTCTTTTCTCCTCCTAGACACCCCCCTTTTTTTTTTTTTTCCTTGCACACCCCGAGAGCCTCATATATAATGGAGAAAAATTTTAAACACTTCCTTACTCCTTCATAAAAGTCAAAAGGTAGGCACTTTTGACTAGAAAGTACGAGGGAAGTGTTTTTAAGAATATTTAAGAAAAGTTAATAAGACTTTTTTTTTATATATTTCGAAAATCTTCACAGAGTTTTGAAGGAGATGTAAAAAAAAAAATAATAAAACTAATCTGTTTAAATTTATAAATAATATAAGGCTAGGATTAAAGCTATATAAACATAATATTTTTTTTTTTATATATGAAGCTGTTTTTTTATATATGTAAACTAATAAAGTGAGCCATTTTTTATTAAGAAGCTTTTTCAGTTATGTGAAATAAAAGAGCGTGGTTTTTTTTTTCAATCGGGTGATTTTGGTCGTTATAAATGCATGAATAAAAAATGTGTTTAAGATTTTTTTTTGTTCCAATATTATTATTCTTAAAAAGAAACAATGCTGTTTTGACTGTACATAATTAACTTATAATGCTGATAAAAATTCGATCAGATATTCTCCAATTACGAATTTTATTTCTGTGAAATATTATTAACTATTACTAAAAAAAACTCGATTTACATTTTTTTTTTTTACTTTAAAGAAGATAAATAGCGTGCATTAAATATTTAAACGAAGCATCTTGAATGTTTTTTTTTTCATTCGTGAAAACGTGTACTGATTAAACAAGCAATAATGTTGAGCTTTTATCTGTTTTATTATGGAAATGATTGATTTCAACAATATTTCCTATAAAAATATCCATTATATTAGTGTTTATATTTATGTATATATATGCTCATATTTGTGTCACATATATAGAGAAAATTCAGAAAAAAAATTTTGTTATCAATTTCAGTAGCATATGTAGAGCAAATTCGAAAAAAAAAAAAAAACTTAAACATTGATTAATGCTCAGTTATTTCATTTGTAATGTAATTTCATTATTATATATAAAGAAAATTCAAAAAAGTTTTGTTTTGTAACTGTGTTAAATGCTTTGTAATTTCAGTAGTATATATTGAGAAAATTCGAAAAAGACTTTTGTAGCAGTGCCAAATACATTGCAATTTCAGTAGCATTCAATTCAATTAATTTTGTGGAATTGTCCAATAACCTTTTTAACGATTTTATGAACACACAGGACATTTAAATTTTAAATTGTTTCATTCTTCATAATTATGTAAAAAATATGCTTTAAAATTTATCATTTTTTAACATAATACTTTCTTGTCATTTTGCATAATTATATATTTACAATCATTTCTGATAATTTTTAGTCTATTATTTAAATGCACATTTTATATTAAACACTAGTTGAATTTATAAACAACAAGGAAAATATGTTACACAAAATCAATTTCAAGTGATTCTTGGAGACATTCAATTCTTACGTGCTTTGTAGTTTATTTCAATATCGAATCTATTTATTGGAGATTGTGACAATGTGGGGAATATTCTAATAGTACCAGGTAACTCGAAGCATTCTGTCTTGTATTTCCTACGGAAAATTAAAGTTGAAAAACATTATAGAAGGCATTATATATATATTTACACTTCGTGATTGTTTGTGTTTTATTTGCATGAAATACGAATTCCTAATTTAAACAAAATATGACAGAAAATACAGTTCTATTGTTTCTTTCAAAAGCAGTACTAAATAGTCTAAACCTCTGCCAAATTAACTTCAAATATTTTCCAATATTTCCATTTAACTTAATGGTAATGGTGTAAAATAAATAATAATATTGTAAAATTTTAATGACATAAGTTCAATTTAGGGAGAGAAGGATGAATTTAATTATGTACGAGTATATATATATATTATTTCTTATTTAAAATAACCATATTATTTTATCAAGATCATAATATATATATTTTTTAAAGATTTAATAAAATACTTTATTTGATTCATACGAAAAACGCAACCATATTATTTTAAATAACTGTCTGTGAATAAATGGACTTAGACCACTTTCAAAGAATACATTTCATAAAATTCTAGAAATTCTTTGACTGCAGTGTTAATTATCATTTAATTGCAGAAGTTACCAGTTAAAAGTGTACATTGTATCAATTAGTGAAATTTATTGCTTTGCTTCTTCCAAAAAGAAGAACTCGCCAATTTACCTCTTTGAAGCCAAACATGCTTACCACGACTCATATTACAGTGAATTCCACCTGGATGGCGTGAACAATTTTCAGAAATTACTTTAGTACGATAAATTTGGTATTCTGTAACAGTGATCCCTTGAGGGTGATGCATTTTTTTTTTTAATTTTGCAAGTCATGCAGTCTATCGAGCATTGAGCACAATTTACATATCTAATTAACAAGATCTAACACTGTTTTACTCACCATAGTGGTTGTAAAGAATCCGTAATCGTTCTTTCTATGAAAGCAAAAGAGTTCTTACAGCCAAATTAGTTAGGTGCAGCAACATTGGAGGATGGATTCTTTAATTATCACCACCGCGTATCCGAAAAGAGATCGCATAGACCTTTGACATATTAAGCACTGTGTGATGTGCTAGTGGCATGCTCAAATTGGGGTAAAGTTAATTTATTTTTCTCAAAAATTAATTATATGTGCATCTTTTATTTTATGTTAGCCCCGAATACAAAGGGGTTTTCAGTGCGAAAGAATATTTTATCTCGGGTTTTCTGGTAATTAAAGTATAACTATCGATTCTTTGAAAAGTTCTTGGAATGATTTATTACCTAAATGTTCTTCCTGAATGCAGTGTAATTTTCTTGGATGATTAAAAAGAACATCAAATTATCGAAACTGTACCGAAAAGATACGTTTTAAGTTATGATGAATATGTCTGATGGGGCCCAGACTACTTTAATGTGCTGAAAGAGGATGCATACAAAGAAAGGTTTATTACATGGTATTAATCAGAAAAGAAATTTTCTAGACCAGAAAATCTTGTAAATTTTCTGCAATGATCATACGTTTGTTTCTTTTCTAAACGTATTGATTTATTATGACATTAGGATCTGAATAACATGCAACTTTGTAGAATATTACAAACAAAATCATTTTAATCTAATTCAAAAAATGCCATTAAGTTTATTATTTGGAATGAAAGAACTTCGGAAAAATTTAAATTGCTATTTTTGTAATTTAAGTAGAAACAATCTTCTTAAAAAAAAAGAATAAATACTTACAGATGCAGATTTTTTAAAAGATTGTTTTGATCAAAATCTATAATCTATAGCATGTGCAAATGCTAATGCCTTTTGTATGTATTTAAAAAAATAAATTTACGTTTCCTACCTTCTAATAAAGTGTAAATGTAAATTTTACTATTTGCAGCTGGATTTGAAAATGTGTAGTCTTTATGGTTCCACTTACCATATTTTTATTCACAGTTATGTTAAATGTTAAATGCTTACAGTCATGCTAAATGTTAGCTGGAAAGTTTCCTTGTAGAAAATTTACATATGGTTACAGTACACGCTAACTTCTCACAATAAACTAACCAGTATAGCAGTTCAGAAATATACGCAGAACAAAGTATAAGATTTAAAATTTGAAATGACCATCATTATAATAGTACACAAATACTCTTTGTTACTGTCAGAACAGTAATTTACACTCTTAAGTTTTTAAATAAACTAATATGAAAAGATCCGACATTAAAAATTCTATGTAGTTATTTAATGTTCTTAATGATATATTATAAAAAAAGCAATACTTAAATTTAATGTAATTTATTGAAAATTCCCTGAAATAAAAAACAATTTCTAGATTCTTAACGTTTTTTTTTTATTTTTTAATCATTTGTATTTGTCTAAATCAGTATTTCCCAAAGGGTATGCTAGGTCGCACTGGTGACTTTTAAAAGCACCCTGTGGAATTTCAGAGCCATATGTATCCATATATAAAAATAAATGTAATTACTCTTTTTCTCGTCAGTTTTCTGTACAAAGACAGATTGCATTATAAACAAATAATCTTCCAATTTTTTTTTCTTTTATTCACATAAAAAGTGCCAAACAGCGATAATTCGACAAAAAATGTTACTAGGAGTGATAACTTTTCTGGTTGGTTACTAGAGAAGTTAACTTTTATGCGATTTTCAACGATAAAAAATACCATTTCAGCCTATGAGACTTACTGTTTGTGAACCTCAACTGAAGAAATTATATCCACTGACCATGGATTGAGTCTTAAACATAAGGAATTGACTCTTGAAACCTGTTAGATTTTTATAAAAGTAGAATTCGTGGTAATTAATATCTACAAAAAAATCTGAAGATTTTATTATTATTTTCACCATCATATTTATATTAATTATAATTTTGTACCCTAAGCACAATAAAATGTAAAAATAAAGATATCTTCAATATATTGATATTGAAAAGTGACCAGCAAGGATTAGTCAAAATATATGCCCAAACACCAAAGAAATCGCTAGGACACCTAAGGCTCGCATTTCCTAAAAACCCAAGAATAAATAAACTTAAGGCGCGTTTCATTTTATTTATTTATCGCATTATTTTTTCTGTAATATTACACTTAACTGTTACAACATATTTCTCAGAAGTTTGCGTATAGTGCGTCAAGATTTAATTGTAGATTTTAAATGTACCCCTACTTCAAAACGTTTGAGAAACACAAGTCTAAATGACAATTTAACTGTTTAAAGCATTATGTCGACTAACTATACATTTCAATTGTTTTCATTTGCTCGTGCTACTGTTTTCTAAAATTAAAGTTTAATAGTATTAACATGATTTAATAATAAAAGAAACAATGAAATTTTTTCAAACAATTGCAAGTGATGATAACACATTCAAGAGTCAATTAAAGAGTATTGCACGAAATTATATGTTTTTTATTACTACATCTATTTTTTGCAACGATAAACGTTTTCAATTTCCTTTTCATGTTGAACATAATAATAAAGACAATACCAAAACACAATACATTATTTTTTTCATTTTTAGAAATTTAAAGTTAACCAGATATTGGAGATTTTTATCATTGACTGATGCTTTCATTTTGTAGACAATGTCCTCCTCTTACACTCTTTAGAAATTTTGATTGTTTTGACAGAATGATGACTAAAAGTTTATTACTCATTTTACTAGTAAAGTATAGTTTGCTAATAAGTTTACTAATAAAGTATAATTAAGCAAAAATAATTAGTACAAGCTCATCTGATAAAAAACAGTGTATTTTTCATCTGATGTAAATATTTAATGAATTATAATAAGGAATTAAAAACAAATATTAATGAAAAATAAATTAGCAAATTGTTCTTTTTAATGCCTTTCACGAAAATGAATAGATATGAAATAATTACGTGTTTTACTATTTAATTCAACATAAAAATGGGGTTTAATTAAAAAACGAAAGTTTAAAAATAAAAAGGTTATTTTAAAATAACAGTAAAATATTTTAATTATGTTAATTCAGACTTCATCTTTCAATATTCATGTAATTAAAGTTACGTTTTTTCTTAAATATTCAGCAGATTTTCAAATATAAGTCTTAGAATGAGATTTGTATTCATTTTTGCCGAACAGAAATAAAAAATTTAATTCTAATTTTCAAGTTTAATTAAAATTATTCTTGACTTACCTTCTCTCAATACTTTCAGATAGAGTCCTATTTATTACTAAATGTTATCATCTTAAAAAAAAACTATTTGATTTAAAAGATATGATATTCATAAAATGAAAACACTGAATTAGGTTAATTAAAAAAAAATATTGTTTTTAATGAGATTTTAAAAGACGTATAATTTAAAGATTTTAATAAGTAAAAGGTTAATAAATGTGATTTGAAGGATTAGTAAATTAATGTTATAAGAACTTTTGCACTATTATTCGCTTCATATATTATTTTAATTAAACTGATATTTTAATTGAAATAAATTCTATTACTCTAAAGAAGTAATTTGATGTTTTTTAAAGTATATGCGCTATATTACTAAATTATGAGTTTATATATCTATATATATATACATAAGTGTGTGTGTGTGTATAAACTCATAATTAATAAGCAATATAATAGTGCATATACTATATATATATATATATATATATATATATATATAAATATATATATATTATTAAGTATATTATATTTTGCATTACATTATATATATATATAATGTATTGTAATTGCCTAATCTGCACGAATTGCCACGTACAAATTATATTAATTACCGTTTCCTGCAGTATGTAATATGCTGCACTATGCTATTGGAATGCATAGAAGATGTAGTTAACTTTGATCCAATAATCTAGCAGAATTGACATGAATTATAGCGTTCTAAGTGTAATATTCCTTAAAAAAGTTATTTTCAGAATATTATAAATGAAGTTTTATTAATTGCGTGAACATTTTTTCTCACCTTGTACTTTACATATTTTCCTTTCTACCTTCCACAGTAACCTTATAACATTTTTGTGTATGTATATATTATTGCATACATTGTTTACTTGATGTAACCCCACTTTGAATTTGAATACTTAATCAATATTTGTAATTTCGTATTTGTTCTTAGTGACTAACCCTCTGCCGCTCGGTGCCACAGGTTTGGGGTTCGAGTTCCGCGGGTACCATGGATGTTTGTAGTTCTTCGGAATCCATTTTAAACTGTACGTGCCAGTTTAATATAACTGCAGAGAGTTGGGCGTAGGGCTGACAACCCTACTCCGTAAAAAGAAAACATTTCCAGTAGTCAAACTGCCTTGGCCTCCATGGCACTGATGATGATGATTTGTTCTTTAACGAGATTTCCTTAATGACTCATGGCATTATAGGTAAAATAAATCAAAGTTCAATTTTTGTTTTAAAAATTTATTGTACTTTTATTTAGTGTACATTGTACTTTTATAATTATCTTGTCCACTGCTCCAAGTCTTGTAATTTCCCTCTTTTCCGTGTATTATTTACTCTATACAATATCTCACTGTAAATACATATATTAGATTTCCTACTTTTCTGTATGTTGTTGCTGTAATGCAGCTGGCAATATAAAGACAGTTACGCTTTATGCCATAAACGAGGGCTGCACCGCTGTTACTTAATTAGCACTACCTAGGGAGCACATGTAGCTTGAAGATATGCTACGTACGCGAGTAACACTATCCTCACAACTCTCTACGATTATATTAGACCGGGACCTACTGTTTAAAGTGGATTCCGAACCACTACAAACATCCATGGTACCGGCGAAATTGTAGTACCGAGCGCTAGTCACTCGGCCATCAGGCCTCTATTCTACATATTTTCTCTATGTAGTTATTACTTTTTATATTCACAAAAAATCATTAATTTAAAAATTATATTATTTATTTTTTTTTTTCTAATACATCTGGCAAACACTTAGACAATTTTCTTTCATGCCTTAGCAAGCGCTGCTGCGACGTTACGCACTTAGGTACTACTAGGGGTGCGTGTAACTTGAAGATAAGCTACGGACGCGGAAGCCCCGCAACGCACTACGATCAGGTTAGACCGGGGCCTACTGTTTAAAGTGGATTCCGAAAAACTATAAGCATCCATGGCGGTATTCGAACCCGAAATCTATGGTACAGAGCGCTAGCCCCTCGACCATCAGGCCCCTATATTATATATGTATTCATTATCTTTTATATTCATAAAAAAGCCATTAATTTTTAAATTATAACATTTTCCCATCTCTTTTATGAATATAACGACATTTATATATATTTATATATATTAGCAATACCAAAGACATGACAATTTATGTTCTAAATTCAATTATCAAATTTCCATTCAGAGTTAAGCAAATCAAAGGCCTTCATTAATTTCCCTTCAGATTGGATTGTGAGCGCCGAAGTTTCAATAAGCTACAAATAAGGCTTGAATAAGGTTCTAAAATAATGAAATCCTGACAAATTTCATTAACACGGTAAATTCTTCAATTCAAATCTCCATCTAATACTGCGATGCTGGCATCATCTCTACCATTTCGGGCGACACATCGGCAGATTGGGACAAATTGTTCTCGTTTGTTACTAATATAACTTGAATGCCAGACTGAGTGACAATACATTGCTAAGATGATCTTTCTCTTATCAAAATCCATTCTTCCTAGCAATGGAACTCATTTCGGGACATTATGATTGTAAGAATTCGATAACGTTCTGCTCTGAATCTCATTTTCTCGAAACTGAAACATCTGTAACGAGAATTATTTATGGTTGGATTAACTTGCAGAGTATGTTCGTTTTAACAATTGGACTCTCATCATCTGGAGACACATATTAAATATTCTAGTCATATGTAGGCATAAAATGTTTGAATAATAAAATTGAAATATTAAATTATTTATTAAAATAAATTGGTTTTGAAACATCATACTTAGTTTTGTCACATTTTTAACTTTTTTAGATTAGATGAGGGAAGAACAAAATGTGCTGTTACCTTTTCACTAACATTGTATTAAATTAGAACTGAGCAATTTTAATACAGATTTCTTAGCAAAATATAATGATGCATGAAGTATATGTCTCCAATATATACCAAATGCCTATCAAATTGCATAAATCCTATAACCTTATTTATTAATTCCTTAAATTGCAAAATTTATTCAAAGATTTCTGTAATGAAACATTGTTGAATTTAAAAGCATATATGTTATTCAAATGCAGCTGTCAATAAAGAGACAGTTAATTTTTAAGCCACAAGCAAGGGCCGCACCGTTTTTTTCTCATTTAGCACTATCCAAGGGGTATATGTAGCTTGAAGATATGCTAAGACGCGAGTAAGAATACTCCACTACTGTTTAAAGTAAATTCCGAACCACTATTAACAACCATAGCACCGCTGGGAATCCAGACCGAAACGTGTATTTATTACCTTTTATATTCATAAAAACCATTAATTCAAAAATTATATTATTTCCCCATGTCTTTTATGAATATAACGACATATATACAAGAATACCAATGACATAGCAAATTATGTTCTAAATTCAATTATCAAATTTCCATTCAGAGCTAAGCAAATCAAAGGACTTCATTAATTCCCTTCAGATTGGATTGTGAGAGCCGAATTTTCAATAAGCTGCAATAAGGCTTCAATAAGGTTGTAAAATAATGAAATCCATACAAATTTCATTAACACGGTAAATTCTTGCAATTCGAATTTCCATCTACTACGATGCCATCATCTCTGCCATTTCGGGAGACACATCGGCAGATTGGGACAAATTGTTCTCGTTTGTTACTAATATAACTTGAATGCCAGACCGAGCGACAATACATTGCTAAGATGATCTTTCTCTTATCAAAAACCATTCTTCGTCGCAATCGCACTCATTTCCAGACATTATGATTGTAAGAATTCGAGAACGTTCTGATCTGAATCTCATTTTCTCGAACTGTAACGAGAATTATTTATGGTTGGATTAACTTGCGAGTATGTTCGTTTTAACAATTGGACTTGCATCATCTGGGACCACATATTAAATATTCTAGTCATATGTAGGAATAAAATGTTTGAATAATAAAATTGAAATATTTATTAAAATAAATTGGGTTTGAAGTTTCATACTTAGTTTTGTCACATTTTATCAACTTCTTTATAATAGATGTTTGAAGTACAAAATTTAATATTATCGTTTCAATTACGATTTATGGAATTGATTTGAGCAATTTTAATATATATTTCTTAGCAAGATATGATTATACATGAACTATATGCCTCGAATATATACTAAGTGCCAATCAAATTGCATAAACACTATAACCTTATTTATTAATAGAATGAATTTCAACATTTCTGTAGAACATTGATTTCTGTAGAATCAGAATTCTGTAATGAAGCATTGAATTTAAATACATATATTTCTCATTCTATTATGTTATCCAATAATCCAATATTTACATTATACACAAATATTTAAGAACTAGTCTCCTAAATCCAACTTGCGGTCTGATGGCCAATTGACTACCTCTCTGGCGTTTTGTACCACGGGCTTCAGGTTCGAGCCAATCCACAATTAAAGCCAATTTTTTGTCTTCTTCAATAGAGTGGAGATTCTACTAAGAACAGCTACCTGATGGCCAATTGGCTAGCTCTATGGTCTTTAGTACCAACTGATTTTCTATTTTGAATCCTGGCGATGGCCCGGATGTTTGTGAGTGGTTCGGAATCCATTTTAAACTGTAGATGTCGGTCTAATTAGCCCAATCTGTGTAAAAAATGACCGTAGAGCGAAAAACCAAACCTAAATCCAACCATCATATTTTTGTTTACATATTACAGATACTGTTATTATTATGAAATTATAGATACTGTAATTAAAACAAATTTTAAACATTAAATAAAAATAAAAAATGAGCATACTGATCTGTTAAATAGTTCACAACGTTTCCTTAATAGTTTACTTCAAAATTCAACAAACGATGTTGTAATAAAGTTTGCACGTCTATTCTGAAATTTGTAATACCATTATAAATTTCAAATAAGTAGCGCTTGTCAGTAAATTGTATTACAGGCGCTATTTCATTAGAAAAGCGCTTGTAACTTAATCAATAGGGATAATCTCTGCAAAGGTAAATTTCATTTATTCATCAATTTATTAGATAGAATTAAGTTTGTTGTATAGAAAAAAACCGAAATTAAAAGGTTATTTTTTCTTTAAAATCGCAGAATAGGGGCCATTGGGATTTGGCGACCAAAATTCTTTTCGGCAATGTCCGATTAATAACGGGTTGTGATTTTAAATAAAGTTAATTTTAAAAAGTACAAGAAACTCGGGTTGCCACATTTGGAGACTTCTCGTTCAATTGACGAAAAAAAAAAATCGCCAAATCCAACGGCCCTTATTTTGCGATTAGTCCTTTTTTTTCTACTGTATTTTCAAATCCTCAGAATTTGGGAATTCTGCACTTTAGGGTTCCGCTTGTGTTGTTGTCATAAATATTGGTACGAATGCAGATGAAGATAGATAGGGAGAGAATTTGCAATGGGACGAGCGTTGTCTGCTCAGATTTTGCGTTTTGATGAAGTTAAATATTGTTTTCTCCATTGCTTTATAAAGAATTGTCCAGACTAGTTACAAAGGAGAAATTAAGTAAGAATAGGCTGAAAGAGGAAATTAGCAGCGTGCTAACTTTCTATATAATAACTGGAATTGCTTGATTTTTAATTAGTTTAACTGAAAGAAATCTACCCTATTTTAAGGCATTGATAATCCCTTATCCGGAAAGTTGACGCATCATAATCAGCAACAACATAGATAGCTTTAAAGATTGTTTTAGGATATATGTAAACTGATCTTTCCTTGTTCTATTTTCATTGTCAAATAATTAATAAATATTTCTACTTAGAAATAAATGAACCCATCTTGATTTCGATTCACGAGACTTCTTTGTGTATCTCGAATATATTAAAATTTGAATAAATGGAAATAGTTAATTTTAGAGAACAAATATCAAAATATCATAATAGCTCCAGATAAATTAAATTAATAGGATAACGAAACGAAACAAAAAAAAAGCAAATAAATAACGGAAATCTTTTCAAAATATATTATGATAATATTTCTTCAGTCTTTAAAAACTCAATGTTGAATTTTCTACATTAGTTCTTTCATTTATTCAAAATATTTATTTCTATGCTTTTAAAAGCATTCGCTTACGTTTTTCCGATTTTAACTTTGTGTATTCTCATTCCATTTTTTTTTCTTTTAGCATTTCTGGATTCCTTAGAAACAATTCATCTAGATTGTTGGGAAAAAGATGCTTTTTAAAAAGTTTTATATTTACATAAATTTATTTTAGGCACTGAATTATATATTTTATTCTAATTCTGTTATTTACTTCGATTCTGTTGAAACATTCACTGAATACCTTTGTGAATATCTGAACTACATATTTCATAAGGTCGTATATTCGTTGAATATAGTTGAGGAAAATGCTTTCTTTTTTTGAATAAATGCGACATAAAAGGATATTTTACGTTGGGATAGTTAATAAGTATGCTCCAGAGAGGATCTTACATAGCTTTTAAAAATTAGAATTTCAACTCCTCTAATAATACACTAAATAAACAGAAATTCATTTTTTTAAAAATTTATTCTCGTATTTTCTTTGAATAACTGTCAAATTTTCAGCTTTAGATTCTCGCTAAAGAGAATAAATAAACTGGAGATAAAATAAACAACAATTGTTGTTATTTATAAAAAAAATTGCATTTTTTTGTCTATCGAATAAATTATTTATTGTTAAACCTAGAAAAAGGAATTAGTATCTAATATCATTTCAGAAAAACACAAAATACTATATTCTCTTTTATTCATAAAAACCAAAAATATTAGTATTGTAAATTTACTCAGTTTAGGGACCTGATGGCCGAGTAGATAACGTTCTGGCGGTCGGTACCACATGTTTCAGGTTCGAGTCCCGGTGGTGCCATGGATGTTTGTAGTGGTTAGGAATTCACTTTAAACCGTAGGTCTCGGTCTAATATGACTGCAGAGCGTTGTCTTGAAATTTAGTCAGTGTTCAACCCTCATTGTTAGCCATGGATTAGTCACAGTGACGATGTCTATGGACCTAGTGTAGGGTTTCCTAGTATAGATCCCTACACTAGGGTGCTACGAAGGTATTGTTACTCCGCGTCCGTAGCTTGTCTTAAAGCTATACGCACCTCCTGGGTAATGCTAAATGTATAACGTCGGTGCAGCGCTTGCCTTAAGGCACCAAAGACAACTCTCTAAGTGTTTGCCAGCTGTATTAGAAAAAAAAATGGTTTCGGAGGAGGAGTTTGGTAAAGGAGTGTTTCGGAAAAAATTTCGGATCATCAGTTTCATCGAGTAAAAAGAGATGTATTTACAAAAAGTTTGGGTGATGGAATTTATTTATATAAGTGGAATAAAAAAATTACTAGCAAACGATTTACAAGTATTTTATATAATTCTTAACGTAACTAATAAATACAATTTTTTTATTCATTAGAGGTGAACGAAGATTTACATAACTCAAGTTAATATTCAAATAATATCAAGTTACTAATGTTATTAAATATCAGTTAGATAGCCTTAGTCAAATATATTTCTAAACATTAGATGACGTCTAAAAATTGTTTACCGTTCTGCATCGATACCACGAAGTAGTTGTGATGTACTGAAATAAAAATTATAAATTATTAATTAAATAGTAGTTACAATGTCGAAACTTTCTTTTAAAATCTTTTTTTTTTCTTAAAATTTTGTGTAGTGTCCCAATTGTATTTTTTCTATATTTGTAGAAATTTTCAATTTTAATAAATTTTTATAAGAGTAATGAAAGATGTATTATATATTTTAGAGGTATGCTATAATCATTTGTAAATTACAAATTGCCTAGAATCTTCGTCAGGTTAATAGGGTTTTCTGTGTCACGTATAATAATTACAAATTTCTTTGTCATCATATTAATTACATAAAAGAACTGCTACTTCCAGATAAATTTTAAATCCCATCTCTCACAGTATGATGGATGAGATATAAAATTTAGCATAGTATTTTAGTAAGGGTATGCAAAAATGCTCTTTTAATCACTTTTAAATCTATTATGCCATCTACGATACTTTGGTGTAACAAACCCTCGCCATCTTATGCAGTTTAATATTGTCATTAATCGTGAAAAGCGCAAAGTGATTGAATGGCTTCCTTTTTCGTCTCTAACGACTCTAAAATTAATTTTCACATCCCAACACAATAGTCAGCAAAATTGTGTCGTCGTTGTCATACTCTTAACAACATGGTAATAGTCCGGCATTGATTTTAATTATAATATACCACAAATAGCATATTTTCAATGGAGCAATGAAGGCAATCGTGCTGATTTTAGAATAATTAGGTGCAATAACTCATTCACTGCTCAAGAAGAAAAGAATCTGGGGTAGTTAAACGATTTGCATAATCGCAAGTAAACATAAACAATTTGTGGTTTATAAGAAAGTGAAGTGTAAGCTTATATATTTGGGATAGATATTAATTTGAGATCAGCAGAATTTTGGCCGGTTATCAATTGGAGATCCAGATTTTAATCGTAAGTTGTTAGGGTTAAAACAAAATTTAAAGAGGCCGATGCTTTCAATTATTCAAAAAAAATGTACCTTCTCTTGATAAATTGTATCAATTTAGAAACTATACAAAATAGGGACTTTTTAAAGATTATAAAATTTTACGTACCATTACTGTAGTGGTATGTTGAGTAACAAACCGAAGCAGATACTTTGAATTATTCAAAAAAATGTACCTTTTAATGATAAATTGCCAAGAATTGGAAATTATTCATAATAGAGATTTTTAAGAAAAATATAATTTTACATGCCATTACTGTCGTGATGTGTTGAATTAATAAAAACTAGTTTGGTAATGGCATGTTTAGTTTAGTAAATACATATGAAATATACGAAAATGTTCAAAATTTTCCATTAGCTAATTTAGAATCACTGTAATATATGGAAAAACGCTCTGTTTACCAGATCCAGATTTATCACTGTATCAGCGATACCCACTGTGTAAACTCAATCTAACAAACCATCTTCACCCCATGTAGTATTTCAATCTTATCATTAGTCAACGCAAGCGAGTATCAATTCGGGCAAGCTTCATTTCCCATCTCCACTGACCCTTAAATTAATTTCACAACCCAACACGATGACCCTAAATAGATTCTGGATTCCCCCAAACCCGTGTATCCACGGATGCAGAGTTAAAGCCATTAAAGATTGGCCGCAGATAATACGGAACAGAAAATTGATGCTTCCCCATTACCGTATCGACTGCAGGCATCTCCATATTGGTATCGACATCATGACAAGCGCACGCCCTAACGATGCAAACCTGCGTATTAAACATCGTATCCGGATAATTATCCGGCAAGTTAAGATTGCGTCAGATGCCTTCCCTTTTCCCCCAGACAGGGTAGCAAATCCGGCCTTGGAATATAACTACCATCGCAGCGCCCACAAATGCATAACTGGTCGCATTCAATGCGGCTCTCATTAACGGCAAAAGTAGGTCCAATTAGCTTGGCATTTGAAGTGGTTGTCCCGTTATCAACGAAATAATATTAATATTTGGAAGGAAAGGTTCCGACCACGGAGTTGGCCCCTGGCGATCGCTTCTTAATAGTTCCCCGTGAAGAAGTTTCTTTTCTCTGATTGGATGGCGATTCAAGTTGTAATTTTCTGGTCTCGCTCAATAGGACGGCAGAGCCCTGGAGCCATGCGCTTCCGAAATGGAAATTTAAGGATATAATCAACCATGCTGTAATTGGTAAGGGATGAAATGACTTGTCTGATAGGTTGATAGGTTGTGCTAGGATGCGACGTAATTCGACTTGATATTCATTCGTAAAGGCTTTCGTCTCGCCTCCCAAATCTTATTTAGGTAGATAATCCTGAGAGGAATGAGCCAGTGGGGACCCATTATGGATTTAAAGGCGATGTCAAGACAATGTTAATTTGAAATGTGATTGGTCGATTAGTTTTGGAAAGATTGCAGCTATCTATAGAAATGCGCCGTCCCACTTTTAATTATGTTTTAAGACTGGGTGAAATAATTTTTATTCATCAACAAAAATTGTTATAAAAATTTTTAGAGTTGAAATTTCATTTGTATTTTTTTTTAATATGTTTTTATTGATAAGCTTTTTATTAATGTTTTAGTTCTTCTTCATTAAATATGCTAAAATACGCAGTAAAATTGTATGAATTTGTCATTTAACTAATGAAGATAAATAATTTTTTTTTAAATACAAATTTGAAGCTAGGAAATAGCAAGAAAAATAAATTTATTTATGATTTTTTTTTAAACCTGAATTTTTTAATTTTTCTATAATAATAGTACATGAAGTAAACGATAACTATTTATGTGTTGTATTATATTCATACAAATATTACGACCTGTATTTCATCATCATTAGTTCTTTTTTTAATCTTTATTATAAGCACATTTTACAAACTATATTTGAATTTTAAAATTGCGCGTATGTATTATATACTTTACTCATTTTCATTTACTTTTATTCTGTTTAATGTATTATATCATGAATAAATATTCGCAGCTGGCATTTAGATTTATATTAATTTTTTTTCTCATTAAAATGCACGTTACTAAGCAAAGAAGTATTGAGTATAATGTCAGCAATTTCTATAAATTTGTTTTTTAGTGTTTGAATCTATCTAAGTGGATTTATTTCAAATATGTGCTTGAAAGATTCCATTGCCTAGAGGCGAAAGAGTTCCCCTTGACGAATCAAACTAAAGATATTGAAATATATATACATTTACTTATCTAAAGTGATCTGCTTAATTTACCTTTTACCTATTTTTGAATTCATTTACTTTAGTAATTTTCTCTCATGATTAAATTTCTTTTTAAATAATTAGTATAATTTTTTTGTTTTAATGCCATAGATATCTAAAATATTTTTATAAAGTAAACTAAATCATGTGAAATCTGAGAGAACTTATGTCTATAAAAATTTTGTCTGCAAATTTAAAGAAACATGAAAGTACAGAAAAATTTCAGTCAGTTTCAATTTGAGTGAAAAATTAAGTCGTAATTTTTGTAGATTGACAATTAAAACATGTGTAGTTTTAAAAGACAATAAACAAGAATAGAAAATATTTCAAAATATCACAAAAGCATACATAAATTGATAAAGAGGTATTCCATCCAAAATATATTTGCTAATTTTCAGTATTTCATAACACAATATGAAAATAAAATGTATGATTTATTTGTATGCATATTATATTTTCTTAGTTAGTGTATGTTTAAGCAAACAGCGTCATCTGTGAAAGCACTAAGGAAAAACCCCGAGTCGAAGCAGGGAGTAGAGTAAGTGTAAGTAAAGAGAGAAGTTGTGTGGCGAGACCATCCCCGAGTGTGATGGCTTCCAAAATAAATGAGAAATTATTACAGTCCTAATCGGGTTTTTGTGTTAATGAGTTATCAAACAGTATACTTTATCTGAAATGTTTCCCTAAGTAAAATAAATATCTGCTTTATATTTGATCGTTTGCAACGATTTAAATTGATAAAAATAAGGATTATACAAACATATATTTATTTAGAAACACAAAAAACGCATTATTGCTACTGAGCCTCCATTCTCACTTTTTTTTTTCTTTTCATTCATACGTAAGGACGAGATATATCTTTTATTTTGAAGGATTTCAGAAAAATCTCATAAAAATACTATTTCCTCTTCTTTATCAAACGGATGTTGCTACGGAAACAAGGATTTTGCGTAGCAATAGAAGGAGAAATAAAAACAGAACTTTACCTCTCACAGTGTGAAATATGTACACATATATATTGAACTAGACATTGTAGTAAGTGTACATGTATGAGAGCACGCATTTCTTTTCTTTTTTTTTTTCTTTTTTTCTTTTTGGCCTTTTTATAACTCTCATTGGGGGATTTTTAGATGGTATGGTCTGCCTGGCATTGTTCTTGCCATAAAGTATTCGGAGTAATGGTGGTTTTTGCGTTTCTTTTCGATTGCTGTAAAAAAGGGGACGCTTTGCTTTTATAGGGAGCATAATATTTTTATGAATCGCGGTGTTTTCCATTTTCTTTGCTTGAAAAAAGGGGACTCGTACGAATATAAAAGTAATATTTCAAATTTAAATGGATATTAAACTGAAACTTACACGTTTTTCCATGTTTTGTTCGTGTATATTTTGGAATATTTGTTTCATTATAATTGCTTTAGGTAAGCATATTTGGTGAACTTAACACAAAAATCAGGTACTCGTACGAATATAAAAGTAATATTTCAAATTTAAATGTGTATTAAACTGAAACTTACACGTTTTTTCCATGTTTTGTTCGTGTATATTTTGGAATATTTGTTTTTTTTTATAATTGCTTTGGTTCGTGAACTTAACACAAAAATCAGAACAAAATACTAAACTAAATTTAAACTACAAGAAAAGGAAATTGATTGGTGGATAGCATTTTAAATTGCCAAAATAAGGGCTCTTGGTCCAAAACCCGGAAGTTGAAACTAAATGACAAATTCCATACTTATGCCAGAATGTACATAATAAGTTTGTAGACTGGAAAACTCTGAATAGATTGACACCATCGAAACCATTCTTTGCAGGTATTTTTTTTTAAATTATGGTGGCAAGAAATGGTTACAGTGTAAAATACATTTTATAATTCACCTTAGATAAGGGGAATTTTCAACGTTATATATCTGCCATTACATTTGCGATGGAACTCAATTCAAATTACCGAACATTACATTATGTGTAATCTGAAGTTATGATGCTACAATTTACGTAGCAAAATGAAATTCTTAAATTTTCAGTTCATTTCCTATCAAAACCAATTAAAATTACAAGAATATATATATATATATATATATATATGTAAAACGTTTGTGTAAAATAAACATTTGTAATAAACAATGTGTGAAAAATATTTTACAGTATAATTATGAAAATAACATAAACAATTGGTTAAATTATACTTTCAACATAAAAACACTCGTTTTGCACACTATATAAAAATATTGCTTTAATTTATATATGAGTTGTTACAGAATGATAAATTCCTTTTCTGAATTGTTTGTTGTTTTAGATAGAGAGTATATAGCAATGGCTATGAATATAAATATATTTTGTTGAGAATATATAACTGTGTTAAAGGATATAAGTAAGCATTCGCCTTTTATTGAAGAAATATATATGTCATCAAGTCTACCGTTTCACATGTTTTGCATTTAAGACAAAATTAATGCTTTCATTAAACAATATTTTTGTTTTTATTTCATTGATGTTTGTTTCTTTAAAAGGTGTTGCAGGAAAATTCATCCAAAAATGCATTAGGCTTTTTGGTATTTATTAAAGCATAAGATGCACTCGTAGTATTATATGAATTGCTGATATATGCATTCTTGATAAGAAAAAAAGAAATATCATTGCATTATTTAACTGCAATACATGATTAAATAGCTTTTATCTTAAATTATAAAATATTATGTACCGTGAATATAAAAGCAATACAAATTAGTTTTATTAAAGTTTCTAAATATACAAATTTTAATTACATTAGTCCAAGTTTTATCGGAATTGTTTTTTTCCTGTTCTTTTTTAGAAAAGAAACAAAGTTTTATGCCATTAATATTATTTTAATTAAATATTTATGAGAAATACTTTTAATATGATTTTACTTTTGCTAAATACTCTCAAATTTTAACAGACTGTATTCTAGATTATATTATGAGATTATGTTGATATTATCAAAATTTACGAACTATGAGTTTTAAAAGAAGGAAACGTCATTCAAAATTTGAAATTTGACATTAATGAGCTATAATTTCACGAACTCTGTTTTTAATTAATTTGCAATTATTTTGTTTCGTGAGTACATTAGATAATAACTTTTTAGATACTACATTAGATACATTAGACTACATTAGATAATAACTTAGATGATAACTTTTTTAAACCTCATAAATTTTAGGCCATGTTGCTCGTTGTATTTTCAAATTAGAAGGCGGGGTTTGAAATACATCAATATAAACTAATCAAAAAACGTTGTTGTAATATTGGGAAGGTCCATAGGTTGAAAAGTTTTATAGTTGGACTTAAGAAAGAGATTAGGCAAGAAGATAAGATTTAAGATAAGATCTCTTTGATAAAATCCCTTGCGGTTTCCTTTAAAATTGGAGTGATAAGATATTGGTGAAAGTAATCATATCTCCTGCTGTGATCTTGAATAATGCTGAATCTGCTACATAATTTCTTTTTAAACAGTAAAAGACCTCAAGTCAACATACCTAGCATTTTAAAACAAATTTTATTAATGTCGCATGTTATATGTTAGATCCAGTTTTGGTGGAAAAATTCTAGGAGCATCATGTTATTTGTTAATTTGCAGTCACCCCCTATGAAGATCAATTATTAAGATTACGCAAAATAATCGGTGCTTCTAAAAAAAATATCGATAAGTGTAACAAGAAATTTTTCTATGATATAATTAGCAAAAATTTTCTTGTGAATAGCAAAGCTAGAAAACCATATAAACTTAACCGATTTTCAATAATTGTAGACAGCTGTGTGTTATAGTGAGAGTTAATTACCTCATATAAGCAGATTCTTTCATAGCAGGGATAGTGATCGTTGTCGCATTAATTGCTGAGCTAATTTTACCTCTCTGTTAAAACCAAAAACTGAAGCGTATTTTTATTTCTTTAAATAATACTATAATGCAGTAAAACTAATGTGACTATAGGCTCCATTTTTAACACATGCCGCATTTATAGATTGTCTTATATCCTTATATAAATTGTCCTTATTTTATTTATAGTCTGTCCCATTTATAGATGTTCCCAAGCATAGCTTTAGGAGTCCGAAATATCCCATTTTCAGAAAGATAGAAACCCACAATAACAATTTTTTATATATATATATATATATCTTTAAAAAAAGCGAAAAATTTAACATATATATATATATATCTTAAATAGGGAATAATAGTTTGCGATGATGGCATACGGACATGCACAATACACCTTACGCATATGTAAGTTAGCCAGAAGCCTGTAAGCTTGCTAACTCTTTGGTTACAAGTAAGCTGTAAAACTGTTTCTTTTTATTGCTTGAGCTATTCTATATTTTTACGTTTGTTCTGCCAGTCAATTTAAACAACTTGTACGTGAAACCTTTCACGTTAACAATGCCTAAAGACAAGTGATCTTTTACAAACTAAATACCCGTTTATGAAGCAAAGAAATATTCCTTTGGATGTCAAAGGTAAAAAGTGTCGTACAGAATTTGGAGTAGTATATGGTGGTGTGAGTGATATTATGCAACGTTTAAGAGCTGGGAAACAGAATTTTTGATCTAGTTGCTTAGAATTCTTTGATAATAATTTTAAAAAATAAGTAATACATAAAAAAATTTTTGACGTCAATTCCTACTTTTTTTTCACTATTTTTCAGAAAGTCCTTTATAAATAATTGTTATTCGTTTTTTTAATTTTATCTGGCGCCATCTATTGATAGATATATGCAACTTAAATCTAAAAAAAAACTAAAATTAATAAATTAAATTTAATTACTGAATTAATATTTGAAAAAAACTGTATTGACATCAAGTGTCATCCATTACGAGTTAAAAAAAATGTATTTGAACTTGAGTGGATGAATAAAACGTATTTTATGAACGATTGAAAATTTGAACAAGCTATCTATAGGGAGAGTGTGAGCTAATAGAAGAAATAGAAAAAACAGCTTCACCAACTTCAAAACTTCTGGAATTTGTTGGAACATAAGATGTCATAAGACACAGTACAACAGTTTTCATTCAAACGATTGTTCTTGTAAGTTAATTCGAACATGCGTTGAACAGAAATTTATACGTACCCGTACGAAAAAGAAGCTGTTGTAAATATGTTAGAACCAATTGTGATAAGTATATTAAAATATCACCTCCATGAAAGTTGATGTGTTTCTATATTAATTGATACTTAAAATTCTGGGGCCAAGAAAATATTCCAATTTTAGTTCGCTCTTTTCTTTTACCATACAACGGCACACATATCAAACATTTAGAATTTCGAGACAAACCCACTTAAACATCAAATGCTATTAACAGTTATCTAATGAATGCAATTAAACTCCAACATCGTGGCATTTAGTAGAGGTGATACTAAATGCAATTTGGGCGGATTAAAAAAGAAGAGACGTCAGCAGTGTTTACACAAAACTTAATTTAATTTCCTAAATAACATTGATACGAATTAGATGTTGAGCTTAATTAATTCACAATTCTGTTGAAATTGCTGCAGTTATTTTATCTATAGGCGCATAAATATATATTTTTATAATAATGCATACAATTTTTATATATATTGTGTATGTGTGGGAGTTCTGAAAAATGTTGCCTATTTCTATCTGTAAGCATGCAAATATATATTTTCATAATGATTCAGTCAATTTTTATATTTATAGTGTCTGCGTGGGAATTCAGAATGAACTTTACATTGTAGCTGGCATAGATTATCACACATTACTAGGCTATAAAAGTCTAAGCGTTTTCCTCTTATGCCTGCTATGGAAAGAGCTTTTAAACTGTAAAAGTCATTAAAAAATTGCATTTTAAATACCGATAAATGTCCAAACATTTTGAGAAACTTTTTTATTTTCAAACTTTTTTATTTTGACTCTAAATTATGGCTTTTCTTTATACATGCACAATCAGAAACATTCTATTCAAATGGATTAAAAATTGTGGCTGAAAGTATTTGTACAGTTGAAGTCGAAGGAAATAAATAAACAAATTTAAAAGCAATTTAACCGTGGCAATTTTCTGCCTTTAAATTAATAGCAAAATTTACAAGAAAAATTGGTGCAGTGACGTTAAAAAAATACAGGAATATTACATCGGTTGAGTTCTATAAACAAGAAAGTTATATTTGGGAGGGGGGGCGGTGGAACTTTGCTGTTTGGAGAATTGGATCATTTGAATGGGCAAATTTAACCAGAATACCTATAGTATGTGAGAAGAAATTCAATGTGCAGTCCAGTTACAGAGAGATTATGTGTATTCACTTTTTTCTAACTAAATTACAAAGCAAAAAAGGGATTCATTGGAATATTTAGAATGCATGCCATTGGTTAGAAATTTTCGTTCACCCAATAATTTCAATTTTATTAACTTTCGTTTAATTAATGAAACGTGTCTGGCAATAATGAATTCGAAAAAATTGGAAAATGGTTTCTTTATAAATTATTAGTTAGGAACGAGTGGAAAATAAATTGTCTAGTCACAATTTTTAAAGCAATGTTAATTACCAAACTCACTTGTAACAAATCCTGCTAAGAGTTTCATTCTTATTTGAAATCAATACAAAAGCGGATTTGTTCTTCAGAAAATCCCGACCAGATTTTTTTTTTCAGAACAGATAAATTATTTATTTTCATGTGCTCATTTCTGTTCTTTTCAATAATGCATAAGAACTTGGAAGTAATATTCGTTTTCTTAATTTCACATTTTGCTTCCTAAAATTATTGGTGGAATAATCAATAGTTAAGGTAAACAAACCATATATAATACGGATTTTTAGAACGGATTCAGGATTGCAACTTTAACATCTTAGACAGGCTATGATACTCTCCAGACCCATTGAAAGTGAAAAATATCTTAACATTCAAACATTCTCTTAAAAATATTATCTTATTAGTATGGAATAGTACAAATATGGCATACGGCAGCATTTAAGTGTTTAACATAAAAGCAAAGCGAAAGAAATAACGTTTAAATGAACGAAATAACTGCTGTTATTTGCTAAAACGAAACAACTGCTGTCTTACCGTACAAGGGAAATATCGAAAACATATTGTTTTTTTAAAAAAAAGCCTATTTTTTGGTATGTTTAAAACTTTTTAATATTTTTTTTAAGTGTTTCGTACTATATGAACTTTTTAAAAGTATGAGAACTTTTGGACAAGTCTACATAATTAATATTTTATCGAAAAAATCACCATTATCGTTTTGAACTTGTCCGAATCAAAATTTCTGTGCAATCATAATTTTTTTAATATTTTTTACTTTTTAAAATGTTGGTTTTCGAAAATGTGTTAAATGTATTGTTTTATTGTTTAGGGTTAATTATAATTTAAGTTAGGCATCATGTATTAAAATATACAGGGTGATTATAATTAAAGTCCCACTTTCAAAATGCTGTAAAAAAAGAACCTCTCATCACAGTGAGTTCAAATTTGAATTGAAGATACTTGAAAACGGAGTAAACGGTAAGGCATCAAAAAAAGTTCCAAACTGAATTAATAGATGTCCTGTAAGCGACATAAAGTAAGTGAATTCGGCTGCCAGTGATATCTTGAATCGAAATGGAAACGTATTTGGCTTGAGTTGCACATTAAACCAACTGTAGGTGCTTGCTTGTTTCGGTTTTCAAACAGAAAAAATGACTTCCAAGTCATTTAGCAGTCGCGCACTGTTAGTGGAAAGCCCATCCACCACGAAAATGTCATGCTAATTTAGATAGGAAAAATGGATGGAACTTTTTTTTTTGATGCCATACCATTTCTCACGTCTTTAAGTATCTTCAGTTCAAATTTGAACTTCTTGTGACGGGTGGTTCTTTTTTTACAGCAATTGGAAAGCGGGACTTTAATTATAATCACCCTGTATATTTCCTTTTACTTGAAATAAAAGCGTCGCAAATGTTTTCTCTGTTTTCCCAATACAACGAAGGTTGATAGAAAGACTAGACGGAGCATAATTAACTATTCAATAACCATCTGAATAAATACATTTGAAACAAAGTGAATGTTGAACCACGACGAAAATATGCATTATTCTATTCGAAAACGAAGTCAGAATTGAAACCTCGCAGAGTGCATTAAGATATATTTGCATTCATATCACTCTGAAAACAAAGACATTGTATTTTTTTTTTCTCACCACTCCTTTTTATTTTTCAAAGTAAATACTAAAAGAATATTCTTCTCGCCCAAACGTGACGAAAGTAATTTGCTGGAGGGTAATGTAAGTACTTTACGTGTGAGATTTATTCTCTGAGGAAAAACTTTAAAATAAACAAGTGTGTTTGCGAAAGAATTTTAGAACTTCTGTTTAAAAAAAAACTATGTGAACAGTTTTGTTTGTTTTACAAAAGATAGATTCATTTGTTGAGAGACTAAGTCTTACAAACAGTTCAAATGTTTACTGAAAGGCTTAAGAACAAGAGAAACGGGATTAGATACATTTCATCCAAAAAGAAGATACTGATGTGATTCTAATCTGACGAAAGCTGGAACTGCAGTACTGTTCCAGAAGGTTTATTTTTTAAGTTCTGGACTAGTTATAACATAATAGATCGATAATAGTTAAAGTGCAATAAAACGGCATTACATTACAATATTTTTTTTCTCTTGCACAAATAGCCTACTACTTTTAAAATCCGTATTGCTAAAGTAGCCATGAATAATTCATGTTGCTTCCAAATAGCTCTAGCTAATGATGTGTACCAAATGGAACATGGAACATAATAACATAAATAACTCAGCATCTCTGTTTTATTCGGAATCCTTATGTTACCATTATTTTCTCTCATACATATTGTATGTAAAAAAGCTTTTAATTTTATGAATACTAAAAATTATAACGGTTTTTCTACATTCTAATCGTAAGAATTTTTCTACAATCTAATATTGCTTCTAATATGTAAAAAGAGAGCTATAATATAACTTTAGCAATTTTTATAAAACTGCAAACTATGACTTAAATTAATTTTAAGTGCAAATATTTACTCAATTTAATATTAAAAAATGCAATGTTAAATAAATGTATTTAATAAATAATTTATTATCTTGTCGTCGTGCTTTACATTGTATACCACGAACAGTTCAGTCATGGGTAGCCAGATGGTTCAAATGTCGATATAATATACTCAAACACGCTGCCAAAATTACCAACGTTATTTTTAATTATGTCCATTGACAACGGATGAACGGGGGGGAGGGGCATTACTTTCCGGGAGGAATTTTGTGGGTAACTTTCCCAAATTGACATTAGCAGAAAACGTAGAAAGCTTCAATCAGACCTAAATGCTGACGCTTTATGCATGTTGTTGCAATGACAATTGAATATACTCTTTTCTGAGAACAATAACTGCAGAGTAGACTGCCATTGAATTGAATATTAACTTTTGCAAACTAATTTGCTCGCGTCATCACAGGACCACGAATTAGCCTAGATTCTATTACAGCAATTCTTATATATTTCCTACAAAAAGATATGCGAGCCGGTATTTCTTGTGGGGCCTGATGGCAGAGAGACTAGCGTTCTGGGGCTCGCTGCCACAGGTTTCGGGTTCGACTCGCGGCGGTGCTATGGATTTTTGTAGTGGTTCGGAATCCACTTTAAACCGTAGTTTCTGGTCTAATATAGCTGCAGAGCATTGGGAGTAAGTCTGATAACTCTAATCCGTAAAAACAAAACATCTCCTGTCCATAAATCTGCCAGTAGACAGACGGCCTTGGCCCACCATGGGGCTGTTGCACCACTGATGATGATGATGATATTTCTTGTATCTTAGAAAGTAAAACACTTATATGTTCAAGTCGTTTTGACGAAATCCATTATTTTTATTTTGTACGCAACCAATATATTTCTAGATAAATAAATTCTTATTTATATATAACAATAATATATGTATGACGTTATACTTATATAATTAATGATTATATATTATTGGTTTATACTTACATTATTTTATTTTTGAATGAAATAACCTTGTATTTTTATGAATATCTTATAAAAATGGCATTGTTTAATTGAATTTTTTAAGCCAGAAATTATCTATTATATAATATAGTCTAGAATTCGCTTCTCAACAATCCCGCATGTAAATAGACATCTTAGATCTTTACGTGTTTTTAATTCCCCTTCATGATTCATATTTTGAATTTACTAACTTTTTCATTAATTCTTATTGAATATTTTTTTAACAAATCTAAATAAAATATATTACTCTGGCAATTACGTTGAATTATATCGTCTAGTAGTGAATAATTTTTTCAGATCAGACATTGGTAAAAAAATCTTGAAGACCTTTTAAAGCTGGATTATTTTAATAATTACTTCTTTATTGGTATTCATTACTAATACATCTTGAGCACAAAAACTTCCTTTAAAAAATTAACTGGATCCTGTCCAGACAAAAAATATACACCAGTTGATGTCCTTAAGTTCATATCATCACTTAAGTCGAAGCACGCCTTCCAAGTCGCCATAGTACCTTTTTTTTTTTTTTTCCACTGCTACCCATCATCGAATACTTCTAACCCAAAATGAAGATTATGGTTCCTTCCCCTATTGTATACTCCAGCAACGAAGTTACATCCATAGAATAACAGGCGTTTTGACGCCCGATCTATCGCCAGAGCCTTATTGCATTGTGGTCACGTTCCGGCCAAAGGCTTCCAACTTGCCCATTATGGATGTTCCTGGCAACTGCTCATAGCTCCAGTATCGGCTTTCGGCAAGTATCCTCCGAAGAGAGACAAGCTCTCATCGAGTTATTGGCGCTCACGTTTGTGGCAGCGAAGTAATTCGATGAATGAAGTAGGATTTACGCTATTCATGTAGTACTCCAACTGCTGTGGGTTAGTGCAGTATATTTTGCAAGAAGATATGCTCTATGGGAATAAGGCTTTTTGGGTCGAATATTTGTATTTTCCTTTGTTATTGAATTTGTTATAAAGAGATATTTTTTTTTAAAGTTAAAAATATTTTAGATTTAAATGTTTTTAGCCTACAAAATGTTATTATGCAACAACATAAAAAGTTTTATAAAATAATAATTCGCAAAAAAAATTTTTAACAAACAAATTATTAACTTGCTAATGTTTAATCTTATTCAATTCCTTCTATTACCTCACACTCTCCCTATGTATATCTTGTTCAAATATCCAATCGTTAATAAAATACTTTTTATTCATCCACTCAAGTACAAATACATTTTTGTGAAGTTGTAGTGGATGACACTGGATGTTAATACAGTTTTTTCAAATATTAAATCAGTAATTAAATTTAATTAATTAATTTCAGTTTTTTTTAGATTTAAGTTGCATATATCTACCAATAGATGCCACCAGATAAACTTTAAAAAATGAATGGAAATTATTTATAAAGGACTTTCTGCAATATAGTGAAAAAAAAGTAGGAATATATTACTTATTTTAATTTTATTTTTAGTATTGTTGCTTAATATATTGTTCTCAAATGACGAGATATTTACTTGTGAAGTCATTGTCCATTAAATCGTCTCAAAACGGCATGTTTTAGTTTTACTGTTGGCATGGTAATCCGATATCATTTAATTCGGATGGGATTGATATAATTTGAAACCAGCAATTCATTTCATCTTTCTCTGCCTTTATTCAGGCAACTCGAAGAAATTGCCCTCTTAAATATTTGCCATGCCCATTCTTGTCATGGTTGTGGTTTAACTTTTTCTATCGGGATTCGAATTGAATGTTCCCATCTAACATTCCTTTCACCAAGCAATTTATGTCCCGTTATATTAAATATCAAATTTAGAATATTTACTATAATATGCCATATTTTAAAAAAAAAAGCCAAAACCACAAATAGATTTTGTTTTATTTTCAAACATCTATTATACACTGGAGCGCAAAATTTAAGGACGGGACCGTTTTTCAAATGTAACGTCATGCAAAAAATATTTCGCATCTATCCAAATTACACCATGAGTTCTCCAAGATATGAAAATATGGAACAAGTGAGCAAAACCATCCATCCACACAAGGAATCAAAAAGATTTAAAATTTATTTTTTGTTAATTAAAGTTAATTTTTTTCTGTCTCATCATTCTTCTTTGCTTATATCAAAACGCAGAAATTTGCAAAGAATGAATGTCATATTGAACATAATTTACCTTGAAATCGTCAAACATAAAAAGTGGTTTACTCGTCATATAAAACGAGATCTCAATACTTTTCTTTCAATTTTTAAGAATTTTAAATGCAAGGGGAGTTTATTATCTTATTATGAAAATAAATCCGAGAATTACAACAAGAAAAATTAAGAAGATTGAAATGCTCCCGTTTTGGAGATTTGGAATAGTATACTTTATAATTTGTTAAATTTTCCATAAGCAGTACGCGCAATTATTGCGGTCAATTTATGTATTTTCTGAAAATTTGTTTCCTGGTAAGACCTCATCTAGTTAAATATCATGATACTTTCATGGAACTTTTCATTACTTCAGACTAAAATTTTAACTGAATTCCTACTTTTATAACTATATGCAACCGAGAATTCTTTCCACTATTACGATGGCTTTTAAATAACATACTTTGCTTTACCAAAGATAACAGTCTTATAAAGAAACATGTCTTATAAACTTTTCAAATAGTTACAACTACCGTCAATGCGCTTCTAATTTAACTGATGGCGGTATTTGTCAGTGAATATAGTTCTTCCCTAATTGCCTGCATATTTTTTTGCCTTTTACTAGTACAGAATTTTCAATTTTCCTGAAACGAGTTTGTAAATATCTCCCTGGCTGGTATACGCCTTACCATTAAAATTTGAGAAGGAGAGAAATTAAAGATTGTTGTCTGTCGTTTAAGATTATGTATATATTTTATGAATATTATCTTGCTTGTATAATTTGGTCCTTATTTTCAATTTTGAAAATAACCGTAAAGAAAAAGACACTACAGTAAAGAAAAAGACTGTTGAAGGAGAGTCATTTTAAATTTTAAATCAAGCTAATGTTCATTTATTAATGTATATTTTCATTCAATATTTGCAATAGCTATATGAAATGTATTAATAGAACGTTTAAATAAAATAATTTTAAGTAGTGTTATGCATAAATTTATAATTTTATTAATATTTAGTATACGTAAATCATACGGAAATTGTGTTATCATCAAGTAAATTTGAAAAGAAAATCATAGTAGAACTAATAGAAAAACTCTTGGAGGAAAATAGATTAAAAAATTTTAAATCGAAAGAAAACATAGACGGAAATAGATTTTAAAAAAATTCTGTGTGTAGTATATCTAAAATGTTTACATGTAGAATATTAGAACAAAGAAAAAATGTTATGCAATTACTTTAAAAATAAATAAAATAGAACAAACGAATGAATATTAATGACTTAATATAATAGATATATTAATGACTTCTAATGACTCTTAACTATTTTCAAAATTATAAGCAATTCAATAATAGCGTATATATTCCGTGGAATTATATAAAATAAGTGAAACATAATATTATGTTACCCGAGAGAGGGTTAATGTACGCGTTTAAATTATTAATGTCAACACATACTTGGAATTCATCTTTTAAATGCATTTCATTCATATATGAAACATAGTTTACTTATGGTAACATTAAAAACATTTTCTCTTTAATACTAAAAATGCCTTAGTCTTAGTCGAAGTAGCAACACATTTCAGAATTCAGTTTTTGATTATTTGAATCATTAATCCTCAGTTGGTGAATATTGTCGTGTGAGATATTTGATCAGAACTTATGATATAATATGTATCAAATAAGATGTATCTATATATATAACATGTATATATAGATATACATGTGGCATATAATATTTTCCAGCCCATACAGCTGGAAATCCTCAACATTATGAAGGTTCATCGCTACATCCACAGCATATCATTTATATTTCCGGTAAATGAATCATAAAAACAGGTATGTTTAGGAGAATTCTTTGATTTATTACTGGACGAGGAATTAAAACTTTCAGAACAATTGTTATTAAATAAAAGGACAATAATTTTTTTAAAAAATAAGTAATACTTCATTAATTCATTCTGAATGACAGTTAATTTTTTTGATACGCTAAGTTTAATAAGAATTAAATCTTAATGTTGTAAAACCGTATGTTATTAATAAATAGCCTCTATTGTCGTGTAGCGGCCTGATGGCAATTTAGCTAGCGCTCTGACCTTAGGTACCACAAGCTTCAGGTTCGAATCTTGGTGGTAGCATGGATGTTTGTTAGTAGTTTGGAATCCACATTAAACTGAAAATCCCGGTTAAATTAGCCCAAAGTGTGCACAAATTGACAGTAGAGCGGCAAACCAAACTATTGTCATGTATGCAAAAATTACATATAAAAAATGCAAAAGGAATTTTATATACAAATACATTTTTTTTTTTACTTTCCCCTTATAAATACTCACTTAAGAATGTTTTTTGGTGAGTTTTTTTTTTTTTTAATTATTATTATTATTACCGTAATCATATTTTCCAAAGCAAAGGTTTATTACATTGATTAGCAGATTGCATGTTGCCATTATCATATATCTAAACATTTTTAGTAATAATGTTGTGCAGTAACAACAAATAATCTGAATTACTATACTATTAAAGGCGATTCGCTAATACAGAACGCCATATTTAGAAATTTCTCACAAATAATTTATTTTCCACTTTCAAGAAAACCTAAATTTTATCAAAAGCTATCTTTACTTCATGATGTTATACGACATACCAATCATTTCAGTTAATAGAATCTTCACACCAGAGTATATTATTTGGGGGCACCGTTCAAGACATCCACTGCAAATTTTTGTGCCGTCTTGGATTCAGCATTCCGCGGAAAAGAACGCGTCGACGATTTCATTTCTCATCACTAGACAAGATAGGACTTAAAATTCCAAGGCGAGCCATGGAGGAAATCTCAACCTAGTTTATCAAGATTCATTGGAAAGAAAGACAACTGCTCCCTCTAGGATGGAACTTTCGGCAACAGATTCCAATTAAAGGCTGTCTTTCTTTTATCTCTTATTTAGTGCGTTGGAAAATATATAAGGTAAGGGAAAGAATGATGCAGATTCGTGTATACAAAATACATTCAAAAGAATTTATATTCAAAAACATTTTTTGTATAATTTTGTCTTAAAATACTCACTTAAGACTGCTTTTTGAAATGTTTTATTTTTTTTTATTACTGTAATCATATTTTCCATAGCAAATATTCATTACGTTACTTTGCAGAATGTATGCTGCCATAACATCGACAACTGGTCCCTAATTGTACCAAATTTAAACTTAAACTCTTTTAACTTTAATTTTAATTATTATTTTCCAATCTTACTTTTATTTAATTTTTTTTTAAACTTTATCTTTTATCTAATACTATTATTTAAGCAGCCAATTAAAATTTTAAATTTATACATGAATTAAGATGAGGATGGTTAAGGGGTCTATTCCCATTGGTACTCCGTAATCATGGGCCAGTTCTCATTATCATATATCTAAACATTTTTAATAATAATGTTGTGCAGTAACAAAAAATAATCTAAAACAGCTATACTATTAAAGGTATTTTGCTAATACAGAATTCCATAATCACATATTTCATTCAAATAATTTATTTTCCACTTTCGTAAAACAGAAATTCTATCAAAAGATACCTTTACTACATGATGTTATACGACATACCAATCATTTCAGTTAATAGAATCGTCACACCAGAGTAAATCATTTGGGGGCACCGTTCAAGAAATAAGCTACAATTTTTTTCCCGTCTTGGATTCAGCGTTCCGCGAATCCCAGCTGGAAAAGAACGCGTCGACGCTTTGATTTCTCATTACCAGACAAGACAGAACTTAAAATTCCAAGGCGAGCCATGAAGGAAATCCCAACGTAGTTTATCACGATTCTTTAGAAAGAAAGACAACTGCTTCCTCTAGGATGGGCACATTCGACAACAGATTCCAATTAAAGGCTGTCTTTTGATCTCTTATTTAGACCCGTGAAAAAAAGGGGCTAAGGGAAAGAATGACGCAGATTCACATGAATTCGAAAGAGTGTGCAAATTTGTGAACAAAAGCTATGTGTGGAATCTCGCGGGATCCTCCAATGTGAGAGAGAGCCTTCTGTGAAAAGCGCAAAATGGCGTAAGAATTCGGTCGGTGGATTCGTGAAAAGTAATTACATTTTTTTCTTTTCTTTCAGTTTAAAGGTGAAGGATAAATGTTGTTAATTTCTTTTCCTATTTAAAAAAAATCCTAATTGTGTTCATTTTCTTTCTTTTTTTTGCACATATATACATAGGAAGCGAGAGTAATATGTAACATTCTTACGGAAAGGATTGGAAAGCGTGATGTAGTTTTATTTCAACATCAGAAATGTTCTCGACTAAAAATATATTTATATTTTGTCTTGCTTAGTTAGAAAAGACTTATTTATTTTAGTGTCTCAAATATATTTAAATTTCGATTATGTGTACATAGTGTACCTCGAAAAACAAATTATTACAAATTATTAAACTCGTTATACAAATTATTTTAATCATAGTTTGTATGGTGGGAAATGAAAAGAAGAAGTGTCTGCAGTCTTTGAAATAATGTCTTCCTTAACATTAAAATGCCATTTATATTGTAAATTAGTAGATCCCAAATAGCACCATATACTCAAATGCCATAAGATTTGGTTTTGTTTAACGCTCTACGGTCAATTTGTGCACACTTTGGGTTAATTACATGGACCTGCAGTTTAAAGTGGATTCCGAACCCTTATCAAACATCCATGCTATCTCCAGGACCCTAACCTGAAGCCTGTGGTACATTCTTCTCACAAATAATTTATTTTCCAATTTCGGAAAACAGAAATTCTGTCAAAAGATAACTTTACTTCACGATGTTATACGACATACCAATCATTTCAGTTAATAGAATCGTCTCACCAGAGTAAATCATTTGGGGCCGCCGTTGAAGAAATCCACTGCATTTTTTTTCCGTCTTGAATTCAGCTTTCCGCGAATCCCAGCTGGAAAAGAACGCGTCGACGCTTTGATTTCTCATTACCAGACAGGACAGAACTTAAAATACCAGGACGAGTCATGGAGGAAATCTTAACCTAGTTTATCACGATCCTTTAGAAAGACAGACAACTGATCCCTCTAGGATGGGTACATTCGAACATAGATTCCAATTAAAGGCTGTCTTTCTTTGATCTCTTATTTAGGCCGCTGGTACAAAAAAAAAAGGTTGGTAAGGGAAAGAATGATGCAGATACACGTGAATTCGAAAGAGCGTGCAAATTTGTGAACAAAAGCTTTGTGTGGAATCTCGCGGGATCTTCCAGTGCAAAGACGGCCTTCTGTGTAAAGCAAAATGGCGTAAGAATTCGGTCGGTGGATTCGTAAAAAGTAATTAAAATTTTTCTTTTTGTTTCAGCTTGAAAGGTGAAGGATAAATGTTGTTAATTTCTTTTCCTATTTAAAAAAATCATCATTCTGTTATTTTTCTTTCTTTTCTTTGGACATACATATAGGAATAGAGAGTAAAATGTAATATTCTTAAGGAAAGGACAGAAATGCGTGTCGTAGTTTCATTTCAACATCAGAAATGTTCTTGAATTAAAAAATATTTATATTTTCACCTCTTAGTTAGAAGTGAATTATTTAGTTTAGTGTCTGAAATATATTTACATTACGATTAATTGTACATAGTGCACCTCGAAAATGAAATGGAGAACTTTAATAAAACAAATATATATAATTTATAATATAAATACTTTATATATTAACTTATACTTTATATATATTTAAATATATATACTTTAATTATACAAATTATTTGAATCATAATTCATAGTTTCGGAAATGAAAAGTAAAGGTGTCCGTATGCTTGAAAATGCTACCTTCCTAAAACATTGAAATGTCATTATTAGTGTAAGTTAATAGAAAAAAACAGCACTATAAACTCAAATACCATCTGGTTTGGTTTGGCTTGGTTTGACGCTCTACTGTTATTTTGTGCACACTTTGTGGTAATTACCGAAACCTGCAGTATAAAGGGGATTCCGAACCACTAAAAAACATACATGTATACATGCGGTGCCGTGGATGCTTATTCGGATTCGAAATCTACTTTAAACCGTGGGTTTATGTCTCACATGATCGTAGAGTGTTGTGGGGATAGTGCTACTCGAGTCTGTAACAAATCTTCAAAGCTACATTCTCTCCATGGGCAGTGCTAAATGAGTAACAGTGGTGCAGCCCTTGCTTGTGTCATAAAGATTAACTGTCTGTATTGCCAGCTGCATTAGAGCAACAACAATAACAGTGTTTCAAATATATTTAAATCCCGATTATGTGAACACAGTGTACTTTGAAAACGAAGTGACGAACTAGAACTTTAAGTTGTGGTTATACAAATTATTGTAAGCATAGACTGTATGGTCGGAAATAAAAAAATAAAGTTTTTTATATGTATATACCTGGTAACCTTGGAAACGCTATCTCACTAAACACTAAAATGTCATTTATATAGTCATTTGGTAGGACAAAAATAACACCATATATTCAAATGCCATATGGAAAAGAAGAATCCATATGCAAATGAAAAAACGTTTATCTTGTGAGTCTCTTCCATTGTCAAACCGTTAATCTGGATATGATAGCGGGTAAGTTCAGCAGATACTTTTTCATTGTCCATAAAATACATGGGTATTGCTTTGGAGAGAGTGGGTCAGTGATGTCCTGGAGCACTTTCAATGTTTCTTATTGATTGATTATTTTTTTTTAATTTATGTCACGAGGTATTCCTATTGGTTTGTTTAAATTATTTTCTGGTGCCTTTTTACTACATTTCATTCGCGTGTTTTTTCTTTATAAAATAATTTGGAATTATGTATCCTTTTTTTTAAATTTTTTATGTAGTGTTTTCTTTTTCAATTCCTTCTATCAGTTGACACTCTCCCTATATATATCTTGTTCAAATTTCCAATCGTTCATAAAATACTTTTTATTTATCCACTCAACTTCAAATACATTTTTTTGAACTTGTAGTGGATGACACTGGATGTCAATGCAGTTTTTTCAAATATAAATTCATTAATTAAATTTAATTAATTAATTTTAGTTTTTTTCAGCTCTCTGTCTCCTTTTCTCCTCCCCAAAAAATTAAAATATTTTGGGGAGCATGTGCATAAAAATGGGAATTACATTTGTCGTTTCGGCTTCACTTCTCATTTTTGAACAAGGTTATATTATTTCTTCTTTATATCTTATAACACACGCCCAACCTCCACGCCCGTTCATCCCCAAAGCAAATAATATCTAAACCAGGGATGGCCAACCCAAATGATCTTGCGGGCCCCTTTGGAAAAGCATCATAACTCCGCGTCCGTCCATTATACATCCCCATATTAGATTTAGATCCACTATACACATTTTTTCGGAGGGAAAAACTGAAGCATAATGAGTTGTTATTTTTGTACTTATTATTATTCTAACATGTAAACCTAGATAATATAATATATGATACTAAACGCACATTGTAAAGAAATATATAACACTAAAATTGAAGCATAATATATATATATATATATATATATATATATGTATAACTAAAAACGAAATAAAAAAAATGAAATAATTAAAAAATATTTATTTTACTAGTGCGATATGTGTTTCTCCACTCTTTTACCTAGTTTTTTGCAAATCGATCTCAATTTGGATATTGCACATCGTTTCATTAACGATGCAGGGTAACGTCCGTTATGTTTCAGCGTGTGTTTTGTGTTTGGTCAATTTAATTTTAGAAAAACCGATTCGCGGGTATAAGTTGAACCAGCTTTAACTAAGAGTCTGGTTTCCTCTGCTATCAACAATCAACTACGCATATCTAGGGATGGTAACTGAGATCACTTAAAGTGAAAAATTAAACCTGTTATTTTAGATGTTCCAAGATACGTAAGCATCATGAGTTCGCAGAATATAATTTAATTATTCTAAGAACTCACAACTGTAAACTCATAAATAAAGCAGGCAATATCTGTCCTATATCCGCAAGAATATTATTTTAAAATCAAAGTTAGTCTTTTCTCATAATTACGACAGTTAATTTTTGAATATATGGGTGCACACAAAGTGCATTTTTAATACATTGGTTTTCATTACTTTGGCCAGCATAAAATATTTGTAAAAGTGTAATAAATCTCACGGGCCGGAAAAATATTCAAAGCCGGTGGTACGCCTCCGCTGATCTAAACACACAGTGAAGTATTAACTTTAAATACAGAAAATGGATGAGATTATTTACAACCTCAACATATTTTGTTTTTACGTTATCAATAAATTAAATTCTTGAAAAAAGAAACTTTAGCAAAATACTTAAGTGTTTATTTACTCTAATAATTAACCCCGATTCTAAAATAAGGTTAGAAATGCTAATGGCATCATTTGTTAGAAATGCTTTTGATAGTTAAGGTAGTAGTTAGAAAGTTCATTTAATTTTGTAGTTAAGAGGGTTTGTTGGGTTAGTATTTCAGTCTGAAAAGCATTTAGTGAGCTACAAAAAAAATAAACAGTTTTGTAGAAGCATTAAAAATAAATAGTATCTTGCTTTCTAAGAACTTTAAAGAGATTCAATGTTGAAATATTGATTGAATGTGATAATTTAAATTCTTCCTTCATATTTGAAAGTTTTTATTCTTAAAGAACGTACCTTGAAATAATTATTTTTCAAACATCATCCTGCGAAAACTTGCAATATCATCATTTATTAAAGGAAAATTAAAAAAAAATTAATTAATTTTTCTTAAGGTGTAATAATTTTAATTAATTTTTCTTAAAACGTAATCATTTCAATTAATTATTCTTACAATGATTACATTTTGGAATGATTACATACACATTAATTTTTCTTAAAATGTCATTATACCAGGCATAAAATGTTTACATTTTGGAATGATTACACACACATTAATTTTTCTTAAAATGTCATTATACCAGGCATTCATTGATACATATTTATCGAGAAAAGATTTGTAGTTTGGTGTCTATAAGGCCAAATAAATGCGAAAGAATTGACACCTGCAATGTTGTGCATAAAAAAAATACAGAAAATTAATTTATTAAAAAAACATTTTACAGGTATATTTTTTAATTAACAGAGACATAAGTTTTTATTTCTGTCAAGTAATATAAAAAAAAGCTTTTATCTTTCATACTCTATGGTGGAAAAAATTTCAAAATTAAATTAACTTCTACATAAATCAGTTTGGTTTAATCTAATTTAATAATTTATTAGAATAAATTATCTAAGACGAAGATAAATTGCTCATAAAATTAATATAAAAATACGAATGGCAAAATTAAAAAAAAATAATAATTACACCTTTAATTTAAAATTGCAAATAGATAGTATGAAAAACTAAAGTAATAACTAAATTAAATTAATAAATACTCTAAATAATGGAACTTAATTTAATCTCTTCAATAAAAATTCTTAAAAAATTTTAATAGTTTATTTTTTTTTTTGCGTAATAACAAGATAAATAATATATAACCTAAATAAATATAGTATATATGATTTGTAGTGTTATGATTAGAAAAATTCTGTATTCTATTTTCATTTGTTAAATTGAACGTCATATATGTCTTATAAGTCATGTATGTCGTAAGTCATATATTTATTTTGCTTAAGTCATATATTTATTTTGCTGAACCATGCTTTTTCTGAGATAATCGAAAATTCCCTTTGATATTGCTTTCACTGAAGTGTAAAATCAAATATTCTTTTTATAATCATTCTTTAATCAAAATTCTTAATAAGTTTTAGGGAAAATCATATATCTATGTTTTTTAATTTTTATAATCATTCACTGAAAGAGATATGTTTTACTACATTTTTACTACTAGATACTTCAATCTGTACCATTTTTTTCATGAGACTTTCCAAAATACCTCCCAAATAGCGCTATCTATCATGTCAAACAAAACATAAATTTAAACATTATTTATTTATGAAAATTGTTAATATAATTTGCACAAAATGCAAATTAATTCAATAAACCTGCTCTGAATGAGAAACATGTCATTAGATCTTTACTACTGGTTAATTCAATTTGCACCATTTTTCTCCTCAGACCATCCGAAAATCCTGCCCATAATAAGCTTTCCGTCGTAACAAACCGTCGCCAAATATCCATTTAATTATTGCACACTTATCAAAATTGTTAATATAATTTATACAAAATGCAAATTAATTCAATAACTGTGCTTTGAGTGAGAAACACTTCATTATATCTTTACAACTGGTTACTTCAATATGCACCATTTTTATCTTGAAAATATCAGGACAAAAATGGCGCAGACAATCCCGCCCAGATTGAATTCGCCGTCGTGTCATAAAACAAAATATCCTTTTAATTATTGTTCATTTACCAAAATTGTTAATATATTTTACATAAAATGCAAGATAAATCAATAACCATACTCTGAAAGAAAAACTTTTCATGATATATTCAGTGTATGTTACTTCAATCTGGGCCATTTTTCTCCTGAGATCATTCGAAAATCCTGCTTAGATTGAATTATCCATCGTGTCACAAAAAATTTCCTTTTAATTATTGTTCACTTACCAAAATTGTTAATATAATTTACACAAAATGTAAAATAATTCAATAACAATGTTGAAAACGAAAAACATTTCGAGATATCTTTAGTGTCTGCTGCTTCAATCTGCGCCATTTTTCTCCTGAAACCATCCGAAAATCGTGCCCAGATTGAAATCTTCCCCATGCCAAACAAAATATCCTTTTCATTATTGTTATTTTATCAAAAATGTTAATATATCTTACACAAAATGCAAAATAATTCAATAAGCATGCTGCGAAAGAAAAACGCTTCATGATATATTCAGTGTATGTTCTTCAATCTGCGCCATTTTTCTCCTGAGACCTTCCGAAAATCCTGCCCAGATTGAGTTCTCCGTCGTGTCAAACGAAACATCCTTTTAATTATTGTTCGAAAAACAGTGTCGCTTTCAAAATGTGACGAGGGGGCGACTGACTGACGCTCTGGAATTGATCCGGGGCGCAAACCCAGCCAAGAAGAAACAGGAAACTCCGGCAGTCCAAACTACGTAAATGAGTATCCGAAAATCGAAAGCCAGTGCTCTATACGGACATACACAGTTGGGCGAACGCGGTAATTGGGAAGTCCTTGTGAGGTTCTACTTCGACACGCCAGTAACTCCTGATGTGAAAAAAATCTGAAATAACAAAATTTAAAGGAAGAAAAAAGTATAGAGCAATGGGTTTTCCATCGAACACAGCATTTCGATCCGTAATCCACATCCAAAGCCCATTCTTGTAATGCCTCGTTTTGATGTTCGTTACGACTTTTATTTTCTACGTGGGTGCAGATTTGGAGATTGTGTTTGATGTTGTACCTTAGGATTTTTGTAATTCCAAATTCCATGGAGATTAGGAATAGAAAGAAAAAAAAATTCCAAATCTTTGTGAAAGGGCTCTCACAAAAGCTTCTTTGTTGCATAAAAATAATAAATATGGTTGAGGGATTTATGTATAAAGCGTTTAAAATTGAAAAGTGATAATAAAAATCACCGATTAGATCAGAATTCAATCTTCTGTATTGCCTAAGAACAGAGTTTCAATTTTAAAGAGTGGAATAAAAAAGAGAATAATATTTGTTAGTGTTTCCATGTTTTGGAAATTTTTTGAAAAATAGTTTCTTAAAAAATTAAATGTCCATATCTATATGAGAAGGCATTTTATGGTGTGTACAAATAATAAGTAAACTAATTAATTATATGTAAGGAATTTCGCATAGATTAAATTTTGACAATATATTCAAAGCGTCTCTCATCTTTATTCAAGTTGAATGATATACAGTTGTACTTAACAAATGCTCCTGAGAAGCACTATTCTTCATCATTATTAGTCCGTAGTCTGTTCGTGGTATACATTATTGGGTATACATTATTACATTATCTAAATCTATAAATAAACTGAAAAAAAAAAAAGCTTCGTTAAAACATAATAACAAATATGTTGAAAGATTTACTTTTTTTGATGATATAATATGAGAGATAGGGAACTTGGACTACTTACTTCTGATAAAAATACAACTTGTATGATATTTCTTACTTTGAGGTTTTTTAATACTTTGGATAACAAAAAAATAAATAAATAAATAAATAAATAAATTAAAAACAATCATGTTTATTTAAATTTGCGAAGGACATGAAAGTATGTAGAAATAATGAATTATAACTTAGTGTAATAAATTAATAATTTGAACAGCATTGCTTATTCCGTTAAAGAAATACACAAAATAATGAATTTGCAACATGGCATAATATTTTAGTTGAAATTCAATGATTATTTGTGACTAATGATTTATGATGTTCCTTATTGTTTATTTATGTTATACATTTGTTTTCCTTAATTATTATTGATTGCATGATAAATTATTTTATTAATTGCATTTTATATTAGAAGTTTTTAGATATATTTTTAAGAAAAAAATATTTATTTCACATGTTTAAGCTATGGAAGGAAATTAAATAAATTTATTCATTCATTTAATGAAAGCAAATGAATTATAAATCAGATACAGGGCTGCTTATAATATTATATATAGTTATATATATATATATATATATACAAGTATTTATAGTTTTGAATAATTTTTGGTCTTAAAAATAATTTGTCATTTCTAATATTATCTTAATAATTAAATAATGCTGTCTATTTTATGCTGACATTTCTTTTTTAAAAAGTAACTTAAAGATTGTCGTATATTTTGTTTAACGTAAGAATAAATTAAGAGCATATCTTAAAAAGCAAAGTGCCATTGTCATATTGCGTTCTGATAGCAAAGTAAAAATATTTCATAATTATTTAGTATTTAATCATTTATAAATTCAAAACATTATCTTAAATTTATTTATTTTAGTAGATGGAAAATTTGACTTTAGATTAGATAATTGTACTCCCTAATTTATTTAATTTTTTATTTATATTCTATTCATGACATTTTATACTCTATTTTTATTTATATTCTGTTCATACATTTATTTTTTCAAAGGTATTTTTATTTCTTAATTGTATCTAAAATAGTATTGAATACTAATATTCACTTTAAAGCAATCTACTAATATATTGCGTTGTTAATGCCTTATATTATCGAAATCAATTATAGAGTCGTTAGAGATCTAGATTAGAGGCTAATCCGTAATAAATTATCGATATCAACTAATAATTCTATACTAGCTCAATGCGTTATTAAACAGTACGCATAATTCACTATTAAACATTCATTTCACATCTAAATGTATTCAATGGTATTCAGTATCAAAACATTATTAAACCATTTTTAATATTATCATAATTAAACCTACGCATTATAAATTAATAAATTTATTTACGAGTATGTCTTTTTCTTCATTACTATTGTATATAAATAAATAATTAAATAAATATATATATATATATATATATATATATATATATATATATATATATATATATATATATATATATATATATATATATATATATATATATATATATATATATATATATATATATATATATATATATATATATATATATATATATATATATATATATATATATATATATATACATACATGTATATATATTTAGAAAACAACACACTTTAATTTCCAACGTAGTTTTCTGTGTTCTATTGCTGCTAATTTTTTTATTTTCACAATTATTTTAACTTGCTTCTACCGACAAAATTCATGAAATATAAAATTGATTAACTATTTTTTTTTAATTATAAGGGGATATTTTTAAAAATCTGTTAGCAATAAAACATTTCTTAAATCTCAGTTCTGTACACTTCTGTGCTTCACAGTTTGTTTTAAATAACTCTTATTTAATATTTTATTTTTCATTAATTTATTTTTTATATGCGCTGGAGTGGCCTATTGGATGGCATGTTTCCAAAATCCAGCAAACGAAACTCAACCCAGTAGACTGGATACTTCCCAATTGGGCTTGACTGGAGAAAGAAAGATGAGAATGCCACAGATGTTACCCCGTGGTAGTGCTAGAGTAGGTAGTTGTTATAGTAACATATAACATCGCCCGACAAGTCTTTCAGAGGCGACGGGCCCTGCTGGTGAGCATTAGGGCGGTGGTTCAATCCGCTGGTGTTTTTTTTGCAGAGATGACATTGTTTCAAAAAACGCGGGGACCAGATGGCATTTGGGATGTTCAACATCTTGCCGCGGGAGTTAGACAACCTGATTGAGATTCTTCGGTTTTCTCCAATTAGAAACGCCCATACGGGGTTGCTGCCCTAAAAGACTTTCTTCTTCAGCGTCGCGGACTCAAGTCAGAATTCTACCTAAGGGTGCTCCATCACAACAGAAGCTGCTCTTACTTTCCGTCCTTCCATAAGACCACACGGTTCTTGGACTTGGCCTAGATGTTGCTGTAAATCAAGTGGGTTTAAAATATACAATATTATCAGCTTATACTCATTGCCTCCTTTGTATACAATAAATGCAAGATGGTTAATTTAAACTATTATTCATATGAAAAGAACTAATTAATCATTTTGAATTTATAGCATACAATTTTTTTTTTTTTTTTTTTTTCTTTTCTTTCTCCTAATGCAGCTGGCAAATAGACCGTGATCTTCACCATAAGGGCTGCACCAATGTTACTCACTTTATATTACCCAGGGGGCGCGTGTAACTTGATGGCATACAATTTCGTTCTATATACTTTACGGCAACTTCAAATTAATATGTTGCTGTCTACAAAGTGGGATAAGGAAAAAAAAACACTCATATTACGTTTGATAAAATAAATAATGGTTAATCGGTAAGTTTATGGATAAAGTTGAAAATCTTGTAATTTTGCTATAATTCAAATTCTTGTACTATATTGATTACATAGTATTTTTTTATCAAATAAATTGTTGCACAACAGCGTCAAAGTAATTACTTTCTTCTCTTGAATCACATTTCTAAGCAGCAGAAAATATATTTTCCGATGCAATGGGCAAACTCTTAATTTAAACAACGTTTTCATTTCATTGCAATATCCGTCACTCTATATATGTGACCTATGTGAAAGAAAATGAAAAATAATCTCTTCATCAGTGTCCTCCGAATGGAAAAGATCGATTACTGCATATAAAAGACATATTTGGGACCGAACGCATCAATAAAACTTAGAGCTGGGAAGGGAGCAAGTCGGGGAACCACAAGTTGATTTATATGCTTTTGGAAAATTTTCCGAGAACTATGTTACTAACCCCCCTGCTCCATGATTTCGGTGCGGTAGGAGAAGGATTGATATCTTAAAATATTCCGGATAATCATCGCTACTTTGTGGGCTCAGAGAAAATTAATCTTTCCTCTTTATTGTAGGGTTTCTTGATTTATGGAACGAAGAAGACTTATGCCTTCCAAAAGGATGGTAGCAGAAAACTTAGTATGTAACTTTAAACAAACAAAGAAGAAGAACATTTCGCGAAACTTGTAATCATAAGGGGGAATGTTGGGAAAGAATACGTTTTGTTTGTTTTGTGATTTCAATGATATTGGATCGATAGTTGTTGTAAATGTAATTTAGAAGATTGTAGATTTTCAATAATATTTCTCAATTCTGTATTTGGTAATTTAAACTTTGTAAAGTACCAAACCTATATTCCTAATTAAAAGGCTTTATATATCTAAATTAATATTATTTTCATATTAATATTGGTATTCATCACTGCATATTTACGACATATATATAAATCCAAACATATATTCCTCATTTAGGGGCCTGAATAGCCGAGTGGTTAGCGCTCTGACGCTCGGTACCACAGGTCTCAGGTTCGAATCACTTTAAATCGTAGGTCCCGGTCTAATATGATCGTAGAGCGTTGCGGGTGTACAGAATATATTTTGTTGTTTTGTGATTTCAATTATATTGATCGATAGTTTTAAATGTAATTCAGAAGATGACAGATTTTCAATAATATTTCTCAATTCTGTATTTGGTAATTTTAACTTTGTGTAGTCCCAAACATGTATTCATTTAAATGCTTTATATATTAAAATTAATATTATTTTCACATGAATATTGGTATCCCTCATATCCATCATCCTGTATATTTACGACGCTTATTTTCTCTGCTTTAATTTGAAAAAAATGCAAATGCAAATGCAAAAATTATAAAATACAAATACTCAAACTTATTACGAGCGCTCCATAATACTTATTGGGATGTAATTTGAAAGTATTTCTTAAAAGTTATGACTCTTAAGAAACCTGATGATACTAGTGATAATAAAAGTTTTAAAAGTGTTATTAAACACAAAAAAGTATATTTCGATTAATAATAACGAGTAATAACAAAGTTAAAAGTGTTTTAAAAGTGTTATTATTAAAAGTGAAAATAATAATTATACTTAAATTCATTGAAAGTAATTATGATTAATGTAAAATAAATTTTTTTCTTCCTGTTTTGAATGACATCACCAACATTTATGAGAAAAGTTACTTATTAGGAAATAATAAAGCATTCTGTTAAAACTAGTAAATTCGACACATTTAAATAATCAAAGCTAAACAGTAATTTATTGTACATGTAAAGATTTATTTTTTAAAAAATAACTATAGTAAATCTAAATTAAAATTATCAGTAATTTATAATATGTTATTAAACAATTAAACTATTTAAAAGACTTGTAAAAAGACAACTTCACTAAAGCTAATGATTATATATTTATAAATTCATAACAGTACTCAACTGAGTATCTGGAGATACAAGTTATTTTTTAAGAAAAATAACAATAGTAAATCTAAGATGAACTTATTAGTAATTTATAATCTGTTGTCAAACACTATAACTATTTAAAAGTCTTGTAAAAAGACAACTTCACTGTAAGTAATTATTATATATTTAAAAATCCATAACAATACTCAACTGAGTATCTGAAGGTACAATAGAATGTGAACTATTTGTAACAATTTTCCCATTTAACTATCACAATTATGAATATCCAGCATCAAAACTTCACTTGCTGAGCAACATTTCAATTTGAACTCGATCCCTAACCCAACAGTAAACACCACTGCAGCTACTATTTATCAAAATAAATAGCAGCTGCACAAACCATTCCCTCCTAGCTAACCCAGAAACCATCTAGTTCTCGTCTGCAATTACCAGCTGCGTTAGCCTTTATCAGAAATTCATAGGCTTCCACTATTATCGCCCGCTGCAACCATGAAAAGCAGCTTCTAATCGGGTCCTACGAATGCTCTCGACTGCAATGATGCTTCGCTTATGCAGTTGGTCGTTAAATGGATAACAACCGGGCGAGCATTGGGTTTGAAAGTTTACAGATTAGAGGAACGCTAAGTCACTTAGATGGCGATAAAATATTAGCACGCTTTATCGTTAATTCACAAAGTTTTAGACATTAGAAGTGTCAATTTTTAGACTGCTAAGAAGACTGAGAGATAGGCCATGGGTTGAAAATCATTGTGAACATGACGACGGATTAATTTGTTAGATTAAGCGACTTTTATTAAATAATTTTAGAAACTTTATATAAATAATTTAATTGTCTAATAACTCAACTTTTTATAAATAATTTAATTGTATTTATAAGCCTACTTAATTTATTTCCATTTATAGTACATTCAAATCTCTTTTTGTGTGGTCGACATTCAAAAATAGGTCTGCAGATTGATCCAGATTGTCTTTTTTTAGACTAAAATGCAGAATATAAGAATTTGAATGATTATTTCGTCATTTTATTCCTGTTCTCTTGATGCATTTTATTGTATGGATTAAGTGATCACAATATCACCTGGCATGTCGGGAAACAAAGAAAAAGTGATATAACGAGATTTTTTCTAAAGGCCTTGTCAGCAGGCTTTATTCCCTAACTCAAGTCATTGAACACATGAGGGTTGTAGGGAAAAAAAACCGCTTATTATGTCGTCCACATGTAACTTGTCTCTCATCGCAGGAATCCCCTGTCAGTTTGGTGTAGAAGAAGAACCAATGAATTACAAATTTCTGGTGACATCATAAAATGGTGTTTCTTTCTTTGTTTCCTGAAGATAAACAGAAATGAAAATGTCTATTTTATACATCTTAAAATATATGTAAGTTAAGTGATATAAGTAAGTTTCTTACCTAAAAAAATGGTGTGTAATATTCGAAGCGCATTTGACGAGGTGCAATGTATCGAAACTTACTGAATTAAGGAAAATTATGCATTAAAAAATGCTATGAATTTTATAGTAAGATGAGTTTATTAAATTTTTGTTATATTTGTTAATAAGTTATTTAATATTAACCACATACTCAGTGAATATTATACACTTTCTAGGTACATCATATGAGTTTAATCTTCAGCCTCATTTAAAAATGTAAAGAAATATTTTTATAGTGAATATTTGATTATTCCTAATTTTTAAAATATTTATGTCATTATTTTGATTTTTCCCGTTATATTTTGTGGACTAGTTTAAGAGAATATTTCTTATCAAAAGGTTTTAAATGAAATACGAACCTGTTTACAGATATTAAGGACACTGGAGAAAATCCGAGAAATCCCCAATTTCTCTCATTCCTTAGTTAAGTTCTTTAAATAGAAAATAAACTTCCCATGTTAACATAAAGGTTTAACTTAGATGCACGTCAATTGTTGTCATTTTTAAAAAAGATAGCATGAATGAATTGTGTCGAAATTATAGGAATTCGTTTACAGTTGATGGATAATGTTTCCTTATGGTTGGAAACATAAGAAACATGTATTGGAAACATTATATGGTTGGAAACATAAGAAGCATGGATTGGGAACATTATAAGAGACATATATTGTAAACATTATAATATAAAGATTTGGAAGGTATTTCTTGATTACCATTTATTAAAACTAATGAAATTGATATTTTAAATAATTACTAAAATTTTCTATCAAAAAATTTAAATCTGTCATTAATACATTCTCCATTTATATTTTTTAGCAATAATAAAACTGGCTGCAATAATAATAGAAATGTTTTGCGCACTATTAAAATGACTCGGAAAACTTTACATAATATTTTCTAATATTTCACCTCAGTTAAATGAACCCCTACTCACTGAGGAGAAAAAAAGAGTAAAGTTTAACTTTCCTTGTTCACTTTAAAGATATACAAATACTATCCAATAAAAATACTCCATTGTTCATAAATTTCATTATTGATTCCATTATACTTTATTTCATTTATTGACTTTGAATATCATAATATTGTTTTTCCTGCATTTAGGTTTTTCCCCATGAGACCTATGGAGAAAGCTAAATGGAGGAAAGTAGTGTAAAAGTCTGTAGACAGAAGTCTGTCTGTAAAAGACACCTCAGTGTCTGCAGGTTATTTTCTTTTATTAACTCAGATTTTATAAATATTCTTAAAATGATTTTATTTATTTATTTATTTTGTGTATGTTTTGAATTCAATTTGGGTATAAATCTTTTGTCTTGAAAATGTACATATATAGTAAATTATAAATTTAGTGGTAAAGTATATAATTTTCATTTACATTAATCAGTTGATTGAAATTTTCTTTGTATGTAAATATTTTTTAAAGTATTTGATGAAAATTTCTGATTTTTGAAAACATTTTTTTGGAATCTAATCATTACATCTGAACCTTTTTTAACTGATTTAAAAATACTGTTATAAAACAAAGGAATAATTTCTTTTCTATTTTTTTTTTTCATTATCAAACTGTTAATTGCCTATTATCTTTTATCTATATTCTTTTATTTTGTCCGTGCAAGATACTTATTGCATAAAATATTTTGAATTCACCATTCGTCACTTATTTCAAATCTTTGAAATAAATAAAGGAACTAATAATCAAAAAAGACATATATCTAAAACAGTAGTTACACATTTGAAAAAATAAATGGTCTTTTAAAATAAATTGACACATAAAAATAGTAGATTTCCCAACTGAAAATTACAATTGTACAAATTACTTTTTTCCACGAAATATTTTATAATTTACCTCACTTACATGACAGCAATAAATGTCCGTCTCTCCCAAATGATTGGAATGAGCAAAATAATCAACAAAGCATTTATAAACAATAGAAGTAAAAAATTTGGAAGAAAAAAATTATCAAGACGTACTGTTTTTAACAACATTTACTCTTTCTTCTCAAAAAAAAAAAAAAAAAAAAAAAAAAAAAAAAAAAATGTTGTGATAAACTTCCCTTTGACAAGAAAAAATACACATGAACCTTTTTTTCCACTTAGCTAAAATTGCAAGAAAAAAATCATCCAAATTCAAGATATTTCGTCGATTTTTTAAAAATAATCTCATAGGGCATAGAACAACCGATAAAGATTCCACTTGGTGCCACTGATTACTTGGAAATTCTCTAGCACTGATACTTAGACATATTGATAAATACTCGCCAGCATCACTGATCACCTAGGAAGTCATCAATACCTTCCAACTTCTTAAAGAAAGATAATCATGATGTGAGATGTGTTTTTGAGAGAGTGTGATAGTGGAAGAGGATACTGATGACTCTGTAATCTCACTCTTTCCCTGTGTACACAAAGCAATCAATAAGATGGAAGCAGTTTCATTTTCTTTCAATTTAAATTTTCAGTTCTGTTATAATTAATAATTGCCCATTTTCTGAAAACAACCATTTAGTACATTTTGGATCCAGTTTTGCAATCAGTTTGCATTAAGACAAAATTTATTGGATTATAATAAACAGCATTTTTTTTCATTGCCTTCAGTTTTGTTATAATTAATAATTGACTCTTTGACTGTCCATTTTCTGAAAATAAACCGTTAGTACATTTTGAATCCAGTTTTGCAATTTTGTACATCACTCAGGCATAATTTATTAGATTATAATAAATAGCAGTTAATTTTCACTGCCTTCAGTTTTGTTATAATTAATAATTGACTCTTTCACTGTCCATTTTCTGGAAATAACCAGTTTTTACATTTTAGACCCAATTCTCAGATTTTGTACATCACTCAGGAACAATTTATTAGATTATAATAAACAGCAGTTAACTTTCCCTGTTTTTTCATTATAATTAATAATTGACTTTTTGACTATCCATTTTCTGGAAATAACCAGTTGGTACATTTTGGATCCAATTTTGCAATCTTGTATATCATTAAGTCATAATTTATTAGATTATAACAAACAGCAATTAACTTTCACTGCTTTCAGTTTGGTTATAATTAATAATTGACTCTTAGTCTGCCCATTTTCTGGAAACAACCAGTTAGTACAATTTAGACCCATTTTTCCATTTATGTACATAACTCAGGCACAACTTATTAGCCGGCGGAACTTTTATTGGAATTTTTTTTTCATGTCATACTGTTTCCACTTCTTGAAGTATATTCAGTTCAAATTTGAACTCATTGTGACTAGTTGTTATTTTTCTTTTACATCATTTTGACAGTGGTGCTTTAAATATAATCACCCTGTATTAACAAATCTTAAGATTCAAAAACCATTGTTAATAGTAGAAAACTATTAACCAAAAGTATTTTTCCGTTTTGTACCAACAGGGTAATAATGAAAAAAATACAGTTTTTGTCGTTTAGCATAAGATATATTTGAAAATTTACTTAGTATTTCAGTTTTTACTTCAAGATATTTTGTTATGGTGTAAATCAGGTATTTACCGCACTTTTACCATATATATTTATATTGTAATGGTCCAAGTAGTGAAATCCAATGTAATAAAAAAATACATTATTTGTGCATCTATATATTCCAAATTACATCAAATATGCAAAAGAAATAAGAAAACTTACACTGCTTTTGAAAGTAAATTCAGTAATTTAGTGTTAGACAAATACAACAAAAGTTTTTATATATATGCATCTTCCTTTCATGTTGAAATCGACTCGGTCCCATAATATCTCAAAATGGAGCTGATTGACTTACTATGCAATATTGAATTTTTGAAACAGCAGAATCAAAAATATATTTTTATGACACTTACTTCACAAAAAAGAAATTTTCTAATTTGAGAAAGCTGGCACAAAAATTATTAGCGCTTTTGGTTCAATTTACACCTGCGAATCGTGTTTTTTTTCCTTTTCCGAAAATAAAATTAAAATTGACCAAACACAAAACACGCTCAAACATAATGGACGAAACACTAATTACGATGTGCAAATACCCAAATTGAGATCGATTTGCAAAGCTAAGTGAAAGAGTGGGGAAACAAATATTGCAATAGTAAAATAAATATTTTTTTTTATTATTTCATCTTTTTATTTCATTTATATTTATACATTTTCCATATTTCATTTTTAGTATTATATATTTCTTTACAATATGCGTTTAATATCATTGTTATTATATTATCTATGTTTACATGTAAGAACAAAAGTAAACACAGTAATAATAACTTACGTTTCAATTTTTCTCTCCAAAAATGTCTATCGGGGGTCTAAATCTAATATGGGGACGTATAATTTTATATGCGGCCAGCGGAGTTAGGATGCATTTCCAGAGTGGCCCGCAAGATAATTTGGGTTGGCCACCCCTTGAGGTAAACCATCAGAAAATGATGTATTTCTTACATATTAAAAAAATAACGAAATGCATTTTATTTTAACTTAATGCAACTCGTTTCTTAGAAGAACACGTAAATATATTTATAAACATTTATTTTATTCTGAAGGCATGATGGTATAATTTTATTATCATTTACCTTAAGTTAAGTATTAAAAGATATTTCAAATGTGCGTTCTTTATGCATTAAAAAATTCGATTTACATATTCAGGCAATATATTTAAATATGCATTCAAAACGAGGTGGATAAACATGGAGCAAAGGTGAATTTTAAACTATTTACGTTTTACACATAAATTCATCCATTTTTAATTCATAATTTTAAGAATTAAATCTCAATGGATTTCGCTGCAAAGCACAAAATTTGTTTGTTTATAATTTGAAACATCGTTGAAAAAATATTGCTCAGTTTAACGACAACGTTGCATGTTATTTAATGATAAAGTGCACTTTACTATTTTATTTCCCAAGCGAAATTATGAATGGAACTTTTAAGAAAAGTCTGAAATATAAATATGTAGATTTTAAGAACAAAATAATGTCATTTGTTATGAAATGACGAAGATCGAAACACATATTCCATGAAAGGTTTGTTTGGATTCCATTTATGAGTTTCAAATTTCTTTTTGATCTAGTTCAAAATGAAGCCTGAATTATTTTGTAGAAATGAATATGATGAAAAAACTGTATGCTTTTTAAAAATAATCACTACTAATTATTTGTGTAATTTTCATGTATTTAAGATGAGTATATTTTAATAAATAATGTAACTAATTTTATGTTATATTTATAATGTATTTTTCAATTTTTTTAAAAGAAATACCCGATATAATTAAACTTTATATTCGGTAGCTAGTACAAACTTTTTATATAGAAAATATATTTAGAAAAAGGATTTTTCAAAATTACTTTAGCTGCATTTCTTTGCTTTTTGTTTTCAAATAAAAACAGTTGTCCACATTCAGAACATTTTTTTAATCACTTTTAGTCACTGGGTGCATCAGGTTTCGTGTTCGAGTCTCGGCGGTGTCATGGATGTTTGATGTGGTTCGGAATTCATTTTAAACAGTAGGTCCCACTCTAATATGACTATAGAATATTAGGCGTAGGGCTGACAACCCTATCTCATAATAACAAAAACCTCTCCTGTCTCGAAATCTGCTAGTAAGCAGGCGGTTTTGGCCCACCATAGGGCTGTTGTGTCACTGAAGAAGGGTCACTTCTATAATATATATTTTCCTAAGACAGTTTGAAAGTAAAGTGTACGCCTATATCAAAATAAATATAATTATCTATATTTTAATTATAATACAAATTGTTTCCAAAATTATTTATTTTCCATTCATTTTTTTATAAGTTTGATTAACAACATTTTCTTTACATATTTTTTTAATAGTCATTTCTATATTGTTTTTAAAATTATAAGATAGTTTAAATATTATGTAGCAAAATGGTAAACACTATTCTTAGTATAGTGATAATTCTCAGTTATTGACATTCTAGAGGACTAGGGTTCTAGTGACATGTTCTGAAGGAAATGTAACTACAGACATTGCTTCAACGAACGAGTAGATCAGATAGAGATTGTAACAGCACATCTATAATAGAAATGCTTCGTTTACGATAATTACTGCTGCAATTTTATTATTATGATAATTACAGCTGCAATGTTATTGTTATGATAATTATTGCTGCAATTTTATTGTTATAATAATTACTGATGATTATGAGATTATGAATATGGTGCTAATTATGATTATGATAATGATACTGTGATTATAATAAATACTGCTAATGCGATCTTTATTAATAATGCAATTATTAAGTACAGCAATTTTGCGAGAATAATGCCGAAAATTACTTCATTTGTCCTTGTTTGCTCTAAAATATTTAACAGTGCAAATTAGATTCTGTAGTGCAACATAAAGGACTTGAAATTCATGATAATTATTTCATTTTAATTACCTTATTGTACCCAGAATTGTGTGTCGATAATTAGTAGAACGAAAAAAAACATTGTTACATTACATAAGAATAAATAAGAAAAATAAATGCTTAATATTTTATTTCATTCTATTCAATGTAAACTAAAAAAATGCTGTTTATTTATTATTAAATAAACATACAGACCTTTATCATGTCTAAATAAAAGCATTTTACATTTCTCACACATAAATTGCAATATACTTTTTTTCTGTGGTTGTATTGTAATTACTATAACTGTAAGTATATAAAAAATAGCGATTAAAGAAATATTTAAATTTCAAAATTAAAGCAAATTTCAAAATGAATGCAATAATGAATAATCTCCTAACAAAAATGCGATGACATCCTACTTAACACTAATTTCTTACAAACACTAACAATCCCCCCTCATTTAAAAGATATTTCCAATGCGAGCAATAAATCCTTCCATTATTATGGGGCATCCAACTCCAATAAAGCCATCCCTTATAAATATTTGCCCAACCCACAGGCTAGAATCCGAAACCAATACGGGAACACGAAAGACCTATTCTGTTTTAGAATAATGATCCAACGTTAATTAAACTCTAATTGGAACTCGATTTCAGGCCGATATCCGGCTGCTGGATTCCCATATTTCATAGGACAGCGAATCGCAATTTGGAAGGTCAACTCGCTTATCAATGGACGGCTCGCCAAGTTTTCAGTCCTCCAGTGTTTGGGCAACAGGCTTTCCCAGCAGTCAGCTCTTTTCTGGTAATCCCATATGAATCGGCCCAGGGCCCCCGAATTAAGCTTATCTTTCGCTTCCAACGTTAATCAGGGAAAATATTTCTCGAATGATGCCCTCGAAGGCTTTCGGGAAAAATGCTTTCATGATTGCTTGGATCCGTTAGGAGATATAAACAGTGCTTTGATGCTTCATTGTGATAAAAGTTACGACAAAGGAAAACAATTAATGGTACTTTAATATGCGTTATTGCGTTAGTTTTTTTTTAAATTGCTGCAGATTTCTTTTTGATTTCAATAATAATTGAAGAAATGTTTAATTAATAATTTATTAATCTGTGATATTACAATGTATAATTAAAATTGAATTACAATCACAATTTATAATCGTCCCAATTAATAAACTGACAACATATTTAAATAACATTATTATTTCCTTTTTTGTACATTTAACACTCTGTCACATAAATCTGTAATTATTTTAAGTTAATTTGCTAGTTATGAATAGAATTTACTTATTTTTTGTTACTAATTTAATTTATTAATTTTTTATTACTTTGAGCCCGGCTCGTGGCTCAGTGACAACATGTGCCGCTAATGTGTATTAGTTAAGATGGTTCAATCCGCTGACAGCTTTGTTGTAAACACTGCCTCAAAAACTCAGGTGACTCGATAGCGTTTGCGATGTTCAGCATCTTGCCTCCTTTGCCGGATTAAATAGTGGAAGTTTTTCGGGTTTTTACCAATACGATAGGCAGATGTGGGGTAGTTCCCCCTAAAAAGTCCCCGAGGAATGCCCTGCTCTCCTTTTTCAGCGTCACAGAGCCAAGCCAGAGTTGCTTCCCCACCCTTTCCCTCTTTCCATGAGAAAGCACGGGTTCTTGGACATGGTCTAGATGTTCTGTCTACCAAGTCTGAGAAGTGGGAGAAGAAAAAAAAATTGAAAATATTTTATCACCACTTGCAACAGGTTTCAGCTAAAAATAATTCTAAGAGTTTAATTTTTAATATGATATATAAATTAAATATATTAATTACTGATTTAAGAAATAAGGAACCGGTATCACGATAAAGGATGTAATGTATATATATATATATATAGATATAGATATATACATTATATACATATTTTAAACTGTGCCATTCTCTAGAAATTAATTCTTTATCCAAATATTAAAAAAGTTTTATTATAGGAACAATGATTAATTACGAAAATTTGTGAGATTTTTGCAAATACAAAATTAACCTTGTTAAAATTCTGAATTGTTAATTATTAAATTTTAAATTACTTAAATAATTAAAATTACGCAATATACTCTAATAAAAATGTTTAAATTTTTTTTAAGTTTTTCAATCTACGTCTTTTAATATGAACATATTTTTTTATAAATAAGAAAGCATCAAATTATTAAAAAACTTTAATTCTATGATGCTTTTTCAATTCCTTCTATTAGCTCACCATCTCCCTATATATATCTTGTTCAAATTTTCAATCGTTAATAAAATATTTTTCATTCATCCACTCAAGTTCAAATACATTTATTTGAACTTGTAGTGGATGACACTTGATGTTAATACAGTTTTTTCAAGTATTAATTCAGTAATTAAATTTTATTCATTAATTTTAAATTTAAGTTGCACATATCTACCAGTAGATGGCGCCAGAAAAACTTAAAAAATGAATGAAATTATATTTATAAAGGACTTTCTGCAATATAGTGAAAAAAAAAAGTAGGAATTGACTTTAATTTTTCTTTTTTTTTATATTACTTGTTTTAAATAAAATATCTTCAAAACTTCAAATTATCTACATCTATTTGTTTAAACATAAATCCCCCAATATCATATTGTTTTATCCACTTAAAAAAAACAGACAATACTATCAAAATCTATTTTCTTCCCAGAGTCTAAAAATGCAGAAATTTTTATTGATGCACCGTTTTCCCCCTTTTAGCAAAAAACAACAAAGGATAAACACACTTCGCAAAACAGAGATAATTGCAGTGTTTCATCTGCCTTCTCTCACGTCACCTTCAGTTGAATCCAGATGCCAAAAGGCGTGTGGCTGATGCCGTCAAAATATATTTTACGGTTAGAAAAACAATTTTTTCCAGCGAGGGAAAGCCCCGCTCTGCAATCGGTCATCCGTCGTCTGGGCATTTGCATGTGAAGCTTGTCACTCAGCCCAGGAAAGAAGAACTTATACGCTCTAAAAACTTATTTCCTTTATCCGGTGGGTGCTTCCCGTTTTTGACAAATCGTATGACGTCCGAATGTATACGTCAGAGGAAATATTAAACTTTGTTGCGAGACTCTGAGTTGTCTGGGTTAGGTTCTTCAAGACAAAAAAAAAAAATAGTGGCATGGTAATGCCACCAAGAAAATGACAGTCAGGGAAAAAGTGAATGGTATGCAAGTGTCAAGTCTAACTTTTAAATGAATGTCTCACCTAGAAGGTACATTTTGTGTAAATATATATTTCATTAAAACTCTACCTAAACACATGTGAAAGAAAAAGACAACGAATTATTTCATTTAAAGTGTAATATACTTTTGTGGGATCTTGGGTAATGAAAAGGTGGATTCTCTTGCCAAAAAAGGAACAACTATCACCCAAACCTTTTGCAAAAACATCTCTTCTCATTCGATGAAACTGATGATACGAGACTTTTATCGGAACACTGTATCTGATAATCTACGTGAAGGCAACTCATCTAAAACCTGGTTTAACTTTATTCTAAACATCCCTGATCAGCCCAGATTTAAAGCTATTGCCCTTTTCAGACTCCTGACGGGCCATGATTGTATGGCCAATCATCTTTTTCGTATACAAATATTTACAAGATCAAAATGCATGCGCTGCAGTCTTGGAGAAGACAAGGATTCATCTCACCTCCCTGTCTGCCCTGCACTTGTTTCCTCTACTGTGTAGGGTCGTTACTGGGAGGCTAGGGCCCTTATGGGCTAAATATGTCACTATGTGATTTCTTTCGATTCTCGTTGTTGTTTTCATGTTCTTTGTGTTCTGTTTCTTTTTTATTTTATTACTTATTGTAGCCGGCCACTGGAAATAAAAAAAAAGTGTAATATACTTTTGATGTAAAAATATTTTATAAGTGAAACTCAATTGCCACAGTAATACCTGCAGTATTAAACTTTGCTGCGAGATTGATTTGCTTCAGTTAGGTTCTTCAAGACAAAAAAGTATCATGGTAATGCCACCAATAGAATGACAGTCGGGAAAAAGTGAATGGTATGGACATGCAAGTGTCAAATGTAACTTTTAAATGAATGTTTCACCTAGAAGGCAAATTTTGAGTAAATATATATTTCATTAAAAATCTACCTAAACTCAAGTGAAAGAAAAGATAACGAACAACTATTTTATTTATATGTAAGCGTGATATACTTTTGATGTAAAAATAATTTATAAGCAATACTCAACTGCAACAATTTATTACAAAGAGAACCATGTATAAGTTTTTTTTTCTGACAAATATTTTAATAAAAGGAAGTTGAACTTAAGTTTTTACAGTAAAAGTTATAGAACTACTTTTTTTTTCCAATGCAGCTGGCAATATTTCGATAGTTGTCTTTATGTCATATGCAAAGGCTGCACCAACGTTACTCACTTAGAACTATCCAGGGGGCGCGTGTAGTTGGAAGATAAGCTAAGGATACGGAGTAACAATACCCGCGCAACGCTTTGCAATCCTATTAGACCGGGACCTACGGTTTAAAGTTAATTCGGAACCAATACGAACATCCATCGCACCGCCAGGATTCGAATCCGCAACCTGTGGTACCTAGCGCTAGAGCTCTAGACACTCGGCTATCAGGTCCCTAAATATGTAAATATAATGTTATAACTTTTACAATAACTGCAATGAAAATAAATAATTTACATATATTTTTCAAATATAATAGAATTTATAAATATTGACATGATATTTATTAAACACATTAAATTACATATATTAATATGCTTCAGACTATTGCATTCTAAAGATTTTAATTACTTAATAATAATATTAAAATTTTAATATAAATTTATTTTTTATAAAGATTTATATTTTTTATTGTAAATTTGTAATCCATAATTTGTGAACAGCATAATTCATAACCAATTTTTCTAGAAAGATTTTTTTTTTTAACTGATTCATGAATTTTAAATTTGTTGAGTTTTTCTAAATGATTTAATGAATAAAATCAAATAAATGAACTAATTTCTTTTTATTTAAGCATTTTTAATTTCATTTTATGAGCAAAATTAGTTTCACGAATTAATATCAGCACTTATTTTTTTATTATCTGTAAAAATTAATATGGAAAGTGGTTGAAGTGAATTTAACTCTCTTTTACTACGATTTTCAACTTTTATTAAAAGAAATATAATTTCTTTAATAAAATAATCTTAAATGAAAATAATTATATAGAAATTTTAATGACATATATGAATGCGTTTTTTTTTTTCTTTTACAAATAGTACTTTAACGAACATTTCAATGATTATAATTATATAAAGCTTCGTCAAATTCTTGGCTGGACGACAACGTGCACCGCTAGTGAGCATTAGGGCTTAGATTAAATCTACTGGTGGCTTAGTTGTAGACACTGTCTCAAAAAAAGAGGATATTCGATGGCGTTTGTGATGTTCAGCATCTTGCCTTGTTATTCTGATTATCAGGTGAAAGTGTTTTCTGGGTTTTCTCCCATACGATAAGCACAATGTGAGGTAGTTCCCCCTTAAAAGTCCTCCCGGAAGGCAATGGCCCTCTTTCTCCAGCGTCACGGTGCCGAATCAGACTTCTACCAACGGGTGCTCCATCACAATAGCAACTGACCCTTTCCTTCCATTCATGAGTAGATTATTCATGGGATGTCCTCATTACACGTCAACTGAGGGTCAGACACAACAACACCATATAAAGCTCTAATACTTGTAATTATAACTGTATTATAGTATTAATAACAACGTAAGAAGCTAAAATGTATGTGTAAAACATCACAATAGATTAGCATTGTAAAATTTTTAAAATAAAATAAAGTTCTATAAAAATTACGAACCATTCTTAAAAGTTAACTTTTCTTCTAATATTGCATTTGAGTACTTTTGTAACAATGCATGCAATTGAAATCTACAATGGACGAATTCAGCAATGATTTAAAAATCAATCGATGATTTAATGATCAATTGATGTAAAATTGACGAAGAAATAAAATTTAGAATAATACGATTAGAACAAATTATAAACTATAAACCATGCACAATTAATCACTACAAACGCCTCATGAAATTTGATTTCAGACATTTCTCCATTTTTAGGAGATCTTGGTTTTAATGAATCCGAAGAAGCAAGCAACCACTAATGAAACGGAACATGCTCTTAACACAGAATTGTGAATAATTCTCAAAAATTACTACATGCAGTTTTTCTTCATTAATGGTGTTCCAATTCTAATTTAGAGGTCTGACAAATGACTCTTAAAAACTATCCTTGTGGAATTACTACCATGACATCCATGTTTTTCGCTTTGCTGTTTAATGATGTAAGCCACCGATAAGATAATGGAGGACAGAATTTTTTTTTTTAAATCCCCTTCCTTGGCGACAAGAAGGAAAACGACACGAGGGTTTCAATTAATGGTTGCATCAACAGACATGTAATGACAAGCTAATTATCTGCCCATCTAAAGATCAGGGACGGAATTTTACACATAGGATGAATGACGAATAACTCCAGACTTCCGTTTCACTTAATGACTCAGCTAATCAGCCATTAGCGCAGGTTTCGTCAGGGCGTAATGCGCTTTGCAGTCCCTGTGACTAGATGCCGCATCATTACCAATGATCTGGTGATAAACTTTCTAAATTTGCTACTGCTGATTGGGAAGTGTATTACGAACCCTTCTCTTTTGCTGGCTGGCTGTCTGCTAGACTGGTGATAAATCTGGTGAAAGAAAGTACTAGATTATCGATTCGCGATCAGTTGGCTCCAGGGATTTTTCTGCGTGGTTTAATCACAAGCATCTTAACATCTTACAATTATCTGCAAAATGGAATATTTTGTTTTGCAGTATTTCCTATCTTGCTTGTTGTGGGTGGATTAAAATAATTTGTCTAACAAAGATATTTTTTAGTGCTTTATCAAAATAAATTTCCCTTTTCTTCTATAGTTACATTGTTACACGGTACTATGTGGCCACATTTCATCGCCACACAGTATTTGTGTGGCCATGAAATATTTGAATCTTACTGAACCAGTTTTATCATCGTTTCCATGACTTATGCAAATGTTCTGCTGGGTTATATTCAAGATCCACAGCAAATTATATGCCAATGCTCGAACTTAAATGACTTAAGGAAGATAATTAAAAGAATTGCTAACTCTCAAATAAATAGTCTAATAATACATTTTCTTAATTATAATTTAGTCTTCTTGTCATTTGTTGATTGCTCTACGTTATACATTTGTGATTAATGTACACATTTATATGCATATATAATTGATCTAGTAATTTCGATTTACCACTAAAGTTGTTGTTAATGTCGTATATTCACTTAATTTTAATAATGTTTTCTTATGATCGCCTTGTTATGTTTATATATTTTCTCAATCCTAATTATTTATTCTAATAAGTTTTGTTTAGTACTCGTTTGTGTCAGTTTTTCTTGCGCTTTGTAGGACATGGGGAGATTTGAGGTTTAATTAAAAAAATACCTGTCTGATTTAACCTACTAAAGTGATAGTTTAAGTAAAAACCTATGAATGTGAAGGGAGTAATACCTACCTTAATTTTCGTTATCTGAATGGGTTACCAACTATTTCATGCATTATGGCGATAATCTCTGAAAACCTTCTCCAATATAACTCTAAATACTTTATCATAAACACGTTCTATTCGCTTTTCGTCTTTTCCAGGTATATTAGGAAAAATAGGATACATGTGTCCGTTTTGCATTCGAGTCATATATCCTTATATAAAACCATAATTATATTTATTCATTAATCAACCTTTTTTCAGTAATGTTATTAATTACAAATAAATTCTATAGATAATTAAATTATAAAAAATAATTAAAATATTATTAATTATAAATTAGTTAAATTAAAAACTTTCTACTTAAAATTTATTATCAAGATAATTAGAAATATTATTGAAAAACATTATTCATTTTTAATTATGGAAATATACGTTACTCTAATATTATTAATTGATATTGAACAGATATATTTTCCTCAATTTAAATAAGAATTTTGATTAATCAATATTGCAACACTGCTGCGATAGTTAATTCTTCTGTTGTATTGTTTTTAATCTATATTTTTATACACTGAAAACAAAACTGAACAAACTTCTATATACATATTTTTTTTTGTATTAAAAGCAATGTACAATAGTTTAAGAAATTTATTTCAGTTTAAAGATATTGTAAATAATAGAAGAAACATTGCACCAATCATAGTCAGAGCATTTAAAGACATTTTTTTGTTATATATTTAGAATTGCTACCTCATTGATCAGTGTTTTTGTATTTTAACCACTGCTAACTCATTGATCCGTATTTTTGTATATTAAGCATTGCTCTCACGTTGATCCATATTTTTTATATTAAACATTACTAACTCATTGATCAGTATTTTTGTATATTAAACATGCTCCCGCATTGATCTGTATTTTTATATATTAAGTATTGCTGTCTTGCTTTGTTGATGTAATTGTTAACTGGAAATGTTCTGAATACGGGCTTATTTTTAAATACTTGAATTAACTGTATGCATAAGTTTTAATTCTATAAGTCATTAATTAAAATCCTAATTTAAACCTATTTTTTAATAGATTTTATGAATATATATATATATATATCATAACCAAGAAATTTCTCCATAAATTATTCCCACGCATTAATAAGCATTATTTTTTTTTTACCGTACATGCTTATTTATAATTTTAATAACTTTTTTCAAAGGCATACTTTACATGAAATTTAAGAGAAAATCAAGTTGCAAAACAATTCAGAACATAAAAAATATGAGAATGATGTTTTAAAAATGGGACCATTTCGAATATCCTTCCCCGAATAAATATTTTTTGCTTAAACTTTTCAATAATTCAGATATTTTTTTTCTTTGAATAATATATCCACCTCCTCCATGACCGAAAGTGCTCGAGTTTTATGCCGCTAAGATGTTTGCATTTTGCATGTTTTTAAGAATAGCCTCTCGGTTTTTACTTTTATTTTTATTTTTATTTTCTGAATACTCAGCAACTACTAGTTGAATTTTATTGAATGTAGATTTCTGTTTACTCTGGAGAAGAATGCTAAAGTTTTTTTTAAAAATATATATACGGAGAAAAATACAACACTTCAATGAAAAGGAATCTACACGGAGTAGCTATTTAAGGAACCAAGTCAATTAAAATGCTCATTTCTGCACATTTTTTTTGAGAGTTGAAATGTTTGAAAATATGAATATTTAAAGAAAAAGTAAGAAAGTTAAGATATTAAAGTTGCTCTCAAACCACTATCTATAAAAAAATTGAACTTAAAAATATATATTTTTTTAAATTAATTTTGAATATTTTTAATACTGAAAAAAATTTTTAAAAATATATTTATGGTATACGAGTATTAAGCATTGTTACAACATGGATCCGTTAGCTCTGATTTCTATTTTTTGTATATTTATTATTGCCACCTCATTGATCCGTTAGCATAAGTCCGTATTTTTGTATATTAAGCATTGCCAACTTGTTGATCCATATTTTTGTATATTAAGCATTGCTACTTCATTGATTTTTGTTTATAAAGCGTTGCTAACTCATTCATCCGTATTTTTGTATATTAAGCATTGTTTCCGCATTCATCCTTATTTTTGTACATTAAGTATTGTTCCCTATTTTGTATGTTAAACATTGCTCCCGCATTGATCGTATTTTTTACTGACTGCTTTGTTGATGTAATTGCTAATTGAAAATATTTTGAATATGGATTTATTCTTAAGTGCTGGATTTAAGTGTATGCATGAATTTTAATTTAATAAGTCATTGATTAAAATCCTTATTTTAAAATCTATTTATGATTTTTAAACAAATTTTGTGAGTATATCTATTTGTATATATATATATATATATATATATATATATATATACTTGTTTTAATAAACAACCAAGATATTTCTCCATAAATCAGTCTCTTCCATTGATAACCCTTATTTTTTTAACTTGCGTATTTATTTATAATTTTAATAACATTTTTCAAAGGCATATTTTACATGAAATTTTAACAAAAAATCAAGTTGCAAAACAATTCAGAACATAAAAAATATGAGAAAGATGTTTTAAAAATGGGACCATTTCGAATATCCTTCCACGAATAAATATTTTTGCTTAAACTTTTCAATAATTCAGATATTTCTTTTCTTTGAATAATATATCCACCTCCCCCATGACCGAAAGTGCTCGAGTTTTATGCCGCTAAGATGTTTGCATTTTGCATGTTTTTAAGAATAGACTCTCGGTTTTTACTTTTATTTATATTTTTCCTTTTTGAATACTCAGCAACTACTAGTTGAATTTTATTGAATGTGGATTTCTGTTTACTCTGGAGAAGAATGCTAAAGTTTTTTTTTTTTTTTTTTTTTTTTTAAATATATATATATACGGAGAAAAATACAACTCTTCAATGAAAAGGAACCTTCACGAAGTAGCTATTTAAGCAACGAAGTCATTTAAAACGCTTATTTCTGCATATTTTTTTTGAGAGTTGAAATGCTCGAAAATATGAATATTTAAAGAAAAAATAAGAAAGTTAAGATATTAAACTTGCTCCCAAACCAATATCTGCAACAAATTGAAGATAAAAAATGTTTTTTTCAAAATTAATTCTGAATATTTTTAATGCTGAATATTCATACGAATATTTTTGCTTTTTTTATTAACTTAACTTTATTAAATAGGTAAGCAGAAAAGGGATTCTAAATATTTTTTTAACCTAGAAGTTTTTTTTTTTTTTTAATTTTCGTTCTTTAAGATTTTGAACTTAAAACATTCGCTCATATTATCCTAATCTAAAAAACTAAGAGCAATTGAATTAATTGCATAACAATGATTATAATTGTTAAAATTGGCAATAAAATTTAAGACTGATCAAATTCATTTCGCAATATAAATATTTTAGAGAAATTGATATTGTTTTGCATATCATTTCCATCTATACTTATCTATATTTCGTAAATCGCTGCGAATGTATAAATAAAATTATAAATAAGAATATTGTGAAATATTTCTGAATTCTGATACATATATGTGTTGAATATTTATCAGCTTATGGCCCTGTGCCAGTTTGTGAACAGATGACAGCTTGATTTCTTTCGCTTTCTTTTTTTCCTTTTTGCTTGGTTTTCTTTGTACCAAGTACTTGCTTTAAATACTGCAGATTAGATGATTATGGATAGCAATGGGAATATCTCATATTCCAAAGGAATAATATGGTGAATGTACAAACATAAATTTACGTCATCCTTTCTTACTTCATAATCCAAAATTTATATACACAATTTATTAATAACTTTTTAACTAATAAAAGCATATATTTGTAAATATAAGCATGAATGCCTCAATTTATGTTCAACAGAATGAAACAATATACGTACTAATAGTGTGATGTGATGTAAATTAACGCAACAACCCATTTTTGCACCCATCACTGTAGTTTAATCCTTAAAATATTTCTCACTATATTCATGAAATTCAGTTTCTTCATAATTCGTTGACATATTCCGTATGAAACTGATAGCATCGTGCTTTTCTCGAAGAATTTAATAATCGTTCCCTAAAATTTTGTGTAATCTGATTTAACATTTTAGGTCTACAACACTACGCATGCACATTATTCTCCAAAACATTTTCACTAAGTCTCAAATCAACATCTTGATTGAATTGGCGTGAAATTATTTTCCAACTCAATGGGACCTCCATGCGACCTCAATGCGAACCTATATGTTGCAACGTAACTTATTTCCTCTAACAACACTATGGTCTATTTTATTCACGTATTACTAGAATTAATATCAATGTTCTACTTCGGGCATCTAGCAATATCTGTAGAAGAAATATCTGTATAACATATATTCCTTCTTAAAACAAAAATGTTCTCTCATTTGTTAAAGTATTAGTAGTAAATTCATGAAGTACATACATACTTTTGAATCAAACAATATATATTCTTAAAAACTAAAGTATGTACATTTTGATTCAAAATCTGTATGTACTTCATGAATTTACTAATAGCTTTTTAACAAATGAAATCACATTCTTGTTTTACGGAAGAATATATAGTTTGATACAAGCCCAATACAGATATTGCCACTTAAAATACTTATTTTTCAAACAATGTAATTATACAGTATATTGAATTACTCACAATGCGTATTTTTTTCAAATAATTAATAATATTTCAGATTCAAACTTTCCAAATAATTAAAAAAAAGTTACCAATAATTTATCATCGACAACAATTTGACATTTGTAAATTGCATTTGCCATTTATTTAAAGACAAACATAAAAAAAATCATACTAAAAGTTTTATTTTAATTTCAATCAACTGATTATTACTGTATGCATATCTAAAACTTTACTGGAATCAATAAAGTAAACAAAAATTCTTTGTATCAGGGCGTCTTCAATATTTTCTCAGTCCTGAAGATTTTATCCCCCGCCATGTTTATAGTGTAACAGCAGACACGAAATTCGCAGCATAGAAATGACCTAGTTTACCAACAACCGAATATATCACATTGATTGTCCGTGACGTTGCTGCGAAAATTGAGATAAACCACTGTTTTTTTCCCAGAGCAATTCTCTGATACGAGTTGAGATTGACTTCTTTGTCTTTCGTTTTGTTTCCCTTGTAACGTTTGTTGGAGAAAAGGGAAAAGAAACTGAGCAATTCAATCAATTATTTAACCAGATTTCCTTTGTCAGGTGAATTGGTTTTTTTTTATTTTTTTATTTCACAGAAATTCGATTTAAAGCAAGAGAATGTGCGAAGCGTTCCCCCCGTAGAAAGGAAAGTCTTGTCGAAACGTCATCTTCAATGTAATCTGGTTGAGTTTTTACTGGCTTATCAAGCTCAGGTAGATAGCAACGCTTCTAGTTTAATATGATTCATAAATATTTATATTTTTCAACAAAGAAATATTGTTGCAATTTACGAATTATATCATTTTTATTTTAATAATGTATTTTAAATATTTCCACTGAGGAAAAACTACTGACTATTTATATATCATAAGAACAAATAGTTTTTATTTACATTTTATATTTGGGGTATGTAAGGCAATATAAAAACTAGACTGTTAAAAACAAATAACATTTTTATGTAAAAAAAATTTATACAAATATTTTAAAAATAAGTTGTTTTTTTTGTCTGTCTATTTGTTTTAGTTGTTTAAATTTGATGATTCTCTCCTGAATACTTATTTTTATTATTTTATTCTATTATACAACTACTAATTAAACTCAAATTTCAAATTTAAGTTAAATTTCCAATATTTATTAATTTTAAAATAATACTAATTCAGTAACATATTGAATAAGTAATAAAAACATTTGGAAGCTGGGTAATAAGCAGTAAGCATATTTATTTTAAATAAAAGAAATTGAATTTTTTTTAGCCCTTTTAAGACATAAGTGCATATGAAAAGGAATTAAATATAGTTTTTTAATTAAAAATTGTTTTTTTTGTAAAATAATGCTGCTTTATTTAGTAATTAATTAATAGCCACAATGGTAAATATACATTTTTGTTATCGCTGTCCTTTATATGGATATATTTTAATTAATTTAAAATCTTAAATATCTGTATAAAAAATTAAAAACTGAAATACAACTGTTTAAATGCTTGAAACATCAAGTATATGCCATTATTATATTAAATTCGATAAAATATTACATTGATTAATTAATTAAAGCAAAAAAATTAATTTAATTATAACTTTAAATTCGTCGATATGTCGTTCCTATCGATATGTCGTTCCTTGTCGTTCCTATGTTTTCAAGAGAGGAAAAAAAATTCGAATTAAGTTAAAAAAAAAAAAAAAAAAATTTATATTGAGGGAAAATCTAGGGTAATTATAATAATTTTGAAAGGTTAATAATAATTTAATGATGTTACATTTAGTATCAATTTAATCTAATCAAATTTCTTCATTCAGGAAATATGAAAATAGTTGCGGTCATATGTTAAAGCCCCCTCCAGTATAATGCTAAACACAATTCTTTGAATAATTAAACAGACGAATCAACAACAAAATTTTAGTAGCATTTGCTCTAGAACTAACAACTTTATGATTCTGATAAAACAACATAAATTTTTAACCTTCAGATGGAATCTAAAATAATCTCCAAAATGGTTCCTCTGATGTACAAAGTACAACATTTCCTTTTTATTAAGAGATAATAATTTAAATACCATGCTGTTACATATTGACAAATTTTCACTTGCGTCTGTTACTGTTCCTTAAATTAAACCAAGCGGAATATTTCAACCTTTTATTAGCCAGGAACACATTTTGATGGTAATTCCAGAAGGCAAGCTTTACTCTTTATTTCTGCTGGTAAGCATGTCTTTATGCATGCATTAAATTAAATCTCAAATTTACGAAGTCTTGGATAATAAACTGAAGATTCTGGAAAGGTTAATTCCTTCAATAAATCCAAGATGATTTGACGAAAGATTCAGATTTTAGTCAAAATTAGACACGGTTTATGCAAATTTAAGTCATTTCATCCAAAAGAGCATGGTCAGTTTGTTTTGGCACTTAACGAGGTACTCCTGAATTCAAATCGAATAATTTCCGAGCTTTTAAATATTGAATTTCAAAAGTACTTTAAAATGCACCCTTTGGTAGGAAATAAATGAATTCGTCACATAATTTCAGATAATATTTGTCGAATTTTATTCCTATTAATTCATTTCTTTAAAATATTATTAAAATTGGCATACTACAGGAAATATGTTAAAAGGAAATATTTATTTTAATGTCATTAGTGAAAATTGGATTTATTTAATAATATTTGATTTTGAACTTTATATTTTGAAATTAAGATTTTATGAAAGTATAAAACATTGCAATCCCTGTTTTTACGTTATAAACAGCATGTAATTAAAAATGTACTTTAAAATATAAAATAACTTTATATTTGGATAATAAAGGCTATTCAAATGTTAATTAGTAGTAAAAAAAAGTAAAAATAGTAGTTAAAAGGTAAAATAGTTAAAATAGAAAAATAAAAATACATAAAAACATAGTTAAAAAGTAAGTAGGTAGGAAATTATGTTATTAAATTAAAGGCATTAAATGTAATTTTATGTATGTCTTTTTTTCCATTTATTCTTCCATAATTTCAAAATAATATAATTGTTTGTTTATGAAGTTTTGAAACTGATAAAATCTTTTCAAAATTACAGTTCTATCAACTTTGGTTTTGGCTTGTCTAGACTTTAAATCAAAATAAATAAGGTCTACCGAAGATGGTAATATTAGTTATCAACATAAGCAAAAGGTTATTTTGACTGTGCCGGTAGACAGATTAACGTCTGTAAAGTATAATGATTAATGGCTACAAATGCCAACTTCCAACAATAAACTATTACTCTTAATAATTATTAAAAATATATAAATCAAAACAAGTATATATCAAACACAACAAATCTGTCAGAAACATTAGTTAATTGAAATGACATTATAATATTTATTTTCTATAAAATTGTATAAAAAAATATTTTAAATTATTTTATTCATGTAAAAAATTCAAATCGATAATTAAGACAATTCTGTGAAATATAATAGTACTTGTTTTGAATTTTATTTTTTAAATAATAGTACTCTGATTATGATGTTTTTAAAATAGCCACGAGTATGTAATTCCTATTCTGAATTTCTTTTTTCTTCTAAATTTTAAAATTATATACGATAATTCAAGAGTTCCAGATATTTATGCACTAAAACATTAGATTTGATTGTTTTCTTTCTAATTCTGTAGTTTATAATATTAATTAAATTCTTTTAGTTTTATATTCAGATCTGAAACAGTTCAATTTAAAAGATTGAATGTATAACACTTGTTTGCCCATTTTAATGATGTATGTATTATCCATAGAGCCAGAGCAAGACGAAAAGTAACAATTACTCTTTAGAGATTTTAGTCAGATATGAGCTGTGCAAAGGAATTTTGAAAATGAAAAATAAATGAAAATTTTGAAATTGTGATATTTGTGATTGTGAAATTTTTCCATCTATTTTGATTTTTGACAGCTTGCCAATTTTCTGCATATATGGTGGTTGAACCTTAACATATTTTTCACTATCATTTTTGATAATTTCCAGAATATATTTTTTCTGCCTCCTGCATGCAAAATGTTTTTAATCTTATTTTTATGCATTTATTTTTTTCTTTTATTATCTTGTATTGTACGGATTATTTTATGTGGAATTCAGTTACAGCACATTGTGGAGGTATTGAAATTTTTGCATATTTTTAATTATTTATGCGACTATGATTTTCAACTTTCGACTATTCTAGTGATTGTATGAGAATTGACTTGAAGATTCAATCATATAGGGTTACAAATTGAATTTGTCCAATATATATAATATATATTAAAATAGTTTTAAACATGGTATAAGACGAGACTCTGCGTCTCTTTTGGAATTATTTTTGCTTCTAGCAATATTCTTTTTAATATCCTGAAAGAAACAAGATTCTTGATAAAACCAGCTTTCCATTATGCTATCAACCATTTTTGAAATATATTTAATCATCTTTCATTAAATTAATTTAAATTATTTATTTTTGTATTCGTGCTTGTGGTTCATGTTAAAACAAGAATTCAATGAAAGGCTCGTTAAATTTATATAAATGTTTGTTATGAAAATATATCGCACACTTTTTTTAAAATTGTGCTTTCCTATTCTAGTCATATATTCAACTTGAAACATTTCATTTAAATAATTCTTATTGGGAAAAATGCTCACTTCCAAGTCTCCTATAGAATTACTTTCTTAAATATTCCGGTCTCGTTTTAATGGATTTTGTGCACTGGGGTTCCTTGTTTCATTTACTCGTGTTTAATTGCGGGATTAAGCCAGAAAGAGCTATTACATCGCGCACATTCGTCGAGAAAAGTATTCTAGCAGCTATCTTCCTTGCATACAAAGCAAAAGGAGAATGTAATTTACAAAATGCCTCTTTAATGACATCCCTTTTGTTGCAAAGTTTTAAAAAACTTCTTTCAAAATATTAAATAAACTGGAATTGAAAAGACTTAACCTGAATTAACACTCAATAGTTATTTATGAGTTTTGTCTTAAAGCCATATAAAATTTAATTAAATAATATTGTAAGTTACATGTTTTAATATGAAATATATAAGCATGCAATTGGTATTTTTAAAAAATGTATTAAAGCAAAATTGCGAAATAATGATAGAGTTAATATGTTTAGATTTATTGAAAGTAAATCTAAAATAGATATTCAGCTGCGATTTGATTATTGGTCTATAGGAAAACTGAAATAAAATGACATTGGAGTAATATTTGTATTAACTCATTACAGAATGGAAACTGGAAAATGATCTTCATAAGCTTTAAAAAATAACAAAAATAGGCAAATAAACACATAAATGCTTGTATTTCCTTTTTTTATGAAAGTTTTATCAAAGTATCAAAGTTTTTTTTTCTACCTAATAATAAAAACATTTCAATATAAACCCTATTAACCACAGTCAAAGAATAAATTCTTTGCTTTTATTTAAGCTTTTGGACATTTCCGGATTTTTATTGAGATACGTGAAAAACATTATTACCAATTAGTAACTTTTTTGTGTATAAATAGATCTCGTGTAACAATGCTTATGGGAGGGATAAAAAACAAGGTTTTTCCATTCCGAAAGATTTTTAGGAGCAAATAATATGGACAAAAATCAAAAAATTCTTCCACCATACATCCTATTCGAAGCAAAAAAAACTTTCCAATCATGATCGAGTCTTTTGGTTTCTGAAAGAGATTGTGAAATAGGCAGTGCCAGCAATAGAAGTTGGGCAATTTGCGGTATAGAAGAATTGATTTCAGCAACTCTACAGATTAAAGATTCTCCAATTTTTCTCGGGACTAGATCACTGACTATATGTTGCAAAAGACCAATGGTGTTCAATAGCCGTTCTAATTCAAATTTTCAGTTACTCAACACCTAAATTTGTGGATTGGTAAATATAGTGTTTTGCATGCCCAAAAGCATTAAATTATCTAAAGCATGTCCAAAAACATTAAATGTTGCACCACCAGATAGTTTCTCTAAAGAATCAAAAAATGTACTTATAAAAATCGTAACTTATACATACTTTTGTTTTTAATCAATTTTTTTTAAATGCACGAGTAATTTCTTATGTAGTTGTTTAAACTAATCATAAAATAATGTTATTGGATAAAACTTTAGTGAATTAGTTAAACATAATGATGATTTGAAAACATAAAAACTTAGTGAAACAACAAAAAAACGTCATATTCTAGGCAGTTTCGTGAAATGTTTTGTGTTTAAATGGAAAGAAAAAATTAATTATTCATCATTTGCGGAACTTGTTTAATTAGAGATTAACATTTTCCATAAATTATTCGTAGCAATTAATTGATTTGTGTTAATTGAAATAAGTGTAACAAAAAATAAACTAATGATTGAAAACTAATAAAACTGAATTAACAACTAATTCAGTTAAAAGTTATTCAATTATAAACAACGGAAAATTTACTTCTTTTCGTTGTTGTAATTGGATTTTTTTAAATTTGTGAATAGTTGGTTAAATGTGTAAAGGATGATTAATTTATTGTAGGAAATACATTTCTATCAATTTCTCTGAATACTTTATTATAATTGAAAATGGATTGTATAATACAAAGTATTATTTTACATAAATTAATGTAAAACGATCTTTCACTTATGGTAGTAGACTATCAGGTTACTGATTTATTCAATATTTAATTATAATGAAAAGCTAGCGGCCTGATGGCCAATTGGCTAGCGCTAAAAGGGTAAATAAATAAAAGGGATAAATGGGCAAATAAAAATGATACAATTTTTTAAATTTAATATTGGTTTTAATGATTTAAAATATTACTTTATATATTGTACAAGTATAATTAATATTATATTGTAATAAATACAATATTATATTGTAATAAAATATTAATATTATATGGTAATTATTATAAATATTACTTTATAATTACTGTAAATATTACTGTGTATTATAGTAATTATAAAGCAATATTTTATTGATTTAAAATATTACTTTATAATTAGTAATAAAAATTTAGATGTATTTCTTGTATATACATATATATAAGCATGCATAATAATTTTTGTGCTAAAGTCTTTTAAATGTAAATATAAATTGAATTATACAAACTGAAAAATCATAAAATTCCTCCACTAGAAATCTACGAATCTTTTAATTCATGACTTAAATGCCCTGAAAAAATCAAATCAAAATAATGTGATTAGGAGTCTATTATATCATTTTAACCCAACAACATTCAATTAAGCTCAATGCATTTGATTAGAGAATCATTAATTTCACGCCACCTTAATCTAATTAGACCGTAAGTGAATACTGACTGATAAAGGCAAATAAAAAAAATTAAAAAACACTACGAAGGACCAATCTGTGAAAGAAGGCGGAAAACTGGATAATAATCAAAACTCAATTTCTACCTTCAATCATAAGGAGTAAATAAAAGGGATAAATGGGCTTGATTACTTATTATTATTTGATGGATTTGATGTTTAGAAGAAAAATAATGTTCAGTTACAAAAAAAAAGCAAGATGTTATATTAGTACACCTATACTAGATTGGTTTAACCCAATAAAAAGGAGGGCGAAAGTAGTGGTAAAATATCTAATCTTAAGACTTTACTCGAATTTACTCAGGTGAAGTAAAGCTCATTAACATCTGCTGTTGCTCTAGAAATCTAAGAATCTTTTCATTCAGGACGTAAATGCCCAATAAATATCAAATCAAATCAAAATAATGAGATTATGAATCTATTACATCATTTTATCCCAACAACATTCAATTAAAATCAATGCCTTTGATTAGAGAATCATTAATCTCACGCCACCTTAATCTAATTAGACCGTAACTGGATATCGAAAACTGTGTTAAAAGTCACTGAGAAAGTAGGACCTATCTGTGAAAGAAGGCAGAAAAATGGATAATAATCATAACTCAATTTCTACCTTCAATCATATGAATTAAAAAATATTATTTGATAGACTTGGTGTTTAGAAAAAAATGATGTTCAGTTACAAAAAAAGGGCAAGATGTTATACTAGTACACCTATACTGGGCTGGTTTAACCCAATAAAAAGGATTGCGAATGTAGTGGTGGAATATATAATCTTAAGTCTTTACTCGAATTCACTCAGTTGAAGTAAAGCCCATTTACGTCTGCTGTTGCTTCAGAAATCTAAGAATCTTTTCATTCAGGACTTAAATGCCCAATAAATCAAATCAAATCAAAATAATGAGATTAGGAGTCTATTACATCCTTTTAACATAATAACATTCAATTAAAATCAATGCATTTGATTAGAGAATCATTACTCTTAATTTAATTAGACCGTAACTGGATATTGACTGATAAAGGCAGACAGTGTTAAAAGTCACTGAGAAAGAAGGACCAATCTGTGAAAGATGGCAGAAAAATGGATAATAACCATAACTCAATTTCTACCTTCAATCATATGAAGTAAAAATCATTATTTGATGGACTTGATGTTTAGAAAAAAAAAGATGCTCAGTTACAAAAAAGAAAGCAAGATGTTCTACTAGTACACCTATACTAGACTGGTTTAACCCAATAAAAGGATTGAGAACGTAGTGGTGGAATATCTAATCTCAAGACTTTACTCGAATTCACTCAGGTGAAGTAAAGCCCATTTACGTCTGTTATTCCTGCAGCCAGTCGGAACGTGGCAAGTTTTTTCTTTCATTACTTTCATTAGGCAAGGCTTAATTTTGCAATTCTTTCTAGCACCGAGTTCGATCAGGGTAATTTTTTCCTTTCCATTCTACCCACTTTCCTTTCTTTTTATTTTCCAGTTTTTCGCTACATCGCACTCTGATCTGTGCTTAATTGAATATTTGTATCCATCTGGAAAAGGGGAGGAATTAGGAAGATTCTCTTGCTCCAGCCTCCACTGCTTTTCGAGAAGAAAAGGAAAAAAAGGGACATTTTTACTTTGGCAGTCAAAGAATTTTTCCGGTCTCTTGGCGCCATTTAAGGCGATAAATGCGAGCTTTTAATGGAAAAGAAGTGGCTTAATTAATAGAAGGGGAAATCAGGTGTCATCGTAATGCATTAACATTATAGAAATATAGGTTTTGGAAAAGATGTTTTTGGTCTTATCGAGGATAAAGTGCTCTTATTTTCGAGTTGTTGTGTTTATCGCGCGTTATGAATTTACCATGTTATCGTTATCGGATTACCAAGTCCTTTAAGGCAGTGAAGTAAATCAATTTTCTTGAGAAGCTATGATGCAAGTTTAGAGCCCACTTTATTGGCTAAGAACAGATTTTAAGAGTCCTTTATTGATAGTCTTAGATTTATGTCTTGGATACATTTTTGTGACCTATTTTTTTATAATTTTATGTTGATGATGAATATTGGTGGTAAATTATTATATTGTTTATATTTGTGGGTAATGATATCAAGTACACATTTTCATCTTTAAATACAATAAAATGAGAAATATTTTATTAACAAATACTTTTTAAAAGCACATTTTTTATATGAAATAAACGAATTTATCTATAGAACTACACTGTCTGTAGAATTTTTTTTCTGATGTAAAAGCATGAGAGCATTTAAAATGTTTACTTTATATTATAATTAAATCTTTTTCACAATTTGTAGTTATAAAATTTCCAGTAATAAATATTTAAAAAAACCTTAAATTAAACCTTAACACCTATGTATATCTAAAACCTATTAAAAAAACCTTAAATTTTAGCAATATCAATTACATTTTATATTAAATGTGTGAGTGTAAATTTTGTAAAAAATGTGTAAAATTTTATTCATCGTTATTTTTAATTTAAATCAGTGAGTTATAATTTGCCCTCAAATAATGTGAATTGAATATATGATATGACGTGATATTAAATATACCATAAATAAAACATATAAATTAGTTTCTTTAATAGAAAATTATTAAACGCAAGCAATAGATATAAATATAAAATTAGTACACTAACTTAAAATTTAAATAAAATAACTTATACTCATTTCTGATGTTTAACGATAATATTACACTGCCATTCCATATATCCCGAATATCTTTTCAACAAAAATTTCTGTGTTGTATCCATCAAATTCAAACAAAAGATAAAAACGCTGCACAATTTTTATCTAATTTATGCATAACGTGTGATGTGAAAAAGAATGTGTAAAATTTTATTCCTCCCCGCCAAGCTTCATTGACTTTTTGAGAACAAACTACATTTCGATATGGGTCTCATAAACGAATATGACAGCAGCCGCACAAGAAAACCCTCCATCGCAAAACTAAATGATCTAGTAAAAGATGCTGTTTTTTTATTTATTTTTGTACTAGGCATGTACTTGATAGAGTTCTTCCACTGTTGTGCTTCTTCTTCTTTTTAGCGTCGTTTTCCAACTCCAGTTTTGTCATCCTACCATAAGACGTATGCAATTTTAGAATCAGAAGAACATTGTACCATCCTCAAATTGCTTGCTGAAAAATTCTTTATTGCTTCGTTTTGAAGAAGGATGGCATCAAACATGTTTATGTTCTTTTAGAACTAAAGAAGATAAAGATAACTTTAAAGATAAGGCGCTCTTCTAACTTATTATCCTTTCTTTCTGCTATCATTTACATTTTCGGAACATTCCATTTGCATAAACAAAATCGGGAGGCTGGTTATAAACGCCCTCTGTAGTACCGTTTTTCCTTTTTGGAAAAAAAAAATGGCGATAGTATCTAGGTGCCTATAGAATGTTTTTTTTCCTTCGGAAAGAACAACACAACTTTCTACTATTGGATGAATTAAACTTCTCAGGATATCGAAAAGTGAAAAAATGTAAGCACTTTTATTGAAAAAAAACTGAAGCAATTCTTTCGTTTCAATTCGATAAGAGAATTCTTCCTTCGCTCGATATGCTTTCAGCATGCAATTCGGCTACTTGGGTAATAGATTAGATTTAGCGTGAATAAGATTTTTTTTACTAGTTTTTTTCTGATATAATCTATACACAACACATAAATAAATTATACCGTTGATATATGCATTCTAAGCAAGTATTTTTTTCTTTGTTTAGGGTTTGGTATAAAGGGAGGGAGGGGGCTGGGAGTTGACAAAACTCAATGTACGTTATTTCTTAACATCTTGCTAACATAGGAAGATTTAATGGAAATTGCTTACACTTAATAAAACACTGTTTACTTTGTTACCACAAAGATACTTTTTATAACAATATAGAAGTTTTCTTGATGATGTTAGAATAGTTATTGTTTGGGAGTAAATTAAGTTCGATAAATTCTAACAATTTTTATGAATGATGGAATATTTCTTCTCAGTAGTATATTTAACATACTTATAAAATTTATCATGGTATTTAATTTTGTAATCATGCTTCCTCCAAAACACTATCAAGAGTTGGCCCTGTTCAACAGAAATGGCTAGTTGGTCTCCAGACATTCGTACAGCATTTCTGTTGAGAAACTTTTATTTTATCATCTCTCATACCAATAGGAAATAAATTTAGCTCAACCCTGTGTATTAGTTGGTCTACAGACTCTCACCAGTAGAGCAAGTATCTTTTGTCTCTTTATGCATAGCTGAGTATCGTGTTTTCGCCTAAGAAGTGGAATCCTTCAACGAATCTATAATCATATGTTTTTAAATGTGTTAGATATTGCATGTGTGTGGTTGTTGTGCGTGTGTGAATAAAGCTCCAACCTGTGACTCAACTATCTGAACCCAAATAAATTATTATTGTTTTTTTCTTATATATATATATATATATATATATATATATATATATATATATATTTCATTTTCCAAAACAATCTCTTAGACTTATGAAATAAATCATTTTGAATGAATTTTCTTAAATAAAAAAAAAAACTATTAACTGTTAATACATCATTTAGATTTTATCTCAAATTAATTAATACAGTTTAATTTTCAAATAGTAATACATTGATTGTCGTACCTTTTTTTGTAGAAAAAAATGAATTTAGTTTAAAACATTTTTTTGCATATTTAACGAAATATGTATTTATACATTATTTCAATTCTAATAATTTAAATAATATATTACTGTGAATTTCGACTATATAAATAATTAATTACACATTTTATATCATTGGTATAAATGCAAAAGGGTGAAACAAGGGAATTTTAAATACCCCATGGACCTTTTATCCCACTTATAAAATTTCTAAATATAGCACATATTATGAGATTTGTAAATATTTAAATTGATACATAAAATAATATATATAATGACATTTCATGTTTTTATGCTTATCGTAAAATATTCAAAAATGCCAGTGGATAAATTTTGTATAAACAAAAGAGAAAAAAAAAAAGAATGTTTCATATCCATTTTGAACTTTTTTCCCGTTTAAACTTTTTGTATTTATCGCATTTGAATAACATAATATTTATCTTCAAAATTACAATAAAAATATTCATGATTTACAACAAAAATAAAACCCTTTTTTTGTTCGTTTTCTATGAAAATTTATTCTAAATTAGATGGCATCATGTTCAGAATCGGAAAGCAAAATATGTGAAAAAACTTTTTTCTAAATCTCGTGAATCCCTACTTAGATTCAAATAAAAAATGAACAGACTGAACCGAAAGTATGTTTTCGGAAAACAACACATTTTGTATGAAAAAAGGGCATTTTGTTCTTCTGTGCCCTCGAGGGCTCTATAAAAAAAGCCGTCTAGGCAGACTTTTGCATTGTACTCCCAAATTACTCTTTTTCCGCATTGTTCCAAACTGAATACCATAAATTGAGCCGTGTGCGTTTCTAAAGAACGTTGATGTCATTCATGCTGCTGGTTTCAAATAAATAATTCTGAAAAATGGTAACTATATTTTGTCAGTGTGTCGTTTCTGTTTCCTTTTTTGTTTGTATGTAAAACCAGCATGTATGGGTTCCCTGAGGCAGACGGGAAGTGAGTATTTCCCCTCGGGTCTTTTCAATTCTTGCACGTCAGTTTCGATCTTTTAATCTCAAACTAGCAAACAACGACAGGAGCTAGGCTCGAGTCAATGATGGCTGCGTGTTTATAGCAGCTCTGTTTATGTTTGTTTTTATTCTGAATACCTTATTTTTTGACAGCTCAAATAAATAAAAGTTGTTATACTATAGATTGAGTGTGTATTGTAACGATGTAAAATGTTTCTGAAAATTTGAAGAATAATTCTATTTGCATTCTGTAAACGAAGTATACATTGGATTCTTTTCTTTAAATACATCAAAAAGACTATATTAAAAATTAATTGCACATTTTGTATCATATGTAGAAGTGCAAAAGTGTAAAACAAGGGAATTTTATATACCCCATTAACTTTTTCTCCCACTTATATAATTTCTGAATATAATACTTCTTATAAGATTTGTACAGATTTATATTTATACATAAAATAATATATATAATGATATTTCATGTTTTATATTCAAAAATGTCCGTGAGTAATTTTTGCATAAAGGAAAAAAAAAAAAAAAAAAAAAAGGCTTGTTTCATATCCATTTTTAACTTCTTTTCCCATTTAAACTTTCTGTGTTTATGTATTTTATCACATTTGAATAACATAATATTTATCTTCAAACTTGCAATAAAATATTCTCGATTTACAACAAGAAAAAAAAAACACCCTTTTTTTGTTCGTTTACCATGAAAATTTATTCTAAATTAGATGGCATCATGTTCAGAATCGGAAAGCAAAATATGTGAAAAAACTTTTTTCTAAATCTCGTGAATCCATACTTAGATTCAAATAAAAAATGATCAGACTGAAAAGAAAGTATGTTTTCGGAAAACAACACATTTTGTATGAAAAAAGGGCATTTTGTTCTTCTGTGCCCTCGAGGGCTCTATAAAAAACCCCGTCTAGGCAGACTTTTGCATTGTACTCCCAAATTACTCTTTTTCCGCATTGTTCCAAACTGAATACCATAAATTGAGCCGTGTGTGTTTCTAAAGAACGTTGATGTCATTCATGCTGCTGGTTTAAAATAAATAATTCTGAAAAATGGTAACTATATTTAGTCAGTGTGTCGTTTCTGTTTCCTTTTTTGTTTTCTTTTGTTTGTATGTAAAACCAGCATGTATGGGTTCCCTGAGGCAGAAGGGAAGTGAGTATTTCCCGCGGGTCTTTTCAATTCTTGCACGTCAGTTTCGATCTTTTAATCTCAAACTAGCAAATAACGACAGGAGCTAGGCTCTAGTCAATGATGGTTGCGTGTTTATAGCAGCTCTGTTTATGTTTGTTTTTATTCTGAATACCTTATTTTTTTGACAGTTCAAATAAATAAAAGTTGTTATACTATAGATTGAATGTGTATTGTAGCGATGTAAAATGTTAAAAGAATTAAAGAATAATTCTATTTGTATTCTACAAACGAAGTATGCTGTGAAATATTTCTTTTAATACATAAAAAAATAGAAATTTTAAACCAATTTCTAAGATGGAAGTGTTATTTTTTTTATAAAAATTACTCAGTTAAAATATTAAGAAAGTATACTTAAAATATTTTTGTGGAATATCAATGTAAATTTACATAGAATTATGAATATTTATTTAGTGAATATATAACAGAATTTAATCAAAGCATAGCAAATACAATTATTATTTTTCCGAATACATTTTTGAACGTAAATTATACAACATCTTTGAATTAATAACCAAACTTTATATTAGAAGAACAGAATCATAGCTTAATTCGACCTTCAAGATGGAGTTGACATGCAATTTTGAAGGATGTAATACCAATTCCTTTCTCGTTCACCTTATTTCTGGTTTTTACCATTTTAAATTATGTAACGTGTAGTTTAACAAATTAACAAATTAAGTGTCAATGCGTTAGCATCTTCCTTGTATTTCGTATGTAAAATACAGATGTGTGCCAGTTATCCCCGGGAAAAAACCACTAAATAGACTCGTGTACACTAAATGTGATATAAATTTGACATAGGTAGAACTGTCTTGGATCCACTTGACACATAACTCGTAGCTGCAAATAATTTATTACTATTTCGAGAAGTGCTTTCTCTGGCTCGACGGAACAAATGTTCTTGCACTATAGCACACAGTGGACAGTATTGGTAATCACACTCACACACTAACACAATGATCCGCACTCTTTAAAACTTAACGAACTCCTTTATTACATTTAACAGCCATAGCCGTTTGCAGCCATGCTGTTTCAATAGGTATGACATATAAACAACAATAAAAAAACATTGTAAATGCATTATTTTAATGTATTTAGTTCATTTAATATATTTTGTTATTTCATAGGTCTTTATATTTCTTAATTCCTGAGCATTTCAGGATTAACAAATATTTCTTTTCATCGATTTGGTTTTGTCGCTCTACAGAAATTTGTTGCATACTTTAGGCTAATTAGGCAGGTAAATACAGTTTAACTAGGATTCCAAACCACTCACAAACATCCATGCCACTGCCAGGATCGAACCTGAAGCCTGTGGTACCAATGGCCACAGCTCTAGCCAATTGGCCATCAGTCCGTTTCTTCTTATCCAATATTTTTCAGTAACATCGAACAGTTAAATTTTCCAATAATTACACTTTTCTTTTGTAATTCATATAAAACAAGCTATGGATTTAGATTGTCACTCTATAGCCATTATTTGCACACTTTAGGTTAATTAAACCGGGACCTACAGTGTATCGTTGATTCCGAATTACTAACAAACATCACTGCCACAGCCAGAATTCGAACCTGAAGCTTATGGTATCAATGGCCAGAGAGCTAGCCTATTGGCCATTAGGCCTCATAGCCAATAGATGATTAAAGTGTTCATCCATATTTTAAATTGTTAAACATTTTAAGGAAAGCTTTACCATTTTTAGTTTTTTTTTTATGATAAGAATAAACTGTCACAATTAACTTTAAAAGTGTGTAAAAAATATCCAGTTATTTTCAAAAGAATTCGCTTTTAAACATTCAGCCACATTTTACAAAAGCAGGTATAAGTAATTAGCAGGTGGAAAGTAATTTTAGCTTATAACCAGAGCATTTAGATACCGGGCTTACAGACGTAAAGAGCAAGAATTAGTCATTGCTGTCAACGAAACATAATGTCGAATGAAGGCTCCTTTGTTTCCCGGGAAATGGTAATTTCCTGCAATTAACGAGAACAAATCCGAGTTGTTCTACAGCACCAGAGAAATGTTATGCGTTTGACACAGAAAATTTCCGTATAGGAAACTAATGTGACTTAAGACTAATTACTTTGCAAAATCGAGTGATGAACATGGTTTGCACAAATTTACAACCAACAAACAAATTACTTAAAACTTCAATTTTGTTCTGAATGAATGTACTCGGTTTATGCAGTATGTCTAACAAATTCAAACTATTGCCACAGACAGTATCGCTTAATTCAGTGCAAATGCATAATAACTTAAAAGGAGTTTGTTGGTGAACAACTGTCTGTCGATCTAAACGGTATGGATTTAAAGTGAATGTAAACGCAATTCCCAACTCTATCTGAAATGTAATTATTCGCTAATCGCTGGTGCCACATTGGGGACGAATTCCAATTAAAGTCGATTAAATATATTTCAACAAATGTGGGTAATTCTTCAAAAGATTTCCCCAATCGCTTCAGACTAAAATGGTTCTCTGTGATTAAAGACTGAGATTTTTTAGAGTTTATTTGTTTCATGAAGGAAAATAAGAGAAATAAACTCATATTATATCGCATGAAAAATATTAATTATTTATAAAAATTAGGTAAGTTAATTTATTGTTAATATTCTATTTATGTATTTTACGAAAAGCTCACAAATAGATGATGGTTGCCTTCCTGAAGGACTTTTAGTAGTAACTATCTTGTGAGATGAAACCCTGAAAACTCTTACCAAGGAGTTTGTTTATTGAGGACAGGCGCTTTTATACATTTTTATAATCCGAGTGCCCGATTCGTGGTTCAGTGAGAACGTGCGCCGCTGGTGAGCATTAGGGCTGATGTGACATTGTTGTAGATACTGTTTCAAAAAAACGAAGAACTTGGATGGCGTTTGTGATGCCCAGCATCTTGTTTCGTTAGTCGGACTACCTGGTGTAAATTTTCTGGGTTTTCTCCCATACGATATGCATATGTAGGGTAATTCACCCTATAAGTCGTCGTGGAAGCACTGCTCTCCTTTTTCAAAGTCGCGGAGCCAAATCAGACTTCTACCTACGAGTACTCCATCACTTCTATCTACGAGTACCCCCTTTTCTTCCCTCCATAAGTAGACTATTCATGGGTCTGTGCCACGCTGCGGACACTGTGGATTAGATACAACAACAGCATAATCCGACTCCCCTTGTTTCTGAGAGAAGCGAACAACAAGAGATGCTGCTGATATTTTTATATTTAAATAATTTATTAAAGTGGCTGATAAACATATTCTTTCTAAAGTTTTCCTGTTAAAAGCTAATTTTAATTAACACACGATTAGAAGACATTGCATTAAGGATTGAAGTAAAATTATCTTACAAAAATAATGTTAAAATAGTAATGGCAAATAATATCGTAAAAAAAAAATAATAAATAACTAAAGGCAAAAATTGACATAGGAAATCCTTACATTAGAGGTGCTTTCAAATATTTGCTAAATCTAAAATGACATACTGAATTAAACCACAATAAAATTAATCAAAATGCAGGGAAATGTTTTTTTTGTAAGTAAGATTTTTAAGCATATTTTTATCTCAATTATCGACTAAAAGTGTTTATCCAGTATTAATGCAAAATGTAGCATATAGTTAAGTAGTTATTGGGGCTTGATGGCCGCCTGTGGCTTTGTACCACAGGTTTCGGGTTCGTGTCCCAGCGGTGATATGGATGTTTATAGTGGTTTGGAATCTACTTTAAATCGTAGGTCCTGTCTAATATGACTTTTGAGCCTAGAATTGACTTTGGGGCTCTACTAGTAAAAAGAAAGTGACGTCTAATGTTTCGGAATCAGCCAGTAGGCAAAAGGCATGGGCCCATCATTGATTTGTCGCGCTATTGTAGTAATTGCTATTGACAAGTCAAAGTAATTTATTCAATGACTAATTGTCCTAAAACACTTCTATTGTTTTTTTATGGAATTAGCACCTTAAAAATACAATATCAGTTTATGTGATCGAAAAAACAAAATTTTTAGCCATCCAATTTATTAAATACATACGTTGAATTGCATCAGCTATGACTTTGTATTTTACCCCATTTTTCGAATTTTACTTTCACTAACAGTAATCAAAAATGCCAATTCGTATATGTCGTTTAAAGCTATATTTAAGCTGGTTTGCCTCAGACACATTGCAAGGCAGACGGATTGCAAAACTGAAGCAACTGGAAGTTCTCCAGACCAGATAATCCGATAAGATGGAGTTCATCGATTTTTGTTCAAAATTGAGGAACTGAATTCTCAAAATAGCGTCACTTTGATCCCATTTTTCAATTCTTTATATCCAAATGGTAAAATGTGAATTCCCGTCCTATATATAAACATACTATAATGTTCATCTGACAATACTTATAAAATATCTCTTGTGATATAAAAGAAGCATAAAGGATACCTACAAATATTTCTCAATTTATTTATTGAAAATTATTTATTCTCTTTTAAATGTAAACCATCCTTATGATAAACAATTTGTTATTATTTTTTCAAAATTGAATAAATCCATGTTTTAACGAAATATTAAAACTTGTCAATTTTTTAATATTACTATACCCAAACAACAAAAAAAATCATACAAAATTTAGTTTTATACTAGGGCTGAAAATGAACTCTATATTTTCACGTAAGTTACTGAAATGATGTAATTTATTTACATGGAAATATTACCGCATATTTAATTACAGTATTAAGTTAATTATAAAGATTTCAAATCCCTTCATGTTTTGAATCATAGTGATTTGATTCTATCAAAATGGTGATGTAACAAGGAATTCAAATTTAACTTTTTTCCTTTCTACGAGATTAATTTTATTTTAAAAAAAAAGCAACATTAAAATTAATAATTTGTTCTGCTAAAAAAGATATTGCTAGTCATTTCTTTTATGATTAAAATACAAAATGTCCTTTTTTTTAATTTAAAATTTCATATGATGATGGATTCTCTATGGAAAGGAATTTTTCTTGCGAAATTAAAAGAAAAGAAAAAAAGAAAAATCATTTGTTAATCAAGAATAAATTTATTTTCCATGAAGCTCGGCATTTCTGAATAGATTGTGATTGAATGGAAATTCGTTAAAAATGCTATAAGGTTTTTGGAAATTTATTTTATCTCTTACTCAAGACAATTCGATTTGTCGCAGTGATGTCTAAAGAAAATTTTCGCATTTCTCATTTTCTTCACTTGAGCAAAAAAAAGACTGCATTCCATCATCTCGACGTACTTTTAGCGAAATTGACTTCTTCCGTCGTACTCTTTTATTTCCATTTCTATTTCTAGAACAGGATTCCAGTGTAACACGAAATTCTCTTTTTTAGATGAAAGATTTCGATGCCATTTTAGAGCTATCATGGTTTTTAAAGGTTGGTTCAAATATTTCCCAAGTTTTAAACTGACACACTATTGTAAATTAATTCATAAATTCAATTTTATTAACTGCCAATAATTAAATAATTAAAAAAAATTTAATTTGGATTGAAAAGCTATTTTTAAATTTAACTAGTATTAAAATATTTGTTTTTATAAATCTTAATTTATTAACATAACTGCAAGTGGCCTGATGGCCGAGTGGCTAGCACTCTGGTGCTCGACACAACAGGGTTCCAGTTCCGGGGGTGCCATGCATGTTTGTAGTGGTTCGGGATCCACTTTAAACCGTAGGTCCCTGTCTAATAGGAACGTAGGGCGTTGTGGGGGTAATGTTACTCGCGTCTGTAGCATATTTTTGAGCTACGCGTTCCCCCTGTGTAGTGCTAAATGAGTAACAGCCTTGCTTATGGCATAAAAGCTAACTGTCTCTGTATTACCAGCTGCATTAGAACAACAACTAACATAATTGCAATTAATAAAAAGATAATATTAAAGCAAATTATGATATTATCTATTTTTTTTTATAATAATAGGGAACATTGTCTTCCAATACTTAAGTAGTATCATCAATGTAGTCAAAAATTCATCAGACATATGATATTCTTCAACTTGTTAATTGTATGTTTAATAATCTATTTAAGTCAACGAATTTTCCTTTGGTAAGGTAATATTTCTTGTTTAAAATATTTGCATTGCAAAATATTTTCATGATAATACAAATAATTTTATGAATGCAATTTTAAATATAAGAGGATATTTTTTTTTATATTTCATCTTAAATAATATGCAATTCTGCAATTTCCTTATTTAATTAACTGAAATAACCTATGGCAAATTAAAAATCTAAAGAAATAGGGATGGTGGAATTAAAATATTATTTTACAATTATATATACAATGTAATTAATTGCAATAATGTTTCATTGTTTCATGCATTTATCATTAGTTATAAAAAAAAAACCATTCAATAGAGGAAAATTATTATTTATGGTAATTTATTACTTTGTTGAATGAATCATTATTATCTGATATCTTTATATCATGGTAATTTTCAATGTTTTTCCCCGATTGAATTGGTAATTTTTTAAAGAAAAATTAAACAATTGGTCGTTATTTTTGAAGTCAGAAAATAAAAAATCGTATTTCATTGGTTCCAATCTGTTTTTGAGTAGAAAATTTGAAGGATACAAGAAAAATCGAGAACAATGTAATGCATTGTGTTTTACATTGGCAACGCTTCATTGCTCAATGTTTTACATTACAAAATTCCGTGTGATATAAAAATGTATTTAATAATAAATGAACTTGGTTTATTACTATAAGGTAATATGTTCAAATTTTTTCAATCAAAACATTCATTTATTTTTAACAAGGAGAAGGAGCTTGTGCTATTAGGAAGCATTTTCATTTAATAACCATAATCGCTTACCAAATGAACTATTTTAAAAACATGTTAATTCGTTTATGTTCCAACCCCTTTTTGGCATGTGAGGTAAATGAGTTTTCATCGTGATCATACTTGTTCTGATATATCTCAACTAAGTTCGCCCCTTTTTTCCTTTTTGTTTATTCGTTTTATGTACATAAACTAATTGATTATGTAAAATAAATTACATGCTTTTGGGGTCATTACTGAAAGAAGTTGAAACTGTGGAAGTATATCATGTAAATTAATATGAACTGTGTGAAGACATTCATAGCTTCAACAACTACAACAAAAAAAAGATTTTATTTCGTTTTTTAGTAAACACATACAATTTATGAATGATAAATTAAATCTACTATTAAAAAGTAAATAACATTTTATAAAAATTTAGAAAGTGTAAATTATTTTGAGGAGGTTTTGAGGGGGTTAATTAATGATATCGGGTGGCCTTACATTTGAATGCACGATTTCTCTTATTAAATTGCTAAAATAAATGAAACAACAAATACTATGAGCCTTTAATAAGAAGGAATATATAACTTTTTATTGCAAAATCTTTTCGTTTGACAGGTTACAAAAGGTAGATTAAAAAATAAAATTAGACTATAATGCCAAATATTTTAACAAAAATAGGAATGAAATAAAACAATTTGATAAAATATAGAAGATATAAGAATGTCTATGGTCTCTATCTATGTAAGTTATCCATGTCTTCTTCATTGGCGCAATAGCCCCATGGTTGGCCAAGGCCGTCTGCCTACTGGCAGATTTCGAGACAGAAGATATTTTCTTTTGACGAAATAAGCTTGTCAATCCTACGCCTAATACTCTACAATCATATTAGATCAGAACCTATGGTTTAAAATGGATTCCGAACCACTACAAACATCCATGGCAAGTTATACATTTAGTGTGTAAAAATATAACAAAATTTTGATTTTTTAAAAAACTGCCATTGATTAAAATGTGCAGCAAATCTAGATATCATGTATTCTATTTTCAATTTATTTTTATTTTTTTTCTAATTTTTAAATAACAAATTTAACTTTTTAAAAAGTTTTTTTTTAATAATATGTTTAGTTAAATGGTTCTTTCTCGATATATCTATTGTAATAGCTTCTATTGTCTAGCTGTAATAGCTGAAAGCTTCAGTTTGCAATCACACTTTCCTATTATTAAAATTTTAGTATGTACATAGATATATATGAAAAGAATGCAGTTATTTAATCAAATACTGATTGAAATTCTAAAGTGAACCTACCTTTTTATATATTTTCAAAATTCAATTCTCCGTTTGCATTATGAATCTGAAAGTGCTTCGTTTCTTATCAAAATCAAATTACTGTTTGCTTGTTCCCTTAATATTTTTACCAAACCGCATTTTTCCCTCATCTGGTTTAAAATACTAAAACCACATTAGGTTTCCAGCGAATGCCTTTTTTTGAAGTTAGCGAATTTCGTTTTCCGATTCAGAGCCCGGAGGAAATAATAACGAATCCAGAACCCATTCGGTGCATTTGAGTTATTTGTTTTTCCCTTTCTTTAAAGTCAATCAACTTAAGACGAATCATTTGGGGAATATTGTAGGGAATAATTTGATAACCCAGTCCGAATTCCCATTATCTTGCAAGGAAAACGCTAAACATAAAGCAAGATTTTGAATTGATGTAAAACTGGTCTTTTTTGTATGGTTTGTTTTAAAAGGAATAGCCATTTATTTTTTATACCGACCGTATGTTACATAAATAATGGTAAAAATCCAAAAGTGGTGTTTCAAGTTTTAATTCTAAGAATAAAAGTTCAGTTGGGATTTAATTAAATCTATCCCAGACACATCAATTGATGTTTGCTTTGAATTCCGCTTGATATTTGCTTTGAATTCTTGAGCAAGTTTTGTTTCATTTTAAAATCATTGCAGTAAATTTTTGCGTAGCGTGATTTTTGAAACAATTGTGGATAACTTATACATTGTTTGAACAGTAAAATAATATTTTTGATTATTATTTTTTTAATTTAACTATGTTATGTTATGCAAACAAATTATTTTTTCTAAAAAACTGTTAATTTTGAAAAAAAAAAAATATGACAAACTTTTGCAAGATCAAAACATTGTCAGACACACTCAAGAAACAAGTAATATAAAAAAAAATTAATTCAATTCCTACTTTTTTTTCACTCTATTGCAGAAAGTCCTCTATAAATAATTTTCATTAATTTTTTTTAAGTTTATCTGGCGCCATCTATTGCTAGATATATGCCACTCAAATCTAAAAAAAACTAAAATTAATTAATTAAGTTTAATTACTGAATTCATAACTTTATATACATCCACTCAAGTTCAAATATTAAGTATTTTATGAACGATTGAAAATTTGAACAAGATATATATAGGGAGAATGTGAGCTAACAGAAGGAATTGAAAAAATAAAACAATTAGAGAAAAAGTCGATGTCACATCAGCCAAGCTCAGTTCAAGCTCTCCAATATCTTTTCATCTCGGAGTACACCCACAATTCCGGACATTCAGCTATATTGTGTCTGTCCATGATCTCGTCTTTCCCACAAAGCATATTTGGCAATTAAAAATGCCAATGTGATGCAAAAGACTCGCCAAACAGTCATAGTCATAGTCCCCCGCAAGTCTCAACATCGTAGCTGGCAAGCGAATGCTGAATCTCAATTTCTTAGATTGGGACATGCCACCCGTATTCACAGCCTACACGAAAGTTGATAAAATCTATTCATCAATATTTTTTAATGAATTTCATCGTATTTTTCTCAGTGATAGAGGTATTCAAACCTTTTAGTTTCCTGAGATCACATTGGAAGAAAAAACCTCAAGTGGGTCACATTTAAAGGAAAGAAGCTTGTTTGAGCTGCCAAAAAATAGTCATAATTGAATAAAAATTCTTTAGCAAAATAATTTGTGAAAATATACACTGATATCTACGATGATTAAAATGATATTTGTCTTTTTTGTCGTTAAAAGATCAAGACAGACAATAAGACATTATAATCAATGAAATGAAAAATAAAATGTAGTTTGATATTTAAATAAAATAAAAACTAAACTTTTATAAATGATTGAACAAATTATTTATGCAACAATAATATTAATAATTAGTATAATAAATAAAAATAAAATCTTATCGATTTAAGGAAATTTATGACTTTACTTTGGGCTGCATCATAACAATGTATGGCCATATGTGTTCAGCATCTATTCTTTACAGTATTCAAGAAATAACACGATAATTAAAAATGTATTATAAAATATAAAATTTACAATGATTATATAAATATTAATATAAAATATAAAATTTACAATGATTATATATATACTATATTAAAACATAAAATTTGCAATGATTATATATATATTATATGAAAACATAAAATTTGCAATGAATATATATATATATATATATATATATATATATATAATATTATAAAATATAAAATTTACAATGAATATATGTATAATATTATAAAATATAAAATTTACAATTATTATATATATAATATATAAAATATAAAATTTACAAAATATAAAATTTAAAAATAATATATATATATATATATATATATATATATATATAATATTTTAAAATATAAATTTTGAAATGAATATGTATACATATAATATTATAAATATAAAATTTATAATGAATATGTATATATATAATATTTTAAAATATAAAATTTGAAATGACTATGTATATATATAATATTTTAAAATATAAATTTGAAATGAATATGCATATATATAATATTATAAATATAAAATTTATAATGAATATATATATATGTATAATATTATAAAATATAAAATTTACAATGAATTTATATATATATATATATATATATATATATATATATATAATGTGATTAATGAATGTTTAAAAAGGCATTTTTCTATAAAAGGAAGACACTTTTAACACTATAAAAGTGTCCAGTATGAAAATATTACACTTATTTGCGAGTTGAGAAACATTGTAGTTTATGTCTATGAAATCCGTAGAGTGCAGGTCGCGACTAAGTATCCCTTTCCGCTTGCCTAGTCAGTTCTGTGTCATAAATTCTTGAAACTCATAATGTTCCAAGATAGATGGCTTCAGGAAGTCAGGGATTTGCACTACAACTGACCGTTAACATCTCACTTTCCAGAAATATATAGTCGAAGTAGCACAGGTGTCCACCGCCATCTTTCCTGCGGTATTAAATCATAATGCGAAATATACGGTAGTTCATCGGTGTTATTACACTGTTACTCATCAAAATGCTGAATAGGTAGTCCAGTTATGCACTTTTTGTTCATGATATTTCAATATTGTATTTGTATATTGTGTATTTTTATTCTTCCGAAATATCAAACAAACTATAACAATAATATGTATATATATATAGTTATAGTTTGTTTTTGATTTAGTAAAAGTTTCTTAAAATGAAAATTATAAATTGATCTAATAAATGATTTTTTTGAAAAAAAAGAATGTAAATATTTATACTACTATAAATTTGAAAAATTCCAAACTTAAAATACTCCTGATTCATCGTTTTTTATTTAGTTCAAATGAATAATAAGCAATTCACAGTTATTTTTTAAATAAATTAAGTTATAAATATTATACTTGAATGTGTTTTTAACGTGCACTAATAAGTATAATCAAGCATATTTTTTATTTAAAGCACCTATACAGAAATACTACTAGACTAGTAGGATATCTGTATAGGTGCTTTATTTATTTATTATTTTTTTTTATTTAAAGCAACTATATAGAAATACTACTACTTCTGCATGAAACTTGCAGAAGTAAGTTACATACATGCAAGCAAAACTTACCAGTACAAACTCTTTAAGCAAAACTTAAAATAAAAAGCATGAAATGTACGGAAATATGTTAATCACTAAATTAAGAAAAATACAAATCAAACAATAACATTTTGGGTTACATATAATCAGCTTTTCTGAATCTGGGTTACGCTTCGTACCGGTTAAGGTAACATGAAAGGGCTGTAATAAGCGGAAACAAGAAAATGAAAGTAATAGGCGTAAACCATGTATTTAATCGATGCCTCCACCTATTTCCGCATAATATAAGCGTAATATCGTAGCGTAACATATGCGTAATATCGTATAATTAGGTTGATAATTAATAAGTATGATAATAATATCGCATAATTAATAATGATGTTCTTTTTCGTTCATATCCAAACAAGTTTAATAAATGCTGCACATTTTTTTCATAAAATTATAATTTTGTAAAGTATTGTATATTTTTATGCTAGTTTACAGTTTTAAAAAATTTGGAATAAATTTTGAAATGTAAAATTAAAAATAAAAGAATTAAAAATAAATAATTAAAATAATAGTTATCAATCTGAGATATCAAATTTATCCATCAATATGATTAATTTGCAAGCTAACCTAAGAAAATTACTACACAACAATTTTCTTTTTTTTTTTGTTATTATGTAGGGGGATCTTTATGAGTGCTCATGAAATAAAATCAGCACGAGTTAAAATACAGTAGTTGAATACATTGTATAGAACGAATTAATAAACTTTTAAATAGCAGCTCATAAATATACATTGTAATAACCGACAAATGACAGATGACAAATGTAGCAGAATGTTTCAGAATTAGCAAGTTTTTTTTACGAAGATTCTTTCATAAATCATTTACGTTCCAGCATTGGAGAAAAGTGTATTCGATATCTTGAATGCTCCAATTAAACAATTACATTAGTCCCGGGAACGAAGATGAATCTGCTTAAAATAAGATCAAAATTCCCCATTTCCAGAGAAGTATTGATCATTAATGTTGTGGCAGAAGGAAGTATGTATTTTAATCGTATGGAAAATTGTTTGGATGGCATTTTTATTGTGAGTTAAATATATTGTTAAATACTAGATATTCGATATTATTATCTTATCTAATTTATAGTACATTAATTAGTATAGCATATTAGCTATTTATTGCTAAATGGTAGATATTTCCCATTTCACGCCCTTAGTAGATAATGAAAATGGAATAATCTTCAATTCACTTTATTTTTTATTTTTTTTAAATTTAAGACTATTGTAAAACGAATGTATACGAAATGCATTAATATGAAATTTATAACAATTCTTTTAAAAAATAAACACGTAACATTAAAACATTTCATAAATTAGCCTTAGTAGCTATTTCTGGCATTATAAATGTTAAGTATGGAATTATATAAAATAATATAATTTGTTCATATTTATATATATTTCCTTTTTTTTTTTGTACTTACAAAATATGATTTGTTAATGATGATTCCTTCGACACTGATTCGAGATCCTGCTGGATCTATCATACACCCACATTAGTTGTACCAATATTTCGAAACTAATTAAAGGCATTTTTTGTCCTTCTTCTTACTATTTGAGTGGCCTGAAGGCCAATTGGCTAGTGTTCTGGCTTTTGGTTCCACTACCTTCAGGTTTGAATGTTGGCGGTAGCATAATGTTTGTTAGTAATTCGGAATCCACGTAAAGCTGTAAGTCCCGGTCTAATTAGCCCAAAGTGTACAAAAAATGACCGTAGAGCGACAAACCAAACCAAACCCATTCCAACTATTTGAAACAAATGGAAGAGTGTTCATTTGTCTAAATTTATGGAGTTCGTCCTACATAAGCAAAATAACTTTTTGCTCTACTTTTTCGTCAAATTTCGAACTTCTTTAAGTTGGAAATTCAATGCATCAACCACAAGATTGACTCAGGACCTGTTTATGAATGTTAAAATACTTTATCATACTTACGTGCGCATACACGCTTGTACACATAACTAATGTGCGCATACACATACAAACACTTACAAACACATCCACACGCATTCACACGCTGATATATTATCTCATACTCATGCACTCATGCGTACATTCACATGAGACACACCTCACACAGACTGGTTTTTTTTTGCCATTTCTTTACTATTTGAAACAAATGGAAAAGTGTTCATAATATTTCTAAATTTATCGGGTTCGTCCCACGTAAGCAAAATATCTATCGACTCTACTTGTTTGTCAAATTTTGAACACTCGAACGACTTTAACTCGGAAATTCAATGCACTAACCACACGATTGACTCAGGTCCCGTTTATGAATAAGAAAATACTTTACCATATCACCCAACGTGAGCGTACACCTGCAAACACATACACGCGCGCATTCACACACGTACATTCACTGATTTACATGCACGCCCACACTCACACAGCCACTCACGCAGAATGTGTGTGCATATATATATATATATATATGTGTGTGTGGGTGTGTGTAAATATATTGATAGTCAATACATTAAATTACAAACGAATATAAAATATTGAACCACTGTTCATCGTTATCTTATACTTCTTCAGTATGCAAGTCAGTAATTCATTCAAATCTTCTAAATATTAAAGATGGTACACATTTCAAATTTCTGAAGTTAGTGTTTTATTTTATTATATTTCATTTTATGTTATGCTAAAACCTTCTTCTGACGTTTTTAAGAGGCAAAAAAAAAAATGTTGGTAAAGTATTTGAATCGGGAGCCTAAATAAAGTTTGAATAAAATATGCATCGATTTTCCAGGGCTGTCTGAACAAAAATAAAGTTGGGAAGTTTTTGGATCTTCCTTTAGCTGCGTCATCAGATAAGTCGAGAATAAAATCTCATAGTGAAAAGATGGTGCAGTAAGAACGCGTTATAGAACCTGATATTCTTTGTTTCTTTTTTTAGAGGTTTTTTTTTTTAGAGTTTTCTGAAAAGTTCTGGAACTTCGGTTAAGGATCGTTTTATTTCTTAGTCCCTTTTAATGCCTTGCACGTGTTCCTATAGTAAATTTTGTTCTTTTATTCTACGAGAGAAAAATATAAAACTTTTTGAGAATAGCTTGGCCCCACTTTCAATTGCTCCTGTGAGAGAACCTTCAATTATTTCAGAACTTGAAAAATATCTTTAAAAGGCTACTGTTTTCAAAAACTAACGTTGTAATATATTTTTTTTCTTTGGTGGAAACATAATAAAATATTTTTACTTCTTTTAAATTTATTTGAGAAACAAGAGCGAGTTTTTTTTTCGAGATTTGAAGAGAAAATAATTTGTTTTTTTTGTTTTGTTTTATGTACCCAGTAAACAATTATTTATTTATTTAAAGAGAAAAAATGTTAACATTACTATTGACATTCACATAACAACAAGCAAGCTTGCAAATAAAAAAGGTCCAAATATTTTTTTTTTTTTTTAGGAATTTAAATTATGGTTCCACATTTCTTGATTTAAATAATCAGAAGTGCAGCATTTATGCAGCTAATCATAAAATGACCAGACTATGCAAATTTTTATTAATTAAATAATCCAAATAGATTGAAATAATAACTTTAGCATAAAATATAATTCATGATATATTGATTCTCAAAATTAAGTGAATTTTCCTTTTTATTTATTATTTAGATATGGACATTTTTTGCTATATCAACCTAACAATCCTTATAGATAGTCATGGAAGTATAATCATAATAGTTAGGGTAGTATACTTGTCTATTAGACTTCTCAGAGCCAAAAAATCTAAAACGTAGTTTAAAATATCGTACTCGTAAGTAAGTTAGTAGTTGGCAATGTTCCTTTTTGTAGTTACATAGTTCTCTAAAAATTAATTCATACCGGAAAAACAAGAAGTTCACGAGTACTTGAGGAAATTTTTTCTTTTTGTAGAAGACGAGTTAGCAGTTGGCAACACAAGAGCATCCAAGATAGCACGTCTGAAGATCCACCTGATGAATATCTAAACTTTTTAAATATTAGAGATATAATTAGACAAATGAGCCCCCTAAGGACATTCAATGCCTTACTTTAAATTGAAATCAATACCAATTGTATTCTTATAATTCCCCACAGACATAAAGTCTCTGACATATATATAAAGGTCTGTACACTTGTTCAGCATGGTGCATGTCTAAACTATCAGCATTTGCTATCATAATAATCTCATCTTCGGAGACGGATAGTTTGCTTCTTGTTCTCTCTAGATGAATTTACTTTTATGATAAGTAGTTATGCTAAATCATAGTTCATCAGTTAATAGAGCGATTCACTATTTATCTCTGCTTCAATGAGGATGTTTTCTAGAGTTCTGTACGTCAACAAGAAAAAAATAGCACGTCTTATTGCAATCTAGTCACTCTCATGTAGTATTCTGTAAATATAAGGTTTTTGTAGGTGCATGATGGCAACAGAAAATTTATTGAATTCCAATCTATAAAGAAAATGTCAATTTCTATTTGCCATTGTGGCTCTTATCGGACAGTAACAAGATTTTCTTTATAATGAATCAGTATCTTTAAGTTAATTTTATAAATTAGACACGACACTGAGGGTAATATTCCTGTTTTTTGCAATCTGCATTTGAGGTAGCCTTTCTTCCTTCCTACACAATTTTGCATCTCAAACCATTTTCAAAACTATAACGGTTACTCATTTTAATTGTTCGTATTTAAGTTTATAGGAATATTGTAAAAAATAAATAAATAAAAAATAAACTTAACTAACTAACTAACACTAACGCCATACAGCAAGATCAATTGCCTGTATGAAACTTTTTATTAAGTGAAAGAATCTATGAAAAGTGAGTGGAAAGAAAGTCAAATTGCTACGTGACGTTCTAAAGTCTGTTCATCCGTTACTACATCAACACCACTGACACGCTTGTATGCACTTAAAATTTGAACAAAGAAATTTACATTTTTTTTTTTTTAGGCATTAATCTTCCCTTTTTTCAGTTAAAAGAAAATCGACAAAATATGTAAATTCTCTTGATTTTGAACTCTAGCTCAGCAATGTAATTACCTGTAATTAATACTTACTTATTTACTTACTAAGTAAGTATTAAGCATAGTCAATTGCATTGCCATCAATGTTCGAGTAAAAAAGTACTGCACATTATGGCACCACAATAGAATATGCAAGAAATATATGTGTCTGTATTTTTTTTTTTTATAATTTATAGAACGAAACACTTGGAACAATAATTGTTTTCACTGAATTTAATTTTTTTTAAATTTGATCAGTAGACAAGTCACCAAAAATTATAATCATTTTTTCTAATTAAAATAAAAACTTTTTCTTTAATATTGATTACTTCAAAACTGATACTTCGCACTTGGCTCTATCTAATGTCGCGATGGTGCTGAACACTAAACGTCATATGGCCTGATCGATTACCTGTATTTTACTTTTTTATTTGCTTTTATTTTTTAAAATTATAATGATACATTATTGCAATTTATGTGTGTGTTTTTTTTATATTACTAGTTTTTGTATGCTTTAAATATGTTATTAAATAGACTTAACATTAATTTTTTTAATTCTTTTCAATTAGTGATTGAAAATATATTGCCCTTTACAATTTGATAAATTATAACTTTTATTGTAATGAGTTATTGAGATTGAGAGTTTCTCTCCATCTCTTTGTACATTTTGCAGATATATTTTCCTGATATAATTTACCAAAACTAAAAATATTTATTTTTGTATCAGGGAAACACCGTTTTATACAAGTTAATTTAAAATAAAACAAATAAGAGTAAAAAATTTTGTAAAGACAAATTTCCATGTGTTTATTTATTATAATTTTAATCTAAAAAACTCTCAGCTACTAGTTTTTATGAAATTTGTTTTCATATTTTATTTGTACAAAGATATTTAAGGAATCTAATTATTTTTACCCACCACAAATGTGAAGTACATTTATTTTCTGTTCTGATAAACCAATATAGAAAAACAAATCCTAGTTCCATTTAATTCTGGAAATATATTTCAAAGATGTGATTATATTTCATTTTATTTATTTATTTATTTTCGATTTTCTAATGTAGAAAAATTTTCAATTTTCTTTCAAAATGGCATCTGTTTATTTTCTATTTCAAAAGTTTGCCTTTCAGTTTGTTGGGTTTTTATATTTGAATATCGATCATATTTACATATTCTGTGCCAGTTACTTAAGAAATAGCATTTCCTTATACGATATATTTGAAATCAATATTATGATATTTTGGGTTGTCTTAAAAAGCAGAATATTATATCTCATATTATGTTCTCAATATAGGAAAATCATAGAAATTGTTAATAATTATGTAATTTCTTTTTAAATAGACATTGAATGTTAGTAAATTTAAAAAAGTATATATTTAAATATACAAAAAATTTTATTTATTTTTCTTTCATTAAAAAAAAATTATTTTTACGAGAACAAAATAAATTTAGTATACATTACATGTATAGTGGCACTTTTTTTCTTGAATGTGTGAACTTCATGTGTGTGTCACTTTTTTGAATGTTTGTCACTTTTGTTTGTGAACGTTGTCTATTTAAATAATTTAAAAATACTGGTGTATACTAACGAACTATATTTATAGTATGTCATAAAATATTATTATTAATAAGAATGGTAAATATTATTTTAGATGATTCACCATTTGTTTAATTTTTCTAATATTTTATTGAATCTCAGCATGATCGAAATAGAATTCATCTAGTGATTGCAACGGTTCCTTTTGTAGATCTATTTAATTGAAAATATTACTGTAACACAAATTCTTTGAAAATTTCATTGTTTTTTAGTACAGTATTTAAATAAGTTATTGCGATAAACTTTTGATATAATATATATATATATATATATATATATATATATATATATATATATATATATATATATATATATCAAATATTTATCGCAATAACTTATTTAAAATACTGTACTAAAAAACAATGTGTGTATGTGTGTGTGTAACTGTGTAACTGTGAAAGAGAGATGGTTATCAAAATAATGGAAACACCTGTGAATAAAAGGGACATTTAAGAATGCGTTTCATAAAATATTAAAACATAATCTAAAACATTTTTAATATAAAAAGTTTATATAATGTTAGCTTTAGTGAAGTTATATGCGCCTTGGAATTTTTATCAAAAGCGTAAAATGTCAGACATCACGGACTTTCAAAGAGGCGACTGGCTGGAGTAACTGTGACCAAAACATCTCAGCTTTTAGACGTTTCAAGAGGCACAGTGTCTAAGTCGTGATAGCGTACACATAGCTCTGCAAAGCAAAATAGCGAGCGGAAGGAGAAGCTGAGTGAAAGACACCATTGGGCATTGAAGCAGATTGTAACGCCTAAAAAGAAAATAAGTATAGTCAAATTGATTGATGAGCGCAATTAGCATTTGAATTCTCCAGTGTTAATAATTACAGTTAGGAGATACCTTCATAAACAGAGCATTTACTTAAATGCAGCAATTCCCAAGCCACTTATTCATGCAAAATGTCGTCTACAGTGGTGCCGAACCACAAAACCTAGTCGATTGAAAAGTGGAGGACAGCTATAGGGTCAGACAAATCATCTCTCACATTTTCCTACAACAGGACGAGTGCACATTTGGAGGACGCCTGCACAAGCGTATGGTCGTAATTGCCTCCTTCCAACTGTCAAACATGGAGGTGAATGTTATGTTATGAACAGCGATATCCATAGTCATATCTAACCATATCCATATATATGGATAGCCAACATGATATTCTGGCTGGCCCAATCGTAATCTTGAAAGGAAAGATCAATGGAGAGAAGTATAGAGAAGATTTAGCTGACCAGGTCTATCCTATGATGCAAACTTTGTTTTCCATAGGAGATGGAATTTTTCTGGATGATAATGCCCCTATTCATGTAGCGGTACCCGTCCAATCATGGTTTGATCAACATGAGGATGAAGTGAAACATCTATCTCGATCCGCACAGACTCCGACCTCGTTATCATCGAACTTTTATTCTATTTTAGAACCATGTATCCGAAATCGATGTCCTCTACCGGCATCTCTCCCGAAACCTTCCCAATATCTCCATGAATAATAGTTTAGTATTCCTCTAAACCCCATTCAGCACTTGTATGATTCGATTCCCAGGCGAATCCAAGTTGTATTACATGCCAAAGGTGACCTTACGCCACATTATTAAAGGATTCCTTATAACTCTTTATTACAACCTTTAATTTGATAACTACCTCTCTCTGTGTGTGTTAAATTTAATAGCACTAGAATATCTTAAGTTCTTTTATATATTTCGATAAATCGTTTACTTAAAAACTTTTGTTTATTTGCAATGCATTTAGTAATCGCAATCATTTACCAAAGAAGCAATTTAACGTGAAGAGTTGATATCACAATAGCAATAACTCAAAAGCTATATTCTTTACGCCATCCCTCATAGAAAAAAAAATTTTATTGAAAAAAATCCTTCAATAATTCATACCTATTAATATTTTATGCAAGTTGCATCCCCTTGAAATTAGTTTACATCAGATCATTGAGCAAATTCATATGTATCTTTTTTATTTCTTCTTCAGAAAAAACTTCTGTCGACATTTTCAGATTCTATTTGAAGATGTAATGATCAAAGCTAATGTTGCAGAAACAGTTTGATTGTTCCCCCTCTATGTTCTGTCTTGTTCTTTTTCTATCTTAACTTTATACTTTCGCTTCCAATCTCTTGGACAGTTAAAAACGCTGAAGCAAAAACGTCAATTTCGGTACAAAAAAATGAATGCCATGGAAGATTGATATGATATAGGACATTCATAATTTTTGGATGAAAAAATAGAGGACGAAATAAGTTTTGGAAGATGAATTTAATGCATTTTGAATTATGGGAAAAAAAAAAAAGTCATTTTCTTTCTCAAAAAAACGTTCCAAGGAGAGGCAATGTAGAAGCAAAATGGCGATGCTGCTTACTTTTCGCAATATAAATGTATAGCATCGTTAATGGAAAACAGATTGACAAATAATTGTTATTAGGTTGGACAGTTCTGCAGCTTCTAAGGATGCAAAGCACGTCAAATTTAATGCAGAGATGCATTAAAGTCATTTTACATAATCCAGTTTTAAATTACTGTTTCCAGTGCCGTGAAAAAAAAAAATTAAATGCTGAAAAGCGTTTTTGGACTGTCGCTTCCCTTAAATTATTCAAAAACAATTCGAACATAAAACGAATTGCAATTTTCATTTTTTTTCCTAAATAAATTAACGAAATGTATTACCAGATTTTTTAATTAAATTTTTGAAATAAATGGAAGAACAGTCGTTAAAAAAATTAGAATGTATTCCTTGTTAGGCTTAACTAATCACAAAACGATTGTTTTTGAATACGATTATAAATACAGAATATTTTCAAAGATTTTATCTTCAAACTGATTTAAAATAATTTTTTTAATAGCATTTAAATTTCGACTGGCACTTTCTCTTGACTTAACACTGAATGAACTGAACACTCTTTTTCACAAGATGAAATTGAATTATTTAATGTAATCTTAGCGGAATGAATAATTTATAGTGTTATTATAATTAAAGTCCCACTTTCAGAATGCTGTAAAAAAAAAAAAAAAAAAAAAGAAACACTCGTCACGATGAATTCAAAAGAAGGGTGAAATTGAAAATTAGGGGAAAGGTGAAATAATGAAAATTATTATCAGACCTCATTTTTAATATGGTATGGCATCAAAAAAAAAGTTCCACCGATTTTTCCCATCCAATTTGGTATGATCTTGCCGTGGTGGATGGGCTTTCCACTAACAGTGTCACAACTGTTGAATGACTTGAAAGTCAATTTTTCCATCAAGAAACCAAACAATCAAGCCCATTGAACACTACAGTTGGTTTAATGTGCAACTCATGCCAAACACGTAGTAATTTCGATTCAAAATATCACTGACAGCCGAATTCACTTTCATTATGTCGCTTACAGCGCCATCTATTAATACACTTTGCAACTTTTTCGATGACGTACCGTTTCAGCCCTTATTCAGTTCAGTATCTTCAGTTCAAATTTGAACTCATTGTGACGAGTATTTCTTTATTCACAGCATTTTGAAGTGGGACTTTAATTATAATCAACCTATATATTGATTGGTAAGTGAAATTAACAAAATTCAAATTCATATTTGTTTTCACTATCCAAAATATTTCTTGATTTAAATCTTTTGATTTCGGATAATATTTATTGAGAAATTTGAGTAGTAAAATTGCGAATTTCTTTTCTTTTAGAGGAAACAATGTACAATTTTAATTTTTGAAATAATTAAAAAACGAGTTGTTAAAACAATTAGAGCTTATTTCTTTTTTTTATGCAATCTAGCCAAGATTAATAGATCTTAAACATATTTTTAAATGTGGAAGATTTTCATGAATTTTTTTAAAACTAATTTAAGCTTTTTAAAGAATGTTGTCATTTTGAATTGAATAATCTTTTGTGTTAATTGTGCTTTTTTTTACAAAAGGATATTAAATGATTTAATCTCAGTAAAATTCAAAATCTGAATTTATTTATTATTTATTTACGGGGAATGTTTTGAAAAAAGTGTATATAAATTTTGTATTTTATTATTTATTTATATTTATTGAATGTTCTATTTTCATTTCTGTTCTGTTTTGTCTTATCAATTTTTTAAAAATGTAAATAAAGAAAAAAAACATCTCCTTTTCTTTTCTTATAAATAAATTAATGAAGCTTATTGTCAGACCTGATGTTTAATACAATTTTCGAAATAAATGTACGAAAAATAATACCGTATTTCTAATTTGGGCAAAATAATCATAAAAAGATTATATTTGAATATGATTATAAGAATGGTAGATTTTTTTTTCACCATTTGCATTTGATTTACAATAATTGCTTTTGCAACAATAAAATTTTAAATGGTCTGCTCTCTTGACTTATGATAAAATTTCTTTTATAAGTTAGAATTAAATGATTTAATGTAACTTCAAAAGGATAATAAATTTGAATCACTTGCTATTTATTTTGGTATGATGCTAAAAGGAAGAAATACTAAAAAAAAAAAAATAAAATGAATAAAAGTTGAGTTATTATATTTATTTACGCTAATTAACAATTTTTCGTTTTAAAATATTTTCCTTCTATTTTTGCTGAAATTTCAATTAAATTTTGTGCTGTTTATTTCTTGGTGAAACATTATCTATAATATAGTATATATTATAGATAATGTTTTATACAATTATTTCTCCACAATTGTATTTTTAATTCAATTGTGGAGAAATAATTGTATAAAACATTATCTATAATATATACTATATAATTGTATATTATATATTTGGCCTAATTAATAAATCTCGTAACGTTCTTTTTTACCATAATTATAAGTATGACTTTAGGATTAGGATTTTCAATGATTTAATATTGAATTGATTTACAACATTTTTTTCTAATTAAATTGAAAGGTAAGTATTTTCAGCTTAATAATAAACAAGTAGCAATCAATAATTACTTTGATAAAATAATTGCTTTGGAAATGAAATGTTAGATAATTCGACTTTTGTTATTCCTATAAATCACATTTATTTACACAAGAGGCAACTTTAAATATATATATATCATTTTGTGTTAGACTATATAATTTTTAATATATATTAATCATATTAGTATATATAATTTTTATTCTTTATAAAAATTCAGAAAAAAATCTATCTCAAAATATTAAAAGGAAATTATGTCATTGTTCTTATGTCACTATGCTTAATTGTTTCGCGAATATGTTTATTTATTCTGATTAACAAGTCATATATCTTATTTAACTAGGTGAAGATTATATAAGAAGAGAAACTTTCCTTATTCATTAGATTTCAACATAAAAAATTTCTCATCAAATGTTAATTAATGAAATTAACATTTAGATATATTTAATCTTTTGTTTAAAGGCGTAAGTGGTAAAACAATCCTTTAAGAAAAACTTACTGTAAATACTTTTATTCTGCTTCTTTTACAAAAAATAATGTATTTTAATGGCATTCTTCAAGATAACAAATTTGCTCTTGGGAAACAAATTATTTAAAACAATTTTTTATTTCTGTCATTTAATTCATTCATTAATTAAAGAGGTTTCTCTTTCATTGTTTTATCATTAATTTATTCGTTTTATTGTGTTATTGTAATATATAATTTATTTACTTATGGTAGAATACCAATAAAGCATTAGTAAGAATCTTTCCAAACAAGACATATATATGTTTTTTTTTTTAAATCATCTAGTGAGATGATATATCTATTTACTAAATATATTATTGAGAAAGTATAAAGTATTCCTTCATAATATACTCAGTAAATATATTGTGAAGTAAGGCTGGTATGAGTTCCTAAACTAGACAACTAAATTCCTATTCAATAAAAAAAAAATGCTATAATAACTTTTTGTTATATCTCAGTAAGATAAAAAATAACTTATGTTTACAATATCATACTAAAAATATTAATGTGTTTTTTACATCTCAAATTGCATAAATTACAAAATTATTATCTTAATGATAATAAAAGATCAGTTATCACATAGCTTAAGGGATATATGTTTAATTATTATATCCGTTTTATTGATATTCGTAGTTATTCAGAAATTGCAGCTTCTCTGCATTGTTGAGGTTATAATATTCAGTACAACAAGCGGCCTGGTGGCCAGTTGGATAGTGCTCTGGCCTTTGTTACTACAGGTTTCAGGTTCGAATCCTGCCGGTAGCATGAATGGTAACATTGTTAATGGTTCGGAATCCAAGTTAAACTGTAGGTCGCGGTCTAAATAGCCTAAAGTGTGCACAAAATGCCCATAGAGCGGCAAACCAAACCAAATCAGTACAGCAATATAGTCCATGCCTCTTTCAATTTGACAGAAAGTGGACAATTTCTTTTACAAGAAGGCTTACAAAATGGTTGAACTTAATCACTGTCTATTTTTCTTAAATAATTTGTTTCGTTTTTAGTTTAAATTACATATGCTCTTAGGACTGATTATTCTGCATTGCAGATAAATATTTTTGAAACTTAAAAATATTTAAGCTTTTTTTATAATTTAAACCATTTTAAGAACAATTTTTATTACGTTCCAGCCATTAAATGTACGATATCCTCTAAATTAGAAAATAGAACTATTTATTCATTTTTTTTTAATTCTTGCATTTATTTAAGTTGGTTATTAAAAACTGTAATGCATTATTTTAATGTAGTATTATTTCCATATCACGTTACGTTTCTAAGCATATGTACATTAACAATGTATACAAAACATTCAAATTATAAAATTCTCGACGTCGCGTAAATTTACATCGTCTTGACTTTCATAAGGTATATTAAAATTCCTTTATTGCAACATTATAACATATTTGAGATTACATGCCTTTATGGCTATAGAATCTCTGAATATATTCTTTGCAAGTCAAACTAGTATGTAAATTTAATTGCACATTTAAAAGTTCATAATGACGATTTAGAACACCATAATATATAAACATTAATATTCATTCTGTATGAATAAACAGACATTTTCCCGGGGAAGCCATTGTTGTATGAAGCTTTCTTGGTCGATCTTTAATCAGCCATTAAATATTCCCTTTAAAGTTTGTTAATTCCTTAAATTCTTTCAGAAATGCTTTTATATTTTACAATAATTTTCGTGAATAAATTTATTTGAACAGAACAACATTATTGAAACATATAAAATATCTTTCAGACATGTAGATATTTTGAAAATTTATTATGCAACGATGTATTTACACTGAGATTTTGATCTTTTCAGAGACATATCTTAAAGCATGTTATAACATAGTGCCATTAAGGACAATGTCATTAAATTTATCAAGGACAATTTTAAATAATTTCATTTACAATTTTAATTAATATATACTTAAGCACTAACAGTAAACATTGAAAAATCAGTATAGTTGCACAAGACATCTCTTAAATAATAGGCAAAAATGTAAAGGCAAGTATAGAAGGCCAATATAAGCAGATTTAGTGATAAAATTTGTATGTGGAAACAGCCAATGTAAGTGCTAGCATGTAAAGAAGATATCAACGACTGGTGAGTGAGAAAGATAAGTACAGAAACAAATTATTTTAATGATAATTAGTAAAAAAAAGAAATATGTTAATGATTAAAATCAAAATAAAAGGAAACAAATATTTTAATGATTAAACTTCTTAGATAGTTGTTGGAAAAAGCGTTCGCTGACAGTTCACGAGATTACCAACAACTACGGATGAGTATGAATCTTAGTCTACATTAACAAAAAAAATTGCAAAGTTAAAAGTTATATGTTGCATCCTTTTAAAAGATATTTTACAATATACATTTCTCCTACTGTACGCATACGAATGTACTTTTAGCACGATAGACCCCAGCTTACTTCAGCAGGAAGTACGCTGGAAATTATCTTGATACTATTTACAATGCACATTGGATCAGTCGGGGTGAACCCGTTCTTTCGCCGGATTTTACATTCATATCTTCTTCTGTGGGCACCTTAAGAAAGTTCCATTCAGATCTGATGCTCAGAATGTCACTTTCTGCTAAAAAATGTGTGTTTCAAATGTGAATTCCGACGCCGCTGTTGTCGATGGCTGATTCAAGCATCTAATGTGAAAAAATTTATTCTTTTTCACTTTACCTGCCTTTCTTATTCATATATTCCTTACACGTCATTTCTTCACATACATTCCAATACAGAATCTGCTTATTTCGCTTCCCTCTACCTGCCTATTTTCGTCAAATATTTTAGAGACACATTGTATAAGCTACATATAGACATTCTTAAAATCTTTCACTGTAGTGAAGGAGGCACAATGCATTGTTTGTCAGGAGCCACTTCTGTCAAATACAGACAGACAATCGGATCAGAGATAAGGATTAACCTCCTGTTAATTTAGATTCTTTATTGAAACATCCCTGTTAACATGTTGCCAAGTTAACAGTTTGTTACAACGTTAACTAGTCTGCTTTGGTTTTATTTCGCCTATCGCATATTCTGCGACAATACTTTTGAAAATGAAAAGACACTGTAAAGATTATGGCATTATGAAGTTATTCATAATCAGACCGGTTGGACTGGATTTTTTGGGGTTTTCTTCACCATGACATGCAAATGATACTCTTGAAGATCGTTTTTCAAAATGATATTAACAAAAGGAAATTGCGCATATTGTCATAAAAATGTCTCAAATGTAATGGAACGTTGAAACATATTCTGAAAACGTAAATCTTTATTTGGAAAAATATTGTTATTTTTTTTACTCTATGAATTACATACTATTTTTAAAAATGTAGAAACATTATGCCAATAGTTCTTATAATAGAATATTAAAAGCATGATTATAGAAAATAAAAGTATTTAACATTGACAAATAGTTTGCTAACAATAAACCTTAAATACAAAAATCACCAATTAATCGAATATATTTTAGAGATCAAAATTACGTAATATATTATTGGAATTTCTTTAAGTTGTGTAAAAGATTAATTTTTTTAATTTTAATTTTAGAAATAAATATTAAAGATGAATAATTTAGTGTGTATTTAGTTTATTAATCTGTTGTTTATCAGAAAGTATCTCAAAGGAATTGAAATTATGTTTATTTATTTTCACTTTTTAATCAAAGATAATGATAAAAATTCCTTATCATTGAATACCGTTTTTGCGCATTTGTATCTGGAATCAATCCTTTAGCAGATACAGATAATAAATATTAACACTGAATCCGTGATTTACTGAAATGAACGCAAAGTACAATTGATATCTAGCATTATAATCATTGTAAATAACGTTAAATTTAAATATTTTTTCATATGCAAGAGAAGGAGAATTGCGGATGCTTCTTCACGTTAATCAGTAACTTGCTAAGATTCTTAAATAACTTATCCTGCACTAAATTTAAATAATGAATGAGGAATGATAATGGAAAATTAACTTTTAACAATAATTTTTTTTTAAAATCAAAATTTTACCACTATTGAATTATAGAGCAATTTTGTTACAATTGATTTAAATAGCAATTTTAATACAATTGTCATTATTAATACTCAGATATCATATATATTATATTGTTATGAAATTTACCTGCTATTGTGTAAAGGAATTTAGATTTTATAATTATTTTTTTCATATTTTTAATGGATTTCATTCGTTGTAGAAAATATTTTTTCTCAAGCACTCAACAATTTAACTCTCTACTCCGATAATGATAAAAATAGCATATATAACTTCCAGAAATAGTATATATTTTGATATTAATCAAAATATATGCTATTCCTGGAAATCTCTCCTTATTTGGATATAGATTTCTAATGGATTTGCATAGTAGAAATTTGTGCTTGGTATGAATATGCTGTCTAGGACCTGCAGCGGTCTAATGGATCGTTACAAGTATTAAGTTATATTAAATTATTATGATTACAGCTGAGATGACTCACTATTTTCTGTGATATAAAATACAGTCCACCGACGACGATGAAGGGAGAGCATTGCATTATGGGAGCCCTATTAAGATTTATCCCATAATTGCGAGTCGCATGGACTGATTGTTGATGCGAGGTGCTTTAAACGTGCTTTGTCATAATTGCATCAAATCTCTTTGTTTCCGAAAGCAGCGATTGCAACGGATTTGGAACTGAGTTCTCCTGCTCGCTAGTGGCGCACTAGAACACTGGGCCAGAGTCGAGTCCCTTTGATTTTGAGGGAACATTACCAAAAGGGGATGGAGTTTCACTTAAGGAGTGTCTACCCTTCTCACTACTTTCTCTAATTTAATGGAAGGCATGCAGATCTACAGATTTATCTTGTCCGTTCTGTCATAGATACGAAAATTTTGGATTTTAAATCTCAAACTAAGCATACTTGGTTCAGAAATACAATCTTTTATCCCCCAGTCTAGCTTACGGACATCTAGAATATTGAGTTTAAGAACTGAGGGAGCTCTGATAAGCCGGACCGTTTCTTGTCTATGTCTTGTATAAAAAAAAAATTCATTGTTTGGGTAGTTCTTTTGTTGGTGTTAATAAATTATGGAAAGACTATTAATTTTTATCTCATATCTGCGAGACGCATGGACTAATTGTCGATGAAAATTGATTTAAACGTTATCATAATTGCATCAAATCTCTTCGTCTCTGAAAGCAGCATTTGCAACGAATTTGGAACTCAATTCTCCTGTTCGCTCATTGCGCACTAGAACACTGGACCACGAGTTGTGTCCTCTTTGGTTTTAAGCGAACGTAATCAAAAGAGAATGGAGTTTCACCTGGGAAGTTCCTACCCTTCTCACTACTTCCTCGAATTCAATCCAGGAAATGCCGATATACAGATTTACCTTACTGGTTCCCATCATAGATACGGAAATGTTCGCTTTTGTATACAAAACTAAGTATTCTTAGTTCAGAAAGTTGAATCCAACTTGAATCTTAGTTCCAAATTTCCAATCTCTTATCCACCAGGTCAGCTTATAGATATGTAGAATGTTGAATTTCTGAACTGAACTTTGCTAAGCCGAAACTTTTCTTGTGTGTGTCTTGCATGAGTAAAAAAAAAAAATCATTGTTTGGGAAGTCCTTTCGTTTGTCTTAAGAAATTGGGAAGAAAATTGCAAACTTCCCTGATGATGTTCTAAGAAGGCTGCATATTCGATATCTCGATTACCTAAGAGGTATGTTTCGGTGATGAATTCTTTTCAGTTATTTGGAAAATGTTCAAGTCTATACTGATTAACTTCTTTTAATTAGAATAAATCATATTTATTATGTTTATAAAATTATTACGTTTGTTTTAATCCATTCTCATTTATTATAAAGGACATAAAATTATCCGAATTTTATTTTATTTAATAGGGCCTAAATGCCAAGTGGCTAGCGCTTTGGCGCTCGATACCACAGATTTCGGGTTCAAGTCCTAGATACGAAATACTGTCCCATGGATGTCGGGCCCATGGATGTTTCTAGTGGTTCGGAATCCACTTTAAACCGTAGGTCCGCGGTCTAACAGGATCGTAGAGCGTTGCGGGGATATTGTTACCCCGCGTCCGTAGCTTATCTTCCAGCTACAAACACCTCCTGTGCAGTGTTAAGTGACTAACATCGGTGCAGCGCTTGCCTTAAGTTATCAAAAACAGCGGTCTAAGTATTTGCCAGCTGCATTACAAAAAAAAAATATTTAACGAATTTATTATTTTTATTAACGAAAAGATTAACTAAATCAGTTTAGTAAAGTATAAATTTGTGAATTTCATTAATCCTATTCATATATATCCTAACCGTAAATGTTTTGAATAGAGGTAAAAAAGCATACTGTTTTAAAATGTTTTGAATAAAGATAAAAAGGTATATTGCTATAAAATGTTTTGAATAATGGTAAAAAGGCATATTGTTATAAAATGCTTTGAATAAGGGTCTTTTGTTTCAAAATATTTGTCGAGGAGGAATGGATTTCCAATCCTACGAGGAGCCACGGTTTTGAATGATATATAGAGTGAACTTGTGAAACAAATAAATGGAAGTTCTTACCCATTTCCTAAGTGAGCAATAACGTGTGAAATATAGGCACGTTATTTGACTCCAAATATATTCGCTGGAATCGATCGCTGTGTGTGTGTTCGCCACCTTTTCTCAGCAAGGTGACTTTAAAGTTTCGATTTTTGCAGGCAAAAATAAGCACCTGGCGGTAGCTAGTATGATGGATGCCAAAACGTGAAAGCATTTTGTGTTTGCAGATTTTTATGGCCGAAATTAGGACTTGTTGTTTGTTCCTAACGTGGTGGTAATAAATTCTCTAATGTATGGAATAGTTTTGATGTTTAGTGAAAGGAATTTCTTGTATGTTTTTTAATAAAAAGATTAATGTAAAAGATTATTAAAAATTAAAAAGTTTTTTAACAATTCAATGGAAAACCTGTTTTAATAAAGTTACAAATGCCTCCACTTTTAATATAAATAAGAAAAGAAAAAATATTTGAAATAAGGTAATTTTTTAAGTAGACGTTAATCGAATCAGTTTGATATAAGAAAGCGGAAAGGAAGTGAAAGGAATTTTTTGTATGTTTTTAAGTAAACAATTTAATGTAAAGGTTATTAAAAATTAGAAGTTTTTAATATTACAATGCAAGCCTTATTTTAATAAATTTATCAATACCTTCATTTTTAATATAAATACGAAAAGAAAAAATATTTGAAATGAAGTTATTTAGTAAGTAAATGTTAATCTAATCTGTTTGATACAAGAAAGCGACAAAATTCAATTAATGCTTTTTAAAAATGATAATTACTGCCGTAAATTTCCTTTTCAGAAAGATTGATTAAAAATTCATAATGTTAACATCCATATGAGTATATCCATAATCATAACATCCATTATATTATGAGTCATGGTAGCTAATATCAACAAACAGAAAAGCTGAACTCTTTAAAATATTGCACTTAATCAATTAAACATGGCTTATGGCTTACAGTTTATCCATTCTTCAACGTATTGCGTTTATCTGTTTATTATTGTAAGTGATAATGATGAGGTCATAGTAAGACCATTGCGTCAGCAGAAATCCAAGCGAATAAAATACGACCTTGAAAGTTGAATCAAATTGGTAGTTTAATAAACTTGACTACTGATTGAACACGATAGATAAGAGTTTGTTAAATAGAGGACTGTAATTATGTTACAATATCCATAACAATATTTGTAATTATAGAATTGTAAAGACTATTGAAATTGATGTTTTCGTAATATAGTGATTAGTGATGATTGATGTGTTCGTAATATAGTGATTAGTGATGATTAGTGTTTTCGTAATATAGTGATTAGTGATGATTAGTGTTTTCGTAATATAGTGATTAGTGATGATTAGTGTTTTCGTAATGCAGTGATTAACTTCTACTTTATGAATCGGTTGTGGTTATTAAACATTGTTATATTATTGTGGTTATTGAACCTGCTTTGGTGTGCTTGTATAGTAATATTGTTATTGATAATTCATTCATGACTTTATACACTATTTTGATCATTACACCATGATAAATCCAATCTCTATTTCTATATTTTCGTTATTGTTAACAATTGTTGTATAATGAAATTTCATACTACCATGGTCGTGTATTTCTTTAAGTCTATTAAAAAATTGTTTCGAAAAATCAATTGCAGTTTGTGAGGAACTCTTAGTTTTTATTAGTTAATTTACTTTATAAGTGCCTGACAAAACGATTCGCATAACATTTTATTACAAAATGTAGAAATATTAAAAGATGGGAAATAGCAATAAAGCACAAGGAACAACTGTGACTGGTTGAATAACTTAATGCTAGGAAACTTATGCTTATCAATATTATTTCCTAAGTAGACAAATATACCTTCTGGTTAATAATTAGATGTAAATTTAAATCTTAATAACTGTTAAAAAAGTGAATTGCTTCTCAAGCGGAATTATACAGATATTGGGTAAAGAGATAATCATTTAATTTTATTGTGATTAAGAAACATTAACAATTAACATTTTTTTTTTAAATTGTCTATAAAATTACAAGAAATTAGTTAGCTTAGAATGAACTAAAAATTCGTTATTGATTCTACATGAAACAAATTTATTTATAATTTACAAGTCGCATTGCTTTTCATAATTTATTTTTATAAGTGGAATTCAAATATGAAAATTTATAAGTTTTAGTTTCGTAATGAAATTTCTAGAAACTTTAATTTGTGATCATTATTTTATGAACAGTAAATTATATGTTAAAAAATAAAAAGGATGATAAATATACAATTAAGTCCGTTTTTTAGCAATATTTTGAATTAAAATGCAAATAATTTAACAAAGGAGGTAATTACTGTACTGTATTTTGGATAAGAGGTTTGTTACATAACTATTTTTTTTGCAATAATCTCAAAAATTTCTATTAGAATTCATGTGTTCTGTTTGATAGATTAAATTACGAATATTATAACTATTACATGCAAGATGATTTATTTTCTTAATTCTTTCAGATTTAAATGAAAATAACTATTTGAAACTTTATATAAAACACTGTTTAGATTACTTTTTCGACGTTATATGAAATATAAAATACCAAAACCATTTTTACATTTAAGTCTTAGGTGGAAACCTTACAGAATAAAATAATTATTAAGTATTGTGCTATTATTTCAAATGTTTAGATTTCATTTACAAATTCAAAACTTTTATATAATTTTATTATAAAATGCATGGTATTTAAATTACTTTAATTATTAGTATTGATTTTGTGATACTTTCCATTTGAACTAAAAATATGTAGTTATATAAGGTATTGAGCAATTTGTTTAACCATAGTTCCTGACAATTAAATGGCTTTAGAACTTTTGAAAATAATTCTGACGGATATTTGCTTTTGGAATCATGCTTTTAAGAACGATTTAATTGCCTTCTCCAAATTATCGGAACATGTTTGTTAAGCGATACTTTTACTATTCTTATCATAAAGTTATTAAGTACCGCCATTGTCAACAGTGCAACAATGCATCTGCAGAAACTCATTGGAAACCAATGCAAAAGGCCAACAGATGCAACGCCTGGCTTTAATGCCTTGGAGAGAGCAGTATCTTGAATTAATTAAGAAGAGATGGTGTATATATCGATCTACCTAGGAGTCCATAGATCGATATGGAAATACCAACTGCATATGTGGTTCCATCCAATGTAGTCTGCCAAATGCATATGTTTGTGAAACTGAATTTTGTAGCACAAAATCAATGATTTTCCTCCTCTTTCAATTTGAATTTTAAAGAGACTTTAAAATGAAGCAGCATAAAAGATTTTTGTATCAAAGTACTTCTTGAAAAGTTTGATAAGTCTTGATAAACTTTCTTAGTTAAAGCTCTTAATGGATGCAGTGGTAGAATAATGGAATAACATATCAATGATTGCAGGATATGGACCGATATACGACCTATTTAAGAATATGGTAATTTTGAAGTTTAGTTTGACGGTGCATTTTTCTTTCTCAATGATGAATCTTTCTTATGAAATGATACCTTGTATTCAATTATTTTCTATGAATATGGTATATTTAAAATTATATTTTTTACTGTATTTCATTTAAAATATTTGTAGACATGTGATCTTAACATAATCATTAAGTAATTTTTAAAATGAAAGTTAAATTTTTTATCCTTACCCAAATTAATAAATTAATATTTGTTTTCGTATTTAAAATTGAGTTCCAGAATGGAAGTTTCACGTGCAGACGCTTGTTTGTGCCTGACTTAGAAAATTTCGATTGCAATTTTTGATTTTCAAAAGCTTTGAAAAAAAAGTATAACCAAATATCAATAGACTCTCAGAACGGGATAATAATGGATCAATAACTCTCAGATATTATTTATTATGACAAAATTTCTTTGAAGAAATTAAACAATGCCAATGTGCCTCATTTGATGATGGGAGGCGAGGTAATATGCGTTGAATGTTGTACCATAACCAGAAAGACATAGTTCTTCAAGTGTCATGCGCTAGATTCGTTCTTACATTTGGGCTTATTTATTAGGACATAAATATTCAACAAGTAATATAAAAAAAAAATTAAAGACAATTCCTACTTTTTTTTCACTATATTGCAGAAAGTCCTTTATAAATATTTTTCATTCATTTTTTTAAGTTTATCTGGCGCCATCTATTGATAGATATATGCAACTTAAATCTAAAAAAACAACTAAAATTAATTAATTAAATTTAATTACTGAATTAATATTTGAAAAATCTGTATTAACATCAGTGTCCTCCCCTACAAGTTAAAAAAATGTATTTGAACTGGAGTGGATGAATCAAAAGTATTTTATGAATGATTGAAAATTTGAACAAGATGTATATAAGGAGAGTGTGAGCTGATAGAAGGAATTGAATAATGCCGTCTTAACAAAGGCTATGGATATATAGTACTTTCTCATGTACAATATTTAGCATGTGTTAACATTCATTTCTTTTGGCTTGCTTGCTGAGATATGAATTGAACTCTCCCATATCGGAAGTCCAAAATGCTAACTGCGACTGAATTTGTATTTGAAAAATCAAACTCCAATCATAGTGCAAAGACAACTAAGGGGGACATTTAAGAATGTAAAAAAAATATACTTTTCTGTATTTGTTCACTAATGATGAGCATAACAATGAGAAAAAAAAATTAATGACTTTGCTTCACTGTTTCTGAAAGACTACCTTCTGTTGAAGATATTCTGATCATAATTTTTTTTCATTTCAAGTTGTTATTACTCTCAATATACAGTAGCAATACAAAGGCTAATTACTAAGATTTCCAACTATGAATTAAATTGCATATATATCTATTGATATATATAATTGAACTGATTAGTTTTAAGGCAAAATAAATCATACATTAGAGAGTTTTTGCATACCGTACGGTAGGTTACCGTAGGACGTCCGTTAGCTTTTTCTCCCTAGCACGCATGCTCATAGGAAACTGAGCATGCGCGCTAGGGAGAAAAAGCTAACGGACGTCCTACGGTAACCTAACTTACGGTATGCAAAAACTCTCTATTGCATCGAATTTTTAGGTTATATATCTATGAGGTAACTTATATTCCGCATCTTTTGCTAACAAAAAGATACAATACATTTGGAGTTATTAGAATTAAAATATGCTGGACTCGTGACTCAGTAGTAACATGCGCTGCTGGGGAGCATAAGGGCTGAGGTTTAATCCACTGGCGGCATTGTAGACACTGTTCCAGAAACAAGGAGACTCAATGGCGTTTGGGATATCAGCATCTTGCTTGTTAGTCAGACTACCTGGTGGGAGTTTTATGGTTTTCTCCCATACTATACTCAAATATGGTATAGTTCTCAGTAAAAGTGTTCCCTTAAGGTACTGTCTTCCTTCTTCATCGACTTCTTCAACACACCCATCACAACAGAAGCTGCCCCCTTTACCTCCATCCATAAGTATACTACTAATACGGTGTCCCTCCCATGCTATTGAACACTGAAGATTAGTCACAATAACAACATAATTAAAATATAAATTTTGTTTTGAAATTATTAAAATATTTTTTTATAAAACTAATTTTATTTTTTATTAATATATTTTTTTAAAATATTTTTATTGTATTTTATAAATACAATAATTATTTACTGTATGAGATATAACAGCCTTTATCTCTTATAATAAGGAAGAGCATATTGTGGCATTTAATAATAGATTTGAAAAAATATTAATATTACAAAATTTATTACAACAGTTTGTCTCTCAAACTATTAAGCGACCTGCTGGCCTATTGGCTAGCGTTTTGGCCTTTAGTACCATAGGCTTCAGGTTAGAATCCTGGAGGTGGCATGGATGTGTGTTAGTGTTTCGGAATCCACGTAAAACTGTAGGTCCTGGTGTAATTATCCCAAAGTGTACACAAAATGTCCATAGAACGACAAACCAAACCAAACCCAAACTAATAAAATCCATTTACTTTTAAAACTTGTATATGCAAAAATTGTATTCATATATTAACTAAACTTCATTGATTCAAGCTTACAATGACTTTTTAAAATATTTTAATCGATTAAATTTCTATAATTTACTTTTTTGCACTTAATTTATTTTTTCTCGAATAGGAATAAATATATAAGTTTATTCTCATATTCATCACTTAATTGAACTTTTCTTCAAAATGCTGCTATTCATTTAAAACAATTACATTTATTTGCGCAGAATGCTAAGTAATTTAATCAATCCATTTCAGCATCTTTTGCATGAGTGAAACAGACTCATGTTTCTCAAACAATATTAATGAAATCATGTATCATTCGGATGAAATGCAAATTACATTAGTTGGTAACAGAATATATTGGAATAAATTTTAATGGTCTCTAATTTGAAGCATCGATAACAATTAAATATCTAATTCAACACAGTAAAAGAAAAGTTATTAAATTAAGTCTTCGTAATGCAATATGCATTTTTTGAAAGAATATTATTTTATTTCGTATTTATTTTGCAATTATTCTTTGAACGTATTTTATTTAACAGAAAACAGATATATATATATATATATATATATATATATATATATATATGTATATCTGTTTTCTGTTAAATAAAATACGGTCAATGAATAATTGCAAAATAAATACGAAATAAAATAATATTCTTTCAATATATATATATATATATATAAAACAGATATATATTTAAAATTATAATTTTGTATTATATGCTATTTTTAATCTGTATTTTTGTTTTAATGATGAGTATTTTATATTTTATTGCGTTTATTACGATTAAAAAATAATAATAAATAGTTTTAGAAAATAATAAATAATAATTTTAAAAAAGTAGACACAATGTGGCTAGAAGACTATTTAAAAGAAAGGTAAATTTTTAAAAAATAAGTAAAAAATTAACAGTTATTTTTTTTTCTATCGAATTGTGTTTTTTTTTTTTTCCATTTATCTTTATTTATTTGATTTTCATTTTTATTTTCCAATTTATTGAATATCATATGAAAATATGTTATTACAACATATACTATTACAGATGTTTTTACATCTAAAATATAAAAATAAATAGTTTTTGAAAATAAGAAATAATAATTTGAAAAAAGAAGACACAGTGTGATTATAAAACAATTATCTTTATTCATTTTATTATTTTTACTTTCCAATTTATTGTATATCATATGAAAATTTTCTTTTTCATTTTTACTCAGACCAAATCTGCTCTGTTTAATTCTTATTTTGATCTGTTGTAACCCACAATTTTTTTGACATACAGTTACAGAAAAATAAATGAGGAAAACAATAAAATATTTTAATGAAAAAAAAAGTAATTTGAGAAAACAACGACTTTTATGTCTAAGTATTTTTAATTTTCTTTTAAATATACCATACAATTTAACAAAAGAGGAACTTAAGAGGAGAGCTTTGGATTTGTAAATTATTTTTTTAAAATTAACTTTTTAAAATATTAAACAGAACAAAATTTATTTAATGTTTTTAAAAAATAGCTTTTTAAAGTAAATGAAAAACGTCTATAAAAATAGGAAATTTATTAAATTCTAGATTGCAGTTAACAAAGGAACCAAAATTACATCGATAGATATACAAAATTGGGCAGACAATAATTATTCTATTCATTATACTACCATAACTGCTAAACTGAATCTCTACTACTGAATAGCATATTTGTGCAATCTTCCAACATCTGCCCCCTCCAAAAAAAAGATATACCACTCCAGAAAAAAAAATTATTTTGCTAATTATTGGTGTTCATTAATTACATGCTAATTACGAGTCGGTAAATTTCTAAGGAATATTTTTTTTATGATAAATTAAGTATAATTATTTTCAGTCTTTCATATACGAACTGTTATAGTTCAAGTCAAAGCGTTTGAAATTAGAAAAACACATTAATTGCATACTTTATAAATTGCTTCTTCATGCTAGTTAGAGGTTATATCGAATTATTATAACAAACGAGATATTATTATATTATTAATCAGTGGAATTATCCAAATAAATTTGTGGGTTAAATATAAATTTGATATAAAAGCATTAATATGTGAGATAACCTCCTTTCACATGCTGACATGAAAAAATGGTTATAACCATACAATTGGTCCCCAACAAATTTAAGCATTGCATTGAAGCATTGTTTATTTGAGCTAATCATTATACAAAAACAAGAAAATTTCAAAGAATACAGTTAAAATTACAAATATGCGGTTGATTATTGAGTAGTTAAATGAATGACTTTGCACGGCAAGGGGGCCAGGCTGCAAACTAACCCTCTCAATCTCTCGTTGCAGCTATGCCGGAGCTATGGGCTGTGGCCGGCCGACGGGCCTCCTTGCCGTGCAACCTGTCGGAACCTGACGACTCGATCACCCTCATTTTGTGGTACAAGGGGGAGGCCAAGGCACCCATCTACACCCTGGATGCGAGGAAAGGGGCCCTAGACAAGGCCCGGCACTTCCCCTCCACTGAACTAGGTGCTAGGGCCAACTTCTTGATGAGCAATGACCCACCGACTCTAGAACTGAACCCCGTCTTCGCTGAAGACGACGGCGTCTACAAGTGCAGGACGGAATTCAAGAGATCGAGGACATTGACGCAGATGATTCGGCTGCATGTCATTGGTAAGTTGAATTGGATGTCCTCCATATGCTGTTGAAGACTTTTTTGCTGTCTAAATATTTGGGAAAACATACAGTGTTTCGTACGTGCCTTGACTTGAACTGATCATATTACTGAACAGTTTGGTGATTCGTGATATTGGACATGCCATAAGAATTGTTATTTTTAGGATCCTTTTATTTACATCTATTTGACTCTAAAAATTTCTTAGAAGTCTCCCTGTCCCAATAATTAATATTTGGTACACTATGAAAGTAAAAGTGAATTGTTAACAATACTTAGTTGAAAAACAACTTACTTAATTGTAAGTTGAAATACTGTTATTATTCTAGACAATTCGGCCTCCAAATATGAACCAATAATTCAGGTTACACAGTATAGTGCCGATTGCACGATAATATAATGCCGATGGTTGTTGATTTACCAAACTGATTTATTTACTAATAAAAATGAAACATATGCAGAATTCACTACACCTCTAAAGATTTATATATGATAATTATCTATTCCCCAAGTTATAACACCAGTTTTATCTAACAAATATGTATCATCGTCCTGCTTGAATCAACTGTTCGAACTCTTGTTTTTTCCAAGGTATCTGTAAGTCTAATGAGAAATAATTGCTAAAAGCGCATGATGTCTAAGACAATAGTTCAGGTACAAACACTGGCTGTCTGATGGTTAGCGTTATTTTTTAATTTCGAACAGTAAATTTCTGTCATTATATCGTCCACACTTAGCAGCTATGTCGATATATAAAATGCCAGCTAATATTATCTTGTATTCATGGATTTCACAAACCAAGATCTCATCAATGGACTCATAAATGTCATCATCGCTGAATCCTAGTTTTGCTCATAAAACGGCCACACGTACTTTGCTTTATTATTTGCAATGAATCCCTAGCTCATGATTTGGGAATAATTCAAATTTTCCTAATAAAGGCGGATTTATATATATATATATATATATATATATATATAAATCTATATCATATATATATATATATATATATATATATATATATATATTTGCGCTGAGATTTGGTCGTGAAAGAGCACTGACCATTTCAAACAAAAATCCCCGCAACATGGATCTTCAGCAATTTGTTCGTAAGGGACATTGAGTGACTTCATATTTTTGACATTGAGTGATTGCACGTAATCTCAAATAGAGAAAGTTCACAGAAATATATGTGTTTATGAACAATTGACGTTTAGCTAGAGAACACTGAATAATCCCGAATAAAATACATAAAACATTGCTTGATATTAAGAAATCTTTAAAATACACATAATTAAAATAACGAAATTATCTTAGAAATATTTAAGAAAATTATTTTTACCTTAAATAAATCTATTAAAACAGAAGTTTCTAGTGACAAGCGACGAAATCAAATAGTTTTTGGATTAATATCACGCACTAGTACTTTTTGTTCACTACACTTCATAAAGGACAAAATCATATTCATACATGATAAAATATTTGAAGATATGTATATATATATATATTTTTTTATTTAAATTTATACAATCTCTTCGTACACCATAGAAATAAAACACCAAGTTTATAAAAATAAGAAATATTCACAAATGTTTATGAACAATACAATAATACACAAAAAAATAAAGAGCCGTACTAAAAAAAAATTATAAATAAAAAAAAAATAAAGTAAAAGAAACAGTAATAATAAAAGAAATAACTAAAATAAAAAATGAAAAGTGGCATAACAAAAAAAAATTCAGTTTCGTAGCACATACAAAAAAAAAAAAAAAAAATATTTAAAGGACAAAAAGTAATAAAAAGCATTACTCTGAAAAAACGCATATTTACACTCCTTTTCAAACATTGTATTTAGTTATTCCGGGTCTTTAAATTTTTATACCGCTTTTTCTTAATTTTTAAAATCTCTTTTATACTTCTATTTTTTATTCTTTTTTTATATGTATTTTTTCTATGCCTTTGTTACATATTTCTACGACTGGTATATTCTAATGCAATTAAAACTTTGTCCTTGAATAAGCTTCAACATTTGTTATTATAAGCAAATAATTTGAAGAAGCATAGAAGATAATTTGTTTTTGCTAGTGTCGATGGTTATGTCTATGGCGATGTTTTTATTAGTGTAGTGGCTAATTAATGCTTAATCGCTTATTAGTTCCACTATTATTTACTAGTGTTTAAATAATAGTGGAATATGAATTCAATTTATTAGCCTAGAAAGAAGCCGTGACTTCAGCTTATCGCAAAGCATTAACAAATTTAATAAATAGACAGAAAAAAATATTATTTTATATCAAACTCAAAATAAAATTCTAAATGAAACTAAAAACAGATTTAGATTCTAAACAAATTAATTGAAAATTTTAATTTACTACTCTTATTTTAATGTTCTAGCACAGGGATGGCCAACCCAAATGATTTTGCTGGCCACTTTGGAAATGCATTATAACACCGATTCAGCATATATCACCATCCATTATGTATCCCCATATTAGACATAGACCCACTATAGACATTTTTGGAGTGAAAAACTGAAACATAATGAGTTACTATTTTTGTGTTTACTGTTATTCTTACATGTAAACATAATATAATAATAATGATACTAAATGCACATTGTAAAAAAATATATAACACTAAAAATGAAATATAAAAAACAATATAAATATAAACGAAATAAAAAAATGAAATCATTAAATAATATTTATTTTACTTGTGTGATATTTGTCTCTCCACTCTGTCACTTAGCTTTTGCAAATCTATCACAATTTGGGTATTTTGCACATCGTAATGGATGTTGCAGGTTAGCGTCCGTTATGTTTGAGCGTGTTTTGTATTTGGTCAATTTCATTTTAGAAAAAACAATCCCCAAGTGTAAGTTAAACGAAAAGCGCTAACAACTTTAACTTAGAGTCTGGTTTTCTCTGATATCACCAATTAACTCAGCGTATCTAGGGATGGTCACTACGCCAATAAGATCACTTAAAGTGAAACATAGAACTTGTTATATTACATGTCCCAAAATGCGCTCTCCTCATGAGTTCGCAGAATATAAATTAATTATTCTCCTAACTCATAACTGCAAAATCATAAATAAAACAGACAATATCTGTAAAATTGTGATAAATCTCAAAGGGGTTTAAAAATATTCAAGGCGGGCCGCGGTTCTAGCATTTTTTCTTCCGTGAAGTTTATTACAGCCGAAATCTTTAAAAACCCATAAAATACCAAATTAAAAATTTTATAACTTAAGATTTTTTTTGGCAAATAAATAATCTTTTCTTGAGATTGTTCTAACTAAAATATCGAATATCAGCAAATTTTGTGAATTTAAAAGTAAAGAAAAAAAAAAGGTGCTGGCGTGAAGAAATTCTTTTTGATAAGTGTTTGAAGATAAGGCTTGGAACACGAACTCGAGGATTCGATTTCTTTTAACTGGTATGTCTGTTTACCAGAGGTTTGAAGAAATAATGCTTTGTACTTTTGAGCGGTGTAAATAAACAGTTTTAAAGCGGGTTTGTTTGGTTTGGGAGAGTTAGGAATCCCCCTTTTCGTTTTCTCCGAACATTTGATGCGTTTACAGAAAAATAGAAGGGAATTGAATTAAACTTTTCCTTCCTTTCAATTGTATTGGTATCTCGAAAATTGTTCATGTTTGATGAAAGATAAACTTTTTAATAGAAACGTCCATTTGATAAACTTTTCATTTTAGGATTGATATTGGGATGGGATTTAAAAAAAAAATGTATATTTTGTTTGACAAATTAGTGTGATATTTGTACTTTTCTAGTAAGTATTACATGTTAAAATATATGTTAAAAATATTGCGTATTTAATTATTAAATTATTGATAGACTCTATATTTATTGAAATGCAGATTAAATCTAAGCACTAATTTTTGAAGCCAAAAAAATTCATTGTCCTATTTTATATATATAAAAAAATTATAATGATTAAAATTAAATAATTATTAATTAAATTATATTATATTATATTATTTATATTATATATTATATTATATATTATAATATTTATTATTATTAAAATTATATTGATTATTAATTAAAATTATAAATTATAATGTTTAGTAAATAACTGCTGTTATTATTCATGTTTTAAAATGTTTGACAGTATTTTGTATAAATATGATTTTGATTTTTTATATATTAAGTAATCAAATCAACAATGTATATAAAATCTTATGGATGACAATTTTATTAAAGAAATCTAAGTCAGATATAGAATACTACTATATTTCTTTTAATTTGTATTCTATTATTAATGTTATATTTAAAGTAATTTAATAAAATATTCTTACCAAAAGTTTGAATTAAAATATCATTCTTTGGAACATCCAGTAATTTTAGATAATAAAATATGTTCACAAAAAAAAAAATTATGTTCCTTCGTAGGTTTTATTTATTATTGATGTTGATTTCTAATGAAAATAAATTTCTTGGCAAGATTACTTAAAATTTACTTTGATAATTAAAAATAATAAATATAGTCAAAGCAAACATATGTAGGTTTCATATCAAAAGCTGTGTAGGCTTTAAGAGCTGTGATATTAATTATAATTTTTTTTTTTGTCCACAACTTATTCCTAAGAGAAAAGATATTTTCTACAAGAGCATACATTCTAAACAAACAAGGTTGTGGCAAGATAAACATAAATAAGCTGTCTTTCTTTTCCTGCTTGTGGGGCAAAAACGACATATTTTCCTTGATTTTAATTTTGTTATTCCTGTGCATTGCTCCACATTCTGAGATTCCGCTTCTTTTCCTAAAATCCTTTTTATCGTCAGTCTCAATTCTCGATTAATTCTTAGATTTTTAATTCTTGTACGTAGTAGTGTTAGGACTAAATCTCTCCCTAATGCTTTAAAAGACACCATTTTGATCCATACAGAGTTTTGTGAATAGTTTGCTGCAAAATGTACTCATATCTACTAGTCGGTAGAAAAAAGCCGTAGGCCAATATATTACCGTTCCCAAAAAGTAAAACCAATTTTAAATTTAAATTTTCTGGGCATATGGAATTTCAATTTTTTTTTCTTTTTTAGGTTGATGGCACGGTCCTTAATATCTGCGTGAAATTTGATTTCAGAATATTCATTAGTGCTTGAGTTACGCTTGGCTTTGTGAGACACTAAAACTGATTCCGGCGATTTTCGAAATATCTGAATTAACTTGCATTCAATTTTGTTTGCGAAAACGTATAGAATGTTGCAAAAGACATTTGGTGAGCATTCCTATATCGGAAAGAACTGTTTAGAAGTGGTATAAACAGTTCAAAGAAGGCAGAGAGCGCGTTGAAGACTGAGAGCCCTCTGGTTGACCATCACCCTCAACCGACGAAGCTCACGTAAGAAAAATTAAAGATTTGGTGCTTGCAAATCGTCGATTTACAATTGGGGAATATCAAAAGGATCGGTCAATTCCACTTTGGGCCTCAAACGTGTCAAATCTCGATTGGTACCGAAAACACTGAATGCGTCAGCTCACACTGCATTGATTCTTCGTGACTTTGTCGCCAAAAATGAAACCCATATTGTTCCACAACCACTTTATTCACACCGTGCGGTTTCTGGCTATTCCCTAAACTCAAAAGGGCACTCCGGGGGCACCGTTTTGAGTCAATTGAGGAGATTCAATGTGAATCGGCGCTGTCTTTGAAGGCCATCCCTGCCGATTACTTTTTTGCATGCAATGAGGATTGGAAAAAACGTTGGCATAAGTGCATTGTGTTCCGGGGGGGATTACTTTGAAGGCAATAAAATAAATTTGGTAGAATAAATAAAGAGTTTAAAAAAAAATTGGTCTTACTTTTTGGGCACAGTAGTGTTGGCATCCTGCTGCTTGGATGAACAGAGCATTTTTCATCAAATGTATCAACACCTCCTTTATTTTTGTTGTAAAATGCCATAGCTGTTTGTGGTGTGGGAACTTTCACATACAAAAATCTTCTTCACAGCCATCTTCTCCACTAAAATCACTTCTTACCACTAAAATCACTATACTGATGACAAAAATTGTAGCACTGAAAGGGAGGTGAGGTCTCACAGACCGCTCTTGAAGACTGGGATAAAATTTCTACCGGGTGTTCGTGCCAAAGCATTGTGATTAATAGGGGTTATGTTCAAGGTCACAAAACAGGAAGGTAGAGGAAGAATACATTCAATTAGACAAAGCATGTAATAAGGGTGATGAGAGGAACATGTTGATTGGTCTGTGAGACCGCACGTCCTCTCCTCCCAGTTAAAATTGGTGTGAACGACTTTAAACATTTCCCACCAATGACTTTCGGATGAAACTTTTCCACAGTATTACATCAATAAATCTTGATTGCATTCAATAAATCCCGATTCAATCAAAACATACATTAAATTCTGCATTTCTTCCCGCGTAGGTAGTTGATGTAGGTAGAAATATCTTTAATTCTTCAAAGAACAAAACTCACTGTTAAAAATATGCATTGCTTTTATCATATAAACCGGCAGCCTTAACTTTCATACATTCTTTGTAAATGCCATTGAAACCACTTTCTTGCAATTTTGAGCGAGTTTACAGTATTCGGACCAATTTATGTATGTGTGAGACATACTGTCAATGTGCGCATGCACTATTTTATCTTTATTTTTAGCAAATAACTGTTGTAGTTATTGGGAAACTACTCTCTATCTGAAAACGGGACATTTTGGTGTCCGAAGATGTGTTTGGGAACAAGAAAACACACTACTGAAAAATGAGGTTTTCCATTTTTAAACAAATTTATGGTTGTATTAATTATTAGAAAATATATACTTCAATGACATGAACAGTTAAAAACTTCGAAAAACCATTTTTGAAGGCTTGCTATATTCGATCTATCGACATTGCAAAAATAAAAGTATGAAACAAATTTTCAATTAATATAGGTGGTAAACCTTCTTTATAAAAAAATTATATTAATTTCTTTGAATAATAAAATGTTCTAGTTACGTATAAAGGGAATTTAAATGAATGAGTCTTCATCACGTTAATCCAAACAACCTTCTATCGCACCCCTCTCACCTACCATTTCTGTTTTGACAGCTGTCTCTAATCGGTTAATCTCATTTACAGGCGCATGATAATTACGCTTCTCTCTAGTCATAAAGATGTAACTTTTTGCTTACTTAAAAAAAAGCGTATATTTGGAAATTGGTTTCCTTCTTTTCTCCCCGTTTTAATTTTTCTTTCCTGCTTTTATATCTGGAGAGAAATTCCTATTTTTTGTAACTCCAGATTTAATTATTCCTTGTTAAAGTGTGCTTTTGCCACCTATTCATGCAGTAATTTGCATCCGAGAGTTCTTTTCAAATGATGGTATCATGTTCTCCATTGTGCGCGTAGCATACTTCCTTAATTTTAAAACTCATTAAAAATTATGGTGTTGCTATCAGAGTCATGTTTCCGCAACATTATTTATAATAAAACTCGTTACATGCACTCCACGTAAAAATGAACTTTGTTTTTCTGTCTCTTTGAAGTAAGTTTAAAAACTTATTAAGCTTATTTAGTAAGCTTATACTTATTATTTTTTTTCTCTTAAAATTCACTTCATCATTATATTAAAAAAAATTACTAAAAAAGAAATACATTTACTTACATACTTATTAAGTATTCAAGTTTATGTATTGTTACCTAGATATTTTTATGCTCATGTTAATATTGCGAAATAATGTTTATGTTTTTTTATAATATTACGTATATGTAACTATGTACATGTCGATAATAAATACGAATTTTTTTTTTCTTTTTCAATTAGATCTACTATAAATAAAAAATCCTACTTTAATAAAATAATTAATTAATTTTTCCTACTTTAATAAAATAATTAATTAATTTTTTTTTATTTTATAAAAAGGGAATATTTTGTCGTATAATAAAATAAAACTTAATTCTAACATAGTTATTTTAACTAGATAATAATAGAATCGTGTAGCATTATATATTTAGAATAGAACTACATATTACTACATAACAATGAAAATAGTAATCGAGAAATTGCAGATAAAATTACAAACCTTTTTGCTATGAAATGTAAATTTGGTTAAAAAGTGGTATCCACTTAAAAAGTGGACTTTTAATTTATAGTTCTTTAATTAATATAATTAATTTTATTTCAATTAATATAATTCACTACACATTACATGCGTTATGTATATTTTAATATTTTTATTAAATATTTAATTCAAGGTTAAGTTAAGATTTACGATGTTTTTAAAAATGATATAGAAATACCAATTTCTAAATGTTTAAAATTTTTCCCTTGAAACTGTAATTTTTTCATTTCACTCAAAAAAATAGCTTTTCCCAGCTTAATAAATAAAATAGCTTTTTTGTGTTTATATTTTATATTAATTTTCGTGTCATATTAATATTTTCAGTATTAATAGCTTACAAAACTATATTAAAATTAAACATTGCAAAAATATTTTTAAAAACTGACAAAACTATTAAAATAATTGCGATGGTTTTTTTTCCTAGTGCGGTTGATAAATACTTAGACCTTGATTTTTATGCCATAAGGACTGCATTGATGTTACTCACTTTGCACTATCCAGGGGGCGCTTGTAGCTAGCAGATAAGCCACGGACGCGGAGTAACACTACTCCCTCAACGCTTTATAATCATATTTAGATCCGGACCTACGGTTTAAAGCAGATTCCGAACCACTAACCGATCCATGGCACAGCCGGGACTCAAACCCGAAACCTGAGGTACTGAGTCCCAGAGCGCTAACCACTCGGCCATCAGGCCCCAGAATTGCGATAGTTTAATTATAATTGTGGACAATTTTTTTTCAATTAAGATACTTTGAAATTTTTGAATATATTATATTTTTTTATTAAAATTCAATAAAAACATTACAAATGTGTACTTATTATCATACTCTGTTATTTAAATTAAATATAAACAAAAATAGAAAATAATGATTCTATAATTTACATAGAATGGTCGTTTCCCCTCCATATTCCTCGACGATTCAGTTAACATCTCAAATCTAAAAAGTAAATAATAATTCTAATAAATATATTTTATAGAATGAATTTTATGTTATCCTGAATGTGAAATATATCTTCTCTAAGAGATGCGTTCGGTGCATTGGCGCGAAGCGTATTATGTGATAGGCGGCGAAGTAGAATTACGTTGTTTTTGAATACACTATATTTCTTTCATTAAAATTCAATATAAAAAATTTACAAATGTGTATCTAAAGTCCTACTCTGATATTTAAATTAAATATGAACAAAAACAGAGACTAACGATTTTATAATGTACACAACATGTTCTTTTCCCCCCTTATTGTTCGACGATTCAATTAACGACTCAAATCTAAATAAGTAAATAATAATTCTAGTAAATAATAATTTCATATATTTTTATAGCCTGAATGTGAAATTCATCTTCTCTAAAAGATGCATTCGGTGCATTGACGCGCAGCGTATTATGTGACAGAAGACGAAGTAGAATTATGTTCTTTGAACTTTTCGAAGTAGAATTATATTGTTTTTGAATATATTATATTTCTTCTATTAAAATTTCATAAAAAAATTTACAAATGTGTACATACTGTCATACTCTGAATTCAGTGCGTGGAATTCAGTTCTTTGAACATTTCGAAGTAGAAAAATCCAAATATTATTAATTTGTTTATTTATTAAAATTCAATAAAAAATTTAAAAAGGCGTACTTAGTATCATACTTTGATATTTAAATTAAATATAAATAAAAACAGAAAATAGTGATTGTATAATTTACATAAAAAGGACGTTTTCCCTCCATATTCCTCAACGATTCAGTTAACAACTCAAATCTAAAAAGTAAACAATAATTCCGGCAAATATATTTTATAGGATGAAATTTATATATTTTTATAGCCTGTATGTGAAATTCATCTTCTCTAAAAAGATGCATTCGGTGCATTGACGCGCAGCGTATTATGTGATAGAAGACGAAGTAGAATTATGTTCTATTTGTCATGTGGCTCCACGAAGGCGAGTGAGAAATGAATGCCACACAATAAACTCGATCGATCCGAAAAACTAAAATACCCTGATACATTTTCAGTAGTACGTATATGCGACCGCCAGCTCTTAAATGGATGCTTATACGTGTTTTCCATTTTTTAATAGCGTCAGAATTTTATGCTCAAGCATGCATACCAATCCTTCAATGCATATGAAATTTCCCCCCTCTTAGCTATTTGTCCCTCCTAGCCTTCGGACAAAAACACACAAAGGAAAGAATAGCATCGGGCCATTTCTAGAAGGAGGAGGGAAAAAGGGGTAGGGAAAAGTTTTTTTTTCTTTTCCATTTTTTTTTCTTAGATAAGATATTTTGCTCAGAGACCAACGGGAATTCGATAAGCGTTGGAGCTACTGCGTATAATGATGTTTGTATGAAGCTCGTTTAGTAATAAAAAAATTGTCCGTCGGAAATTGCATTGTGATATGAAAGAAAAAGGGAATAGCCTTTGGAAAATCTATCCGTTCAAATTGGGGATATTTTTTCCCTTTTTATCTTACTTTTTTATTTTTTATGCTGGTTGCCGTATTAAAATTCTGATGATGTTTTCTTAGAAAGCGCTATAAATACATTTTTACTCCGGATAAATATTCTTCGATAAAACAAAAATCTTGTTTACAAATAATAATAGCGCATTGATTTCACAAAAGATATTACAGGATTGTAAACTAAAAAAAAATATCCCATTAAACTTACGTTTGCAAAGAAAACTAGTTTTCTATAAGCAATAGGAAAGCTTGAGCTTAAATCTGTGTTTACTAAACAGCACGTAACGATATATTGAAAACAGGAAAATACAAATATCTAAATTTTCATCGGGTAATGGTAGCATAAACAGCGTTTAAAATTAGAGACCTTGTAACAGTTTTTTTCCATGCAGCAAATGCGAATTTTTCTTTTCAATTTACTGCCTGGTTATGAAAACATTTGAATACATTTTATATATGTTATATTTGTTTACAAGAAACTTTATATAATGGACGCATAAGAAAAATACAAATTCCATTGCTTTCCAACAAAGATTGGAGTAAAGGTAAACGCATTAGGACTTATGAAATATGCATGAATAAAATGAAATTCCATAAATATTTACTTCATATTGTAAACACACTCGCTTTTCAATTCTTTAACATACTGTAATTTAAAAAAAAAAATTCATTTTTAAAGCATATTTGGCAGTATTATATTGTTGAGAGATTTTTCGCATTTTAACACATTTGAAATGTATTTATTATATACTTTTCTATTAGATAGATTTTGGGCAACTTTTATGTAACAAATAATAACTTGAAGAAAATATGACGTTATTTCAGAACATTTAAAAAGTTTTTGGCAGTATAAAACAAAAATAAAAAAGTAAATTAAAAAAAAAAAAAAATTAAAGTCTGTTTATTCCTGTAAATTTGCTCACAATAATAAGATTTGTTTAAATATAAACATCTATCCTGTTTCTCAAAATTCAATATATGTACTTTATTTCTCTTTGACATAATCATGAAATTATTTTAGGAATTTTATGAAATCTGAATCTATTGTCCACAAATTTATTTCTAAATTTATATACTGCCATGATGTACATTTATTTTTACTATTTATTTTGATATCATATATAATTTTTCCATAAAAATAATTGATGGATTATATGAAAAGTTCAAAAATAATATATATATTTTGATATTTAATATCCAAAAATTATCCAACTTCAACAAACAAAAGTTAATTTAACTATAGTTTATTTTTGACATTTTGAAGTCTTTAGAATTTATAGATAAAATATTTTATCTTTGTTTATAAGTAATTGGCTGACTGTTTTCTAAAGTTTACAATTTTTGTTATGTTCCCATAATTGAAATAAACTGTTATTAAAATACTGCCATGACATACATTTATTTTTACCATTTTGATAAAATATACAAATTTTTCCTTAAAAATAATTGATTGATTATATGAAAGGTTCATTCATAATATATATATTTTGAGATTTAATATCCAAATCAGCAAACAAATATTAAATTAACAACTTTACTTTTGACTTCATAGATAAAATATTTTATATTTGTTTATAAGTAATTGGCTGACTGTTTTCTAAAGTTTGCAATTTTTTTGTATGTATCCATAATTGGAATAAACTGTTATGAAAAATGTTCTGAGTTAAAAGTTTATTTATTTCTTTTGAAATATTATTCGTAAACGAAAACTTTATTAATCCTCTTTCTGTATTTTTAATAGCGTTTCGTCCGCCATAAAGAAAAAAAAAAAGTAAGCTCCCAATTTGGTTTGCAAACATTTCCACTTTATCTTTCGATTTTCATACATCCGTCAAAATTTAAAAATATTAGTCGTACTTTGAGGAGGTAAAATAAAACACTAGTTACCAAACTGAAGAACTGGAGAAAAAAAATCATTTCCAAAATATTTGACAAGCACAATTTTTCTTTTCCTAATCCATTTTTCTTTCACCTTCCAAACCCCTCAATAAAAGTTCCCCCAAACAACCAATAAAACAATCCTTTTGCCAAATAACAACAAAAAACCAAAAACCAAACTGAGCGTTAAAAAGTTTAACCAAACTTTTAAAATCCCGAGAAACAAGTTGTTTATTTTCCCCCTGTCTGTTTTTCCGGTGACAAACCTTCTTAACTCTTCACGTCCAACCAGCCCCCTTTTGCGCAGTTACAGACACAGCGAATTCTGTCCATGGAATGGAAATTCGTAAAGAGGAATAAAAAAAAGGGACACGAAAAAAAAAAAAGAAAAAAGAGGCAGACACCTTCTTGAGAACTCCTCCCGCGGCGAGGTAATATCTAAAAAGCAATACGTTTCCAATAAACAAGTAGAGTTTCTTATCTAGTTCCAGTTGGGAGGGATTAGAGTTCAGGTTTTCATCTTTGCTGACCGTAATAAATGACCTGGACACCAGAATCCTTCACTGTGGGGCAGCTTCTTTTGATAGGAGAAAGGAGCGGGTGTGCTTTTGCCGTGGGATTTCCTGGTTATTCGAGAAGCCAGCCAAAGTTATTTATTTATTGTTACTTTATTCGGCGTGTTTTTTTTTTTGAAGTTTCATACTTGTGATCCTCTATTTTTTTATCAGATTTTTCGATTGGTAATTAAAATATCAATGTATCCTTTTTTTTTTCTAATACGATAGAAAAAAATAACACATCAGATGCCCTAATGCATATAATGAAAGTGGTAATGTGTCAGCCTGTGGCTTAATATAAGAAATGATAGAAATCTACTAATAATTCCATCGCATTCTTATTTTAATCTCCATAGATTGCAAACAGGAATTTTTAATGAAAAGGGAATTGTTTGCATATCGTTACAGTGTGGCTATAACTAAAAAGGCGTGCATAGTTGAATAAAGTCTTCTTCTTCTTCATTGGCACCAACAGCGTCATGTTGGGCCAAGGCCGTCTACCTACCATTTAATCAAATTAATTATACATGTTAATTACTTATAATGATACAATAAAGTTAATTACTTATAATTATTCTGAATTCATAGTTATTTATTACGGGAGTCGCGAACGTTTTTTACAACAAGCCTTTACATTTTATTATAATAATTATTAAATAATTTGTTTCACTTAATGTACTACAATTTACTTTTGACATTTTGATGTCTTTAGACTTCATTGATAAAATAGTTTATCCGTGTTTATACGTAATTGGATAACTATTTTCTAAAGTTTGCAATTTTTTGTCTGTACCTGTAATTGGAGTAAATTGTTATGAAAAATGCTCTGAGTTAAAAGTTTTTAAAATATTATTCGTAAACGAAAACTTTATTAATCCTCTCTCTGCATTTTTACTAGCGTTTCGTCAGTCATAAAAAAAGATGTAAGCTCTCAATTTGGTTTGCAGACTTTTCCACTTTATCTTTCGATTTTCATAAATACGTCAAAATTTAAGAATATTAGTCGTTCTCTGAGCAGGTAAAATAAAACACTAGTTACCAAAGTGAAGAACTGAAAAAAAAAATCATTTCCAAAATATTTGACAAGCACAATTTTTCTTTTTTCTAATCCATTTTTCTTTCACCTCCAAACCCCTCAATAAAAGTTCCCCAAAACACCCAATAAAACAAACCTTTGCCAAAATAACACAGCAACAACAAAAAAAACCAAACCAAACTGAGCGTTAAAAAGTTTAACCAAACTTTTAAAAATCCCGAGAAACAAGTTGTTTATTTTCCCCCGTCTGTTTTTCTGATGTCAAACCTTCCTAACTCTTCACATCCAGCCAGCCCCCTTTTCTGCAGTTACAGACACAGCGAATTCTTTCCATGGAATGGAAATTCGTAAAAAGGAATAAAAACGCGAAACGAAATAAAAAAAAAAAAAGAGGCAGACACCTTCTTGAGAGTTCCTCCCGCGGAGAGGCAATATCTAAAAAGCAATACGTTTCCAATAAACAAGTAGAGTTTCTTATCTAGTTCCAGTTGGGAAGGATTAGAGTTCAGGTTTTCATCCACGCTGACCGTAATAAATGACCTGGACACCAGAATCCTTCACTGTGGGGCAGCTTCTTTTGTTAGGAGAAGGGAGCACGTGTGCTTTCCTGGTTATTCGAGAAGTCATCCAAACTTATTTATTTATTGGGAAGTGGTTTACTTTACTTGGCATTTTTTTTTTGAAGTTTCATACATGTGATCGTCTCCTTTTGATCACAAATTTCCGTTGATAATTAAGAGATGAGTGTTGTTTCATAATTCCATAGAAAGAAAAACAATGCAGTCAGATGTTCTAATAGCACACAATAAAATTAGTAATGTGCCTGTCTCTAGATTAATCTAAAAAATGAAAGAAGTCTACTAATATTTCCATCCACTCTTATTGGCTAGGTTTTGTTTGTCGCTCTACGGTAATTTTTTGCACACTTTAAGCTAAGTAGACCGAGGTCTACAGTTTAACGTCACTTATTGGATTCTTCATAGATTGCAAACTGCAATTTTTTTTTGTAATGAAGGTGAATTTTTTGCATAATGTTGCAGTAACTGTTTACATTAAAGTAATTAGGTATGCCCAGTTGATTAAATATCAGACAACTTTAAATCATGGCACTAGTATCTCTTGTTGTTGCTTTTATCCCACTTGGTCGACAACAATAACAATAAACAAGTAGAGTAGTTTCTTATCAAGTTCCTGTTGGGAGGGATTACAGTTCAGGTTTTGATCCTTGCTGACCGTAATAAATGACCTGGACACCAGAATCCTTCACTGTGGGGCAGCTTCTTTTGATAGGAAAGGGAGCACGTGTGCTTTTGGCGTGGGATTTCCTGGTTATTCGAGAAGCCATCCAAACTTTTTTTTGTTACTTTACTTGGCCTTTTTTTGAAGTTTCATACGATTCTCTCACCTCTGAAATCAGAATTTTCCATTGGTAACTAAGAGATCGATGTTTCTTTTGTTTGTTTTTATAATACGATACAAAAAAATAATACTATCAGATGTTCTAATGCATATAATGAAATTGGTATTGTGTTTGTCTCTGGATTAATCTTAGAAGTGATAAAAATCTACCAATAATTTCCTCCCACACTTATTGGAGTCTTCATTAGCAATAAGAGTGGGGTGTAATAAGCAAGAAGCAATTTTCTTCATAAGCAAAAAATTGTAGTGTAGCATCCACTGCAAGTTTTAATGAACATGTAATTGTTTACATACCGTTACAGTGTGAGAGTACCTGTTTACGTCAAAATTACAGTTTAGTACAGTTTACTTTTGACATTTTGAAGTCTTTGGTCTTCATTGGAGTATTTTATCTTTGTTTATAAGTAATTGGCTGAAAGTTCTCAAAATTTTGCAGTTTTTTGTATGTACCCATAATTGGAATAAACTGTTATGAAAAATGCTCTGAGTTAAAAAATTTTTAAATATTATTCGTAAGCGAAAACTTTATTAATCCTCTTTCTGTATTTTTAATAGCGTGTCGTCAGTCATAAAAAAAAATGTAAGCTCCCAATTTGGTTTGCAGACTTTTCCACTTTATCTTTCGATTTTCATAAATCTATCAAAATTTAAAAATATTTAGTCGTTCTTTGAGGTTAAAATAAAACACTAGTTACTAAACTGAAGAACTGGAGAAATAAAAATCATTTCCAAAATATTTGACAAGCACAATTTTTCATTTCCTAATCCATTTTTCTTTCACCTCCAAACCCCTCTATAAAACTTCCCCCAAACAACCAATAAAACAAACCTTTTGCCAAATAACAACAAAAAACAAAAACTAAACTAAGCGTTAAAAAGTTTAACCAAACTTTTAAAATCCCGAGAAACAAGTTGTTTATTTTCCCCCTGTCTGTTTTTCCGATGCCAAACCTTCCTAACTCTTCACATCCAGCCAGCCCCCTTTTTGTGCAGTTATAGACACGGCGAATTCTGTCCATGGAATGGAAATTCGTAAAAAGAAATAAAAAAGGGATACGGAGTAAAAAGAAAAGTCAGACACCATCTTGGAGAGCTCCTCCCGCGGCGAGGCAATATCTAAAACGCAATACATTTCCAATAAACAAGTAGAGTTTCTTATCTAGTTCCAGTTGGGAGGGATTAGAGTTTAGGTTTTCATCCTAGCTGACCGTAATAAATGACCTGGACATCAGAATCCTTCACTGTGGGGCAGCTTCTTTTGATTGGAGAAGGGAGCACGTATGCTTTTGGCGTGGGATTTCCTGGTTATTCGAGAAGTCATCCAAACTTATTTATTGATTGTTACTTTATTTGACGGTTTTTTTTAAGTTTCATACATGTGATGCTCTAATTTTTGATCAGAATTTTCTTTTGATAATTGTTATTAGGCGTGCACAGTTGAATAATCATCTTCTTTTTCTTTGGCCCCAATAGCCCCCTGATAGGCCAAGGTCGTCTGCCTACTAGCAGATTTAGAGACAAGAGATGTTTCCTTTATACGGGGATATAGTTGTTAACCTTATGCCCTACAGTCATATTAGACAGATACTACAGTTTAAAGGGACGAACAAGCACCCAGGGAATCGCAGGGACTCTAACATGAAATCTGTGGCACCAAGAACCAGAACGCTAGTCCCTCGGCCATCTAAAATAAAACTAAGCATCTGAAAGTTTTCACAAAATATTACTATGGTTAATATTTAGCACTATTTTTATATGGTTAATATTTAGCATTAAATTGTAATTAATGCTATTCAGGCCTCTGCCGGAAACTTGACAATATTTTCCTTTATTAGCCTTTAAAATGCAATGGTGAAAATGGTAAATGTTATTTGATTAGAATAATAAAACAGGTTCAGTAACCCCTACTCCACCGTTTCATTTTTTGCCTTAATCAACGAAAGTGTTTTAAGATTTAATCCATTTAATAAATCGATCATCAAAACTAGTCACTCGGCCATCAGGCCCTTTGAATAAACATCGGACACTAGTATCGTTTTAATAACGTTACCAAAACAAAACTAAAAAATTAAATAAAAGATGTTGGTAATTGAAATGTTTTTAATCTGTTAAAAAAGCGTATTTGTAAATTCTTCTTTTTGCTTAGGATTCTCTACATATATGAATTATTGATTTAATTATTTCAAATTGGTTGTTAATAGCTTCCGCTTGGGATATAATTGAGTTCAGGGTTTCTTTCAGATATTATTTAAATGCAGGATCTTTGTGGCGTACTTTTTTCGTAGGAATTGAAGAAAGTTTATTTTGATGTGGGTCTTTATAATCTCCTAGAAATAATTCAAATTTATATTTTTAATGTTAATAGTGTTTATTGAAATTTCATATTTTGTGACCTTTTATTATTATTATTACTTGAGTTTTCCGCTACTGAATACGATGCTATTGTTTACTTTTATTTGCAACTTTTGAATTTTCATATTTGTGAATCTATTTGGATTTCTGGGTCTGGATTTTCTACAGCTATGTTAATTATGATTTCAAACTAAAACTTGAATTTGTATAAAATATAAAATTAACAAAAAAAAAAAAAGTTTTCATCCAAAAATTTAATTGCAGAAAAGTTGAAATATAGAATATTTAATTATTTTTATTTTTCACGTGTTTTCAATAATTTTAAATCAATTGGTAAAAGAGAATTTCCAAGAAAAAAATTTGTGTAGTTTTTCATCGAAAATTAAAACGAATAAAACGAACATATATACATTTTTTGTAATGTTTTATAATATTTCCAATGTATCATCAAATCCTGATTAATATATTTCATTTATCGATCAATTCATCAATAAATGAAATGATCAATATATAAGAAATTAATATTTTATAATGTAAATAAAATATTAATTCCTTATATACTTTTATTTTTATTAAATGCATAGTTAAGTTAATATATAACTTGAGGGAAAAATATCTTGACATTAAGAGTAGCTTCTTAACGTACATACGTTTCTACAGCAATTCACGAGGAGAAAAAAAAAGCCAATGTTCTATGTAGTGCCAACTCTATATAAAAAGGACTGGAGATATTGATCAACATTCTATTACTTAGAATAGGGACGCGTTCTCTATTTGATACTTGAAATCTATATCTATCACCCGTCTATGCCATTCTCTAAAAGGCTAAAAACAATACAAATAATTGTGAATACAAGAGATCTCTTGTGAATACAACAGATCAATATTTACATCTCTTACAACAAAAGCGAACAATAGTTACCTGGTGTAGTTTTACAAGAGATCGATAGTTACTTGGTGAACTACTTGATATACAAGCGATAGTTATACGCTGAAACCAATATTACAAAAGTTTTCCAAAAAAAAAGAGCCAGGAGTGTTAAAAATAAAACAATAAAATTTACTTTTGAATTTTTTTTAACTCTATTAAACAAAAATGTTTAACATAGTTAAAGTGCATATCACTGACTATGGCCATGCTTATATGTTCTCCTATTTCGATTAAAATTCCTGATGAATAAAAAATAAAATTATAATCAAATATAAAGCTAATGCTACATTTTCTAATAATATATATTATATGGAAATAATAAAATTATATTAAAAAATTATAAAATAATTATTTATATGATATAACAAATTTGAAAAATACAATGCAATCGATAATATAAATGTAATAATATATTCATGGCATGCGTGTATTCTTAATTAGAATCATAATTCGTAAAATATAAATAAATCTATTTTTTAAATATAAATAAATTTCACCTTTCTGAACGTCTATTCAAACTTATTTCAAAAACGGTTTCCTCCATTAAAAATTAGAGACTTATACATGACTGATGTACTGATATTCATGATTCATTCAATTGATAGGAGTCGATAATTTTAATTATATCATTCCGAGATATCAAAATTTCACACAATTATTAAATAAACTATTTGTTTTTTCATCGTATAAAAGCCACAAAAATTATTTTTTATTTTTAAATCAATATGTGAAAGGCTCTAAAATCATTGAATATTAAAAAATGTTTTGCAAAGTTATGACCATTACAGAAAATGATTTATTTGGGTTTTTTTTTTTTAATTTTTCACATTGTGAATGCTTTCTTTTAATTAAGAATTGAATAACATAAATAGTTAATTTTCCCAGGAATATTTCTTATGAATATGTTACAGATTTTAGATATACATAAAGGTGAAATATATGTGTGTGTATATGACATACATATACATATGACATACATATGCAATATGTAGTTAAATTAAATGAAAAATATTAAAAAAATATACATTAAAATATTCAGTAATAATAATTATAAGTAGTCAATGAAGTCATAGTCCCCACTCTGCCACATAATGACATTCTTTTTTTTGCAAACTGTATTTCATAATGTCTGTTACGTTTATTAAAAATGTATTACTTAAAGTTTTATGAACTTTCTGAGAAGTTAAATATTATCATTAAATAATTTATTGAATTTCAAAAGTAAAGTTGATTGTGGCTTTTAGATAATTTTTTTGCAGTTCTTGCAAATTCTGTTAGACAATTTTTTATATACTATTTTTTTTTATTATTCATTTTTTTTGTTTCTTATTGTAAGTATCACAATACCTAATTTATGCAAGTGATCACTAGCATATATTATCGTAAACTTATAATAGCATTCTATGAATTAATTGTATCTGGAATTTCAGTTTATACTTTACTTGATTTTGAATCTCGTCATTTTGTTTATTTCCATCTTTAGTTGTTTAAAAAAAATTGGCAAACATAAATTAGAAAAAAATTAACAACTGCAAAAATTAGCCGCATAACATGAGAGACAGAAAGATTATAAAACAGTAAAAATGGCACACTTAAAATAGTTAAAGAATTAAAACATATATAAAACTAAAATAATGCATGCAAATAAGTTTCGTAAAATGCAATGAGTCAGAAAACGTCTTTTTTTAATATGGAAAATAAGTGATTATCAAGTGCACACTACAACTGCCTTATTCATTGAAAAGTGAATTTTTATTACTCGCAGGTCAAAGTTGTTTTGGCATTTCAGTTAGTTTATCATTTTAACAGTTATTAATGAATGGATTTATCGTAGTAGACAAAACATTTTTATATCAAATAATTTCGTAAGCGGTTATAGAAAATGAAAATGTTTATCAAATCAAAAAATAATTAAAAGAAATAAAGTGCTAAAGTCCAGTCAATTGTTTAACGTTATCTCAATATCGTATCGTTCACACCATCCTCGTTATATTGCGCAATTTTTTATTAACAATTTTCATAAGTGTCACTTTGTTAACATTAACATAAGTAAGAACTAATAAAAAATTCAGTGGCGGTATTTAACGTTTGTAATTTTGTTGTCACAGCATTTATTCTCAAATACTCTATTTTACATTTGTGTGCAAAACTTAAGCATTGCTTTTTAAAATTTTAATTAATTAAATGTTTTAATGCCACAAGATATGATCTGACTATTGTAACATAATTGTAACACAACATAACAAAGATAAATATCGTAAAATTTTGGCATTATTGCACCAATTTATAAAATTCGCGATTTAAGTTGGCAAATTGCAGTTTTGCGATTGACAAACATCAAATTTTGAAGATGAAAAAATAGCCGATATTCAAATGATTAGAATTGTCACAATATATTTATCAACTCCTAAAAGCTTTTCGTACTTTATTTTAGATTAAAATAATTCTTTTTAAGCACCAAATGGCTTGCAACATTATTTTAATTTAGTTAAGGTATTTTGATCGGGATTATTTATAGTAAATCCCAAAATAAAAATAAAACAACTTTTTTGCTATTTTTACGTATAATATTTCATTATAGTAACTTTCATTAATTTCAATTTCTATTCGATGTTTTCAAAATAAATAACTACTTTGATTGAGCTTGTTCCTTCGAAGAGATTAATTTATCCTAAATAAGCTTTATTTTAATCTTGTTATTCCTTAACACTTATCGGCTTACATTAAAGTTTTATAATCTACAGGTATTTTTTTCAGCATCTTAATAAGATTTGTAGTATTTGCAAATGTTTTTGATACTCGAAGGACTTTATGTGATAAAAGTGATTAGGGAATTATACACAGGATAACTTTTTTCGTCATTTTAAATGGTATTTTATTGCTTTAGATATAATATGCACGCATGACTTTTCTCTATTCATATTTTGGTACTAATATTTTTATCATTAAAGCTGTAATTTGTGTAAATAATTTCAATTTAAATATAAAATTGAAAATGATTGCATTTTATGCTTCATATTTCATTCTAAATCTTGTTTTTAATTATGGCTATGAATTTTATTATGAAATATAAATTTTTATTTAAACAAAAAAATATTAAAAATTGATTGCAAACAAGTTTAAAATGTTTGTATTGAACTTACTGCTTTGATACTATTATGAAATCATTCTTCAAAATCAAGATATCAGACGAATAATCCTGAAACTGAATGTTTTCGTTTATTTGAATATGAATAATGATTCGAAGAAGAATAATGTGAATACTGAATATTTCTGAATTCATGGTTATTAATTTTGAAAACTATATTCTATATTTTCAAATGTAAAATAATAAAGCAAATGCAATGAAAACATGACCGTTTCTTTAGACCTATTAGGAAATTTATAAGTTAGAATTAACAGAATTTTTCAAACTAGTTAATGCAATTAATTATATTTACTTTTCTTTTCAAGTAAATTTGCATTTTTTTTTATTTACACATAACTGCAAAACATAAGAAGTAAAAGTAGATCCAAGGATTGGTTTCTTTTGTAACCTTATAGTTAATAATAGCTAATTACGCATCTGTCCAAGTATTTACATGACATTCATTGAAGGTTTATTTTTTAATTATACTCTTAAAGAGTGTAAACATACACAATTATTTTTTAAAGAGTTATTCTTTAACTAATAACTTAAAAACCAATTAGTTGCTGATAAATTTTCTTAAACTAAAATTAAACTGTTGTTTTATCTAACCAAATTAGTTATTTAAGTTAATTACTTATAATGTTTCTGAATTCGTTGTTATTTGTTACGTGAATCATCTTTTTTTTTAAACATGCCTTTACATTTTTTACAAAACAGACATTTACATACATAAACATAAACAAACATACTTTACATTTTACATTTTTTTTTCTTTTGCCTTTACAGTTATTAAATAAATTGTTTCACTTAATTTACTGTATAAATAAGCTAATAACACAAATAGATAAAGAAATCGAAACAGCAAATACTTTTTTTTTTTTACCAATGTCTCAACCTGTTATCATAACCCACCACCATAAAGCTTGTGGTGTGATGGTTTTTTTAATATTTTTTTTTTTCAGTGACAAGAGAATAAATACTTAAACACGCGCCATTTTATTATATAGTCCTAGAGATTAATAACCTATCAAGGAATACAATAAAGTTAACTGTTGTTTTCATTTAACCAAATTGACTATATAAATTAATTACTTATAATATTTCTGAATTAGTGGTTATTTATTAAGGGGTATTACGAATATTTTTTGTAGTATGTTTTTACATTTTTATCGTAACAGTTATTAAATAAATTGTTTCACTTAATTTACTGTCCAAATAAGTTAATAAGATAAATAAATATAGAAATTGAAACAAAAAACACTTTTTTTTACTAATAATAATAAAAAATGTGACTCCGATAATTGAAAAAAGTGATTCCTGTTAATCGCATAATAAATAACCGAATTTAGAAACATTATAAGTAATTAGTTTGGTTAGATGAAAACAACAGTTCAATTTTAACTTTAAGAAAATTTAACACCCACAAATTTGTTTTTAAGTTTTTTTTACCAATAATAATAACTAATGTCTTGAATATTTTTTTCAACGTGTTTTTACATTTTATCGTAATAATTATTAAATAAATTGTTTCACTTAATTTACTGTTTAAATAAGATAATAACACAAATAAATACAGACATTGAAACAGCAAATACTTTTTTTTTTTTTTTTAACAATGTCTGAGCCTATTATCATTACCCACCACCATAAAGCTTGTGGTGTGATGTTTTTTTTATTTTTATTTGTACACATTTTTTTTCAATGACAAGAGAATAAATACTTAAACACGCGCCATTTTATTATATAGTCCTAGAGATTAATAACCTATCAAGGGATACAATAAAGAGCCCGTAGTAGAAAAATCAATTTTGTCAAAGAGTGAATATTCGGTTAGAAAAGGATGAAAAAAAAAAAAAAAAAAAAATTCTGAAAGGAGTGTAAAAAAAAAAAAAAAAAAAAAAAGACTACCCACATAACAAAAACGTCTCATCATGGAGCCCAGAGGGAAAGTTGCTTTAACGAACATTTTTCCCCCCCTCTTCGAAATCTTTGGAATATTTTATAATAACAAAAGGCGTAGAACCCCTCTCTTTGTTGGTAGAAAGCTCTCGGGGAATTTAATAATTCAGTAGCGGACGTTGCAAAATAATCATTGTTTGCCAGCGAAAAATTGAGGCGAAAAAAAATCCAGAACCAACTTAACATATAAATGCAAAATCAAGAAAAGTTCGGAAAATTCTTAAAAAAAAAAAAAAAAAAAGAGTAAAAATTCTGCTTTGAACGAACCCAGTGAGCATAACTTTTTGAATTAAAGTCAAATGTTGTTGAGATTGAACTTTTTTTTCGCCCTAAACGAAGCACACTATAGCAGTAATCCACTAAACCTAGACGCATAAAAACGCTCAAGTGCTGTTTCTATGTTTTAAATTTATAATCATGTTTGTTTTTAAAGTAAAAATATTTATAAATGCATTAATAAAATAAAATATAATAAAAAAGTTAAAATCATATACTTTTAGAAATCCCTTAAAGGGATTTAGAATTTTCTATAAAGTCATTTGAAATTTAGAAGTTTAAATTTAAAGAGTTTTACAAACTTTTTGCATTTAAAGTAAATGTACTGTACTGGATTATTTAAAAAACTGCATAATAGACGCTGGAAGTAGATACATTTCATAAATACTGATGATTTTAAGTAAGTATGCGTTATTATTTAGGATTCAGTGATTTTGAAAGTCAGATAAAATTTTATAATGCAAAGATATTTTATTCTAAATTGAAGTATTTCTAAATAAAGTTGTTCTTTATAGTAACAATCTTAGTCAACGAGGCTGTTTACTTGTCTTATTAAATTTAAAAGTATGGTAATACTAACATCTTAAGAAGAGAAAATGTTCTGAAATATAATTTAATTATGCAAATAATTAAATAAGATTTTTATCAGTTACTTTTTACTGCATTTTTTAATAACATTGAAATAGCATTTGAATTTGAATTTTAATATTTTTAAATTGCACCAGCAATTTAAAAATATAAATTAAGAAACCATAAAGCTATCCATATAAAAATAAAGTTAAATATTTAACTAATAAAATTTTTACTTATTATAAAGTTAAATCTTTACTTATTAACAAATAAAATTTCACAAAATATATTTTTTCAACTGAAGTTTAAAAAATAAATGTAATCATATGTGCTGATATAGAGGTTACTCATAAAATTTAGGGGTTACTCATAATTTTTTAATTAATAATTTAATATAATCAATATTTTTTTTTATAAAACGAATAACGGTAATCTTAAAAAATAAAAAATAATAAAGAATTCCAAATGATTTTCTTTTCTTGAAAAATCTCTTTTTCATTTTGAAATAAAATTGCCTCTGCTTTCCCCAGATGAATTTTGAGAACACTTTTACATTATTTAACTAATTAATTATATAATTATTTGCACATGCAAGAAATTTACGTAAATATTTTGTATAAAAAAGCTCGTGAAATAAAATAATCCAATAAGAATAGTTCTTTGAAGAAATTTTTAAAAAATCAGATAAACGTTGAATATGGTCAAAGGAAAACTGATCAAGGACACAAAAAAATCGATCAAGGAAACGAAAACCTCACTACTCAATACAATACATATAAATTTATTTGTAGAAACATTTGTGAAGCTAAAAAAGAAATGTGTGCGGAAAATTTATTTAAATCAATTAGTGCATCCAAAATTGAAGCAACGAAAATTTAATCAAAATAAAATGGGTTGTAGATCTTTATCATGAAAAACTTATCTTGATGTAAAGAAGAGGTTCAGTTTAATTAATCCACAAATGATTTAGAATTTTATTTGATGGAATGTATATTTTAAAGTTCATTTTCTTTCGAATTTTTGTTATTTTAAAACAAAAATAAATTGTTCTGGTTTTTCTTAATGGATGCAAATTCATTGATATTTATTCGTCAATGATTGAATAAATGTTTTCTAAAATAAGCTTTGCATACTGTTGCATAATTATTTTAATATATCTTATACTGAAAACTTGCTTTTCTAAAAACAAACAAATGGATTAGAACTACTGAATATAATAAAATTGAAGCATATTTTTTTCAAAATCTTTTTGGAATAAATATAAGCAATACGATAAATATTAAATATAAATAATAAAATTTCAGTCACAATGATCAAAATTCTTTTCAATATTTTACTTGCAGATTAAATTAAACACTTGAATATTATCCAGAAACAAAAGATAAAATGCATAGCTTTTATTGAAGCGTAAATATAAAAACACAGATGTATTAATTTACTTCAACGTAAAACAAAAGCTTTAAAATCAATGCCTATTCTATTTCTGCTTACTTTATTTTAAAGCTTAAATAGAATATAATCCAGGAAAAGGATTTATTTCATGTTTTTTTTTTAAGCTATTCATTAAAATACAGCTTTACAAAGTTTTAAACAATTAAAGATAAAAAAAAAACCGCGAATAAATAGTTTCTAAACGTAAAGCTTTTAACGTGAATACATGAGAATTTAAACAAGATTTGAGTAATTACATTTTTTTTATTGTGTTGATTTACCATGACTACGTCCAAAACTTGGATTGAAATTTATGTTTGCAGTAATGTAATTTTGTGTTTTATTTAAATTTATTCGAGAAGTTTATTTACATAAGAATATTACCGGGTAAGGCCTTTTTATAAATTTTTTGAATAGATTTTTTTTTTGTATTAAACATTATTACGTTTTTCTCAATTATTCCTTATATCACTTATTCTTTATGTATCATGATTATTTGAAAGGCGGCATATATGAATTTTTTAATTAATTGTAAAGAATTCTTAAAATAATATTTCTTACAATATTATAATAAAAATATTATATTCATAATAAGACTTACGAAAGACTTGTATACCAAAGGCTTTAATAATTGTTTTTATTCAATTCTTTTTTTTTTTTATTTATTTATTTATTTTTGAAAATTTTTCTTTACTTCCTTAATTCTTAAAGAAATAACATATAAATTTTAATATAATTAGATTCTTTAATATAGACTACTGTTATGATGTTTTAATAATTTTACCAGAATACAGTTTTCTGTATTCTTTCAAATAACACTTATTCTTTATTTATTATAATTATTTTAAAGCCGACATATAAGATTTTTTTAAATTATTGTCCAGAATTTTTAGAAGAAAATTTCTTACAATTTTGCAATGAAGAAAATATTTTCCTAATAAGAATTTTTATTTTTAATGCGCAACGCTTTATTAATTTTTCTCATTCAATTCTTTATTTTTTTCTTTTTCTTTATTTATTTTGAAAAATTATTATTTTCTTTATATTATTTATTCTTTATATTATTTATGTTTATGCTTAATGTATGTGTTATTTCTTAAAGAAATAACACATACATTTTAATATAATTTAATTCGTTAATATAGACTACTATTATCATGTTTTAACAATTTTACCAGTCTACAGTTACAGTTTATCAGTCGTTTTTCTCTATTATTTCATGTAACACTTACTCTTTATTCATTTATTTAATTTATTTGAAAGGCGGCATATATGATTTTTTAATAAATTTGTTAAGAATTCTTAAAAGAATTTTTTTACAATATTGTAATGAAAAAATTACATTCCGTATCAGACTTTAATTTTTAATACGAATGGCTTTATTGATTTTTATTCAATTCTTTATTTTTTCTTTATCACTACTTTATTTATTTTTTGAAATTTTTATTCTTTTAATGCTTAAAGAAACAACATATAAATTTTAATTTAATTTGAATCTTTAATGTAGGTAATTGCTATCCCATTTTAACATACATGTTTTATGGACTATAATAGTTTTCTGTTATTTCCTGGATATATAACATTTACAAATCTATCCCAATAAATTATAGATTATCATTAGGGAAAACATCCTTATAATGAAATATCTTATTATAAGCAGTATTATACGAATATTTATGCAATAAAAACAAGTAATATAATTTAAAAAAATTAAATCAATTCCTACATTTTTTCACTATTTTGCAGAAAGTCCTTTATAAATATTTTCATGCATTTTTTTAAGTATATCTGGCGCCATCTATTGGTAGATAATGTAACTTAAATCTAAAAAAGACTGAAATTAATTAATTAAATTTAATTACTGAATTAATATTTGTAAAATCTGTATTAACATCAAGTGTAATCCACTACATGTTCAAAAAAGAGAAAACGAATAAAAAGTATTTTATTAACGATTGAAAATTTGGAAGAAATAGAAGAATTGAATCATTGAATATTGAATATTGAATAATCATTGAATCTCATTGAATATTGAATATTAAATAATCATTGAATATTGAATAATAATTGAATCTTCTATCGTTTCTGTTTATTGTATGCGTTTCAAATAAAAGAGAATTGTATTAGTTTTTAATCAAATATTTCTTTTTCCTTTTGCAGTTCCCGTTCGCGAAGTGATAATCATGGATGAGCACGGTCAACGCCTGCGTGATATCATCGGCCCCTACGACGAAGGATCCTACGTGTCTCTCATCTGCGAAGCTGAAGGTGGTAAGATCTGTCTTCCTGTATATCTGTGAATCCCTAACACTTTGTATTCATTTACTTCCTTTTGTTTTCAATGCGCATATCAAGAACAGAACAAATATTACACAATATTGCGGTTATTTTATTTAATATATCAATTACTCAAGAACTACCTCCTCCTTATGACATCTTTCAGCGAATAATAATTTAACCAATTAATTTTTAAATTAATTACTTAATTATTTTTGTTTTTTAATATTTTTTATGATAGTGATGGATATTGGTGAACACCCATTAACGTCTTTAGCAGTTATACATATACATATACAGTATACATACTTACTATATACATATACAGTATACATACTTATTATATACATATACAGTACGTTATACATATACAGTGTACATACTTACTCTACATGTATAGTACGTTATACATGTACAATATATATGTACAGTACGTTATACTGGAAGGCCTGTAAACTTTGCTTTTTTTTCTCTTCATTTAGCGAGACATATTTGATATTATTCTTTTCATTAATGTTCCATGGGTTCCTTTCCATAGTAAATTGAAGACTTGATATTATTTTTAATTGCGTCAAATAAAAAGAATGTAATTCAATTATATTAAGTTCAAATAGGCAAAAAATATAAAGGAGAGACCTTTCCTAAGCATATTTAAGAATAATAAATTTCATAATGAAGTATAGAATAATTCAATTTTTTTATTTAAAATCTAAGTCAATACTTTTTGTTTTGTTGATAAATAAGCAATATATCTTTTGTATTGATAATCAAAACTGAAATTAATACTATTATAATGCATTGTACATATTAATGCGAGAAATGCTCGGTATAGTGATGTGTCTATGGATAAAAAAGTAAAGATTTCGCTTTTGTCATCTAAATACACACCTCTCTGAACAAAGATTATTAACCCCCAAGGGATGGAATACCTATGAAGAACCTATAATTAATTTCGTTTTACTTTATAATATTCGTTGACATTTTAATGCTTTTGGGAGTTTTAAAGAATTAGAAACAATATTGACATTAAAACAATTAATTGCTGGTTACATTAATCTATATTGGATATTAAAATTCCATATATATTTAGTAACAAAAACTTTCTGATTTTGAAGAAATTAAAAAATTCCATATTAATAAACACTCTTTGTCTGAGTATGTACTGAGCGTTCAAAATTAAGATATTTTGCATATTTCCATGATTTTCTCGTAAAATAATGAACAAAATGTTAAACTAATGGTTCTTAACAAAGCTGATGCAAATTTTTAGTGTGAAATATGAAAGCCTATATAGGCGTGTTGGTGTTTGTGTAAAATAAGGCTTAGAAATCGCAAGCGGAAATTTTCACGTATTAGTTTCACACTTTGCCAAAATTTATTTTGTTTTTTCTTGTAATATTTTGTGAAATTCAAAAGCAAGTAGTTAAATTAAGTATGACCAATGTTTCAATGACCGATTGAGGTGGTAAAAATCATTGGAAGATTCAATTGCAAATTGTTAGAAATTAAATTGAATGTCCGACGTCATGTGTAACTCATGTGAACAATTTAGAGATACTGGATCTGCTGACAGAAAGTCTGATCAATTTCACCCAAGAGATAGGAGGACGAATGAAGATTAATATTTGCCCATAAAAGCAAATCTTAATAAGAATGTAGCAGCTTATAAGCTTTAATATGTTCATCGCAACCCTAGTTTCAAAGGTTACTGTTTCCAGAAAGCTACATGAAATAGGTAAGAAATCATCTGTTTGAGTTTGCGTTGCGCATGGTGAAATTAACATCGAGTTGGGATCAAGTGAGAGAATTCTATTGATTGATGAGTTACGCTTTAACCTAATCACTTATTCACCTTGTTACGTTCATCTAGAGAGAGATCTGAGGACCTGATCAAACATCCTTAAAATACATCACTATATGAGTGGTCATTTGATGATTTGTCAGGCATTGTATCAGAGGGACACGCAATCTTTCTCAGAGACTCTTTTTCAATTGACTGTTTTAAAGTATATTTTCTAAGGTCTTTTCATTTGATTCAAGAACTTTTGAAAAAGAGGACATTCGTTGGGGGGAGTAGTCAGTCAGATCTCCGTGGCTAAACCCTAGAGATCATGTTTAGGATACTTAAATCAGCAATTAGCACACTCCTCTCATCTATTCAGTCCAATGCCTGAATCTCTAGAGGTATGGGATAGATACCAAATGGACTCATAACCTTCCTGATTTTTTTGTATGATTACAAATTATAATTGTTGTATATATATATACATATATATATGAAAGGAACACATCTATTGTATTAATTTTTTTTATTCTATATTTTAAACTTTGCTTTAACTTCCGACATTGATGCACGATCATAATTGCGTACCTAACTGTTATGTTGTTGCTTTAATTTATTTGTTATTATTATTTTTATTATATGAACCTATGTAGTTAAGTAATCTGTCTAGTAGTTCTAGATATTGGACGACATGCAATATTTTCACAGCATGCAAATTATGAGACAGCATAGGAAAAACAACTGTTTATCAAGAAGAAGATATACAATCTATTAATATGAATATTTTACCTGAAAAACGGATTATCAAAAAAACGTCTTGTTCATCTAAACTGATAAACAAAAGTAGCATCGTCACATTTATATTTTCTACGTGTGAATTGTTTTTAAAACGTCTCATTTGTTACGAGGCATGAATAGAGATTTAAAAGGAATAAATTATTTTGCATTCCTTTTTTATTGATTTATAAGTAATTAAGATACTACTTCGAGAATACACGTGATAAATGATTTAAAAGTATTAAGCAAATTTTTTGTAGAGGCAATATTAAACTTTCAGAATTTAAGGCATCACAGTATTAACATTTATAGCAATATTATTTGTAGTTATCATTAATAATTATTATTTATATTTACAGCATTTAAATCATTTTTTTTATAAATCATTGTCAATTCCGATAAAGTTTAAAATAAATTCTAAATATTGCGTGTGTATACTGAAACCAATTTATTACATTTTATTAAAAAATTATTTTATATATCAATATAACTTTTAAACAGTATAAAAAAAAGAAATTCAATTTTGTTTTTAATTCTTATTTCGAAACATTTTATACATTTTGATAATTTAAAAAATTAATTCAAAGTATAGTACATTATTACTTCATACATACATTACATTATTTTCTGCATGGAAGTAGATAATAATCTAGGACTATGATCTTTATGTCCATAAACGAGTGAATTATTTCACTGGTAATGAAAGCCTCCAGAAAGCGGAAGTGCATCCTTCTAATCTGCAATCGACCATGATGTCATTTCCGTCGACTTGGTATCGAATAATTAACCTCTTATTCAAATATTTTATGAATGATGGGCCTTTAGGAACCCTATAATGTGAGTGAAAAGCACACACAACATTAATTTAACAGATGCCATGTAATAGATAACTGCCATTGTTTAATTATTGGAACATTTGCGAAAATGCAACGTTAAATTCAAAACCACTTATTAATTGGATTTGTTTAAGTCACATAAGTCTTGTAAAGCGTAAATTATAATGTCATTATTCAAGCATTTGTTACACATTAGTTTTAAAATATTGCGTTAGGTATAGAGGAAATTTTGTTTTCTACATTTGTTGATAATTAGTGATTTTTCTATGTTGAATTTTGTCGTTATAAAATAAACAATTCATAATAAAGGATGGTTTTATAATAAACTTTTTAGGCATGTGTTGTTAATTATTATTTTTTTTTGGCCAGAATTTAAGAAAGTTAAATTAATTTATCAATTTATACTTACTCATTGCTTAAATTTATTATTTATAGTGTATTTAAAATAAATTTTAAATTAGATGTTTAAAAAAAAGTTAAAAAATTCTATTAATTGAAGTCTGTAAGTTTAATATAAAAAAACAGGATATCCCTGTACAAAATTGTATGCTATGTAGTTATTAATAAAATCATTTCTGGGGAACAAATGATATTTCAAGTCATATTGAAATTTTAAATTTTAAATTTAACTTTCCATAACAATTCTAAAATTCTAAAGGAAGGATAAATTTTGAAGTTATATTAAAATTCTAAAATTCTAAAATATTAAAGGTGGCTTTGAATTTTCACATACACATGCAATTTTGATAAATACATGTTTTTGAAATATTTTCAACGACACATATTGGTATTAAAAATAGATCGTTTTTTAAATATCAATAAAATGTTTTGATGTAAATAAATAAGTGATTTTTTTTTATCAAACTTTTCATAAATTTATGAAAAGTTTAATAAATAAAATTCCAAATAAAAATAATTGAAATGTAGAAGGATGGTAAAGTATATGGGTTGTTTCCTACTTTCATCATATGTAAACATGATACGCTTTTCATAACAAAAACCTTTTGATAAAGACATTCTTTTTTTCCTTTCTTTACACGATGTTGCACTTTTTTGATAAAAACGCAGTACATACACAAAATTATAGATTATACTATATCAAAAAGAAAGTAAAAATAAACTTTATTTTAAATTCCATTTTAAAATTTAATACAATTCTACTCATAGAAAGCCTGCTATTTATAATTTTCCAAAAAAGAGAAATTTATAGCAAAGATTGAAGTAGCAATCACATTATAACCAGAAATGTCTGAAAACCAGCTGCAGTTTTCAGACATTTTTTGTAAAGAGTTTTACTTTTTTCTTGTATAAGTTTAAATGAAAAAAAAAAAAAACTTAATGACATCAATTTCAAATATTATTTAATTATCGTCTACATTATTAAAAAAAATCATTGCTTTAAAATGTCGCTGAAAAATAAAGAGCGATTGAAATGATATATTTTTGCGTTATATGAAGAGAACTTTGCTTATTTTATTTTAAAAAAACCTCAAAGCATGGCTTTATTATTATTATTATTATTATTATTATTATGAAAAGCATGTTATTATTATTATTATTCTCATAGACTTGAAATGCAGGTATTTATTATTCTTATTCTTACAGACATGAAAAGCAGGGCTTTATTATTATTGTTCTCATATACATGAAAAGCATGGCTTTATTTTTGTTATTCTCATACACTTGAAAAGCATGGTTTTATTATTAATTTTTCTCATAGACACGGAAAGAGGGCTTTATTATTCTTATTTTTAAATGCATAAAAAGCATGGCTTTATTATTCTTATTCAAATAGAAATAAAAAGAATGACTTTTAGATTACATACACGTAAAATAAGTTTCATAATTAATTTTAAAAAAAAAAAACGTCAAAGGTTTTGTTTGATTGGGGAAGAGATAAAAACTTAATATCCAATAAATGTGCATACACCTCTTATTATATATAAAATCGTATTTCTTGTTTAAAAAATCCACCACCACCCCTTCAAAGAACTATCACAAAACCATTGAACATCACTATAGGAACTCGAAGTAAAATTATAGAATCTGATATAAAGTTAACCCAAAGCAAAAAAAAAAAAAAAAAAAAAAAACAAGATGTTCCCCGACTAACATCAAAACATGCTTGTTAACATAAGACTATCTGCAAATATGTTTTTAGAGTTGTTGAAGCATAAATATATTTAATTGTTTGCATTTGTAAAAATGTGATTTACTACCAAAAAAGAAGAGAATACGACTTAAAATGATGGTTCAGACAAAAAAAAAGGAACATATTACTAAATGTTTTATGATCATTGCTGTAATCGTTTACAGCAGAAAGCTGAAAAGGATATTCAGATTAACTCGGATTACTATCAGAAATATATTTTAGCATAGTTTTTCAAAGTCGACATTCCATCACTTTATCCAAATAATTTTCACTGCGCTAAATTCCATCAGAATAAGGTTACCAGCCATACTTCTAAAATGAAACTGGAATCCTAGATATTCTATTTAAATACATCCCACCCAAATCTCGTGTCCCCAAAAGATTATTGCTTTTGAACTTTTAAAACAAACTCTTTATAAGCGGCATCCAAAGACATTCGATGGTGTCTGGAAGATTGTCGGAGGAATGGAACAAAATCGACTTCTTATCTCTGCTATATATATATATTTTAAGAATTCTGTTCATAAGCATTAAAATGTAATCTGCATTATGTAATATTAGCTCCGATTTTTTAATTAAAAAAATTTATATCATGGTTGTATGAGGTAGCTTTAGTGAAGTTGTATTCGTAGTAGAATTTTGACAAAAGCGTAAAGTGTCAGATATCACAGACTTTGAAAGAGGCTAAATTGTAGGATCCGGACTAGCTGGAGAAACTGTGATCAAAACATCCCAGTTTTTAGGCGTTTCTAGAGGTACAATGTTTTAAGTCATGATAGCATACGCACATCAAAGCAAGACAAGCTTGGCAAAGCAAAATAGTATAACTATGAACACGAAAACAAAATAGTATAAAGCATAAGCAGAACATTTACTGCAGAGCAGCAATTCTCAAGCCACCTGTCACATCTGTTAATGGCAAACCTCGTCTACGGTGATGCCACAACCACAAAACCTTGTTGATTGATAAGTGAAAGACAGTTATAGGGTCAGACGAATTATCTTTCCCGCTTTTCCCCACAGCAGGACAGGTACCCGTTTGGAGGACACCTCCCCAAGCGTATGATCGTGATTGTCTCCTTCCAACTGTGAAGCATAGAGACGGATCTATCATAGCATGGACAGCAATGTCATGGTTTTCTGCTGTTCTAATCGTAACCCTGACAGGAAGGATCACTGGGGAGAAGCATAAAGAAGTTTTAGCTGAACCAGGTCCCTTATATGTTGCAAACTTTGTTTCCTGCAGGAGATGGAATTTTCCAGTAAGATGATGCTCCTATTCATGGGACTTTTCCAATCGTAGTTTAAAGAACACAAGAATGAAGTAAATATTTATCCTGGGCAGCACAGTCGAATGACCTCAATATCATTGAACAGTTATGGTCAATTTTAGAGAGATCAATCAGAAATTGATATCCTCCGCCGGCATCTCTCCCGGAACTTCCACAATATCTCAATGGAAAATAGTTCAATATTCCTCTAAGCACTATTCAGCACTTGCAGGATTCCATTTATAATTCTAGGGTGTTTCCATTATTCTGATAATAACTTGTATGTATATATATGTATGCATACATACTTATTATTTATAAAGGCACATACGTCATATATATATATATATATATATATAAATTTGGTATATCGCTACAGACAGTGAAGACGTACAGTAAAGACACTGATAACAGTTTAATTCACTATATCGGGATTCGTACACTTTTCCTCAAACCCAATACAGAAATTTTCTTACCTACGAGTATATCCTGCTTATTCTTATCTTAAATCAAGATTCTCGTGCCAAGCTTATACGTCATCTCTTCTTTATTCATTGATCAATTTTTTGTAGTAGATTATTATTTTCTATTACAAATGATTTTAAAAGCCTTATATTTGAAAAAAAATGTGTTAATATTTATATATTGTGTTTAAAATTATATTTTTATTTAGATCATTTATTTAATGAGTTATTGCAATATATTTTTAAAATATAATAATATCCAAAAGATTTGTTTTCTAGTATTAGTCTAGCCTTGTTTGAGATAGATTCCTCTAAAATCTGTTTCGCTGAAATTTATATATTTCATTGAGTAATGCATTTTTTTAAAACAATATAAAAATTGATGATGAAAAATCTCAGTGAATGAAATCTTCCACGTTCTACCAACATTTTTTCATTTTGAATAGTTTTAATGCCATATTTATCTAAGAAATGAATAACTTTTACAACATAAGTTAAAATTGTATTTGAATTAAAAATAGCTTTTTCAGAATAAAGTTTCAGTCTATAAAATAAGCTTGATCACTCTTTTTCGCAAATTTAATTTTATAATCTAAAATAATAAAATCGTTTTCGGTTTGGGGAAAAAAATCAGCTTAACTTTTTTTTAACTTTATTCTTTTCCAGTGCTTTTAAAGTATTAATAGATGGGAAAATATTTTCAAAACCTTATTTTTTTCCATTATAATTTATAAAAGAAACTCTTTAAGCATTTAGCGTTAGTCTTCTAGCCTTTTTAATAGTGGTAAGCATTCTTTTATGTTTGATAATACATTATGAAAGAGTAAAACCATGTTTTAAATTAAGGATAAACAGTTTCATCCCTTATAAGTAATTGAAGGGATGAAACTGTTTATCAGCTGAAACTTTCCTAGCGTCATTATTTCCAAAAGTTACTTTATAAGACTAGTTAATGACAATTTTTATTTTTCAAAATTTCCTTTTTTTCACTTGAGATTATAAGTAATTGTGAAAGAGGATATGCACTAAATAATTTTATCCTTGTTAATAAAAGGATAAAATGCATATGTTGCAATTACCCATAATGACATTTTTTTGTAAATTTTAGATTTAAAATGCTTTTATCTTTTCTTTGTAACAAACTAATAAAATTGCACATTTTAATATTCATAAAAGACAAAATATTTTTACAAAATACTTAATCAATTCGACGAAATTAGGTTTAAATAAATTTCGTGTTTGCAATTATGAATTTAAATACTGAATTACTGATTCATCATGGATGAATAAATAGATATATGGAGGAATACACGTATATAGATTATATAGATCATCATATAGATATAGGCCTGAAAACGTTTAATTAATGCTTACTTTTCATATGATTACACATTACAAACATAATATGAGTTCCCCGTTTTGCATCAGTTGCCCTTTTTAAATTAATAAAGATGTTTAAAGTAAGATATTCGATTTTTATATAAATCAAAGTAAACTGCCCTCGTTTAACAAAGAAAATTAAAATAAAATTTTCTAAATATATTAGATAATTAGGTCAATAATTTTTAGTACAATTTAACATTCTTCAACGACAGTTGAATTTTGTACGGAAATTTTATTTTATAAATTTCAATTTCAATTACTTTACATAGAAAGAGAGATTTTATTAGTCAGGTAAAAGGCATAGAAAACAATGCACCGGATTGCAAAACTTTCAAACTGTAAATTGAAATCCACGCCATTTAGTGATACGGGCTCTATGAAAGTATTTCAAAAAGTATAAGCCAATCTATGAATAACTTCCACCCATTTCACGATCGAAATTTCAAAATGGCAGATTGCAAGAGCTTTAATCTTCTTTCGATTTAAAAAATAAATATGCTCATCGTGTTTCAATTAACATCCTGCCAGTTATATTACTTCCATATGCAATTTTAAGAATAGTGAATTTATTTACGATAATATACACAGTCCAGTCACATTAATGTGAATACCTGTCAAAAGCCAGAATATACACTCTTGTATACACTGAAGTGACAAAAGTCATGGGATACCTCTTAATATCGTATCGGCCATCCTTTCGCCCGGCGAAGTGCAGCAACTCGACGTGCAATGGACTCAACAAGTCTTTGGAAGTCTTCTGCAGGAATATTGAGCCATGCTGTCTCGATAGACGTCCATAATTGTGAAAGCGTTGATGGTGCAGGATTTTGGGCACGAACAGACCTCTCAATGATGTCCCATAAATGCTCGATGGGATTCATGTCGGGCGATCTAGGTGGCCAGATCATTCGTTGGAATTGTCCAAAATGTTCTTCAAACCAATCGCGAACAGTTGTGGCCCGGTGACATGGCGTATTATCATCCATAAAAATCCCATCGTTGTTTGGGTACATGAAGTCCATGAATGGCTGCAAGTGATCTCCAAGTAGCTGAACATAAGCATTTCCAGTCAATGTTCGGTCCAGTCGCACCAGAGGACCAAGTCCATGCCATGAAAAAACAGCCCACACCATTACGGAGCCACCACCAGCTTGAACAGTGCCTTGCTGACAGTTTGGGTCCATGGCTTCGTGGGGTCTGCGCCACACTCGAACCCTACCATCAGCTCTTACCAACTGAAATCGTGACTCATCTTACCAGACCACAGTTTTCCATTCATCTAGGGACCAACCGATATGCCCACGAGAGTCGCTGCAAGCGATGTCGTTCTGTCAGTAAAGGCACTCGAGTCGGTCTTCTGCTGGAATAGCCCAAGAAAGCCAAATTTCTCCGCACAGTTCTAACAGACAAGTCCCTTGTACGTCCCACATTGATTTCTGCGGTTATTTGACGCAGTGTTGCTTGTCTGTTAGAATTTACGACTCTTTGCAGACGTCGCCGGTCTCGGTCGTTAAGTGCAGGCGGTCGACCACTGCGCTGTCCATGGTGGGATGTTATGCCTGAAATTTCATACTCTCGGCACACTCTTGACACAGTGGATCTGGGAATGTTGAATTCCCTAACGATTTCCGAAATGGCATGACCCATGCGTCTAGCTCCAACTAACATTCCGCGTTCAAAGTCTGTTAATTCCTGTCGTGCGGTCATCATCACGTCAAAACCTCTTCACATTAATAACTTGAACAGAAATGAAAGCTCTGCGAAAGCACTGCGCATTTATACCTGTTCTACGCGATTCTACTGCCATCTGAAAATTTGCATATTGCTATCCCATGACTTTTGTCACTTCAGTGTATTATGGCTTTAAGTGTAGTGTGGAATGTGGTATTTAAGTGGTATTAAGTGGAATTTTTTTATACCTTCCACTGCAATGTGCTGCCACCTGCCTTTTGTGATTGGTTATTTCACGTTGACGTCGAAAGTAGGTGGTGGTTACATTAATGTGACTGGACTGTGTATATGAGTATTGTTTAGGGAGAGAGGGGATTTTCATGTCCTGGACTACTTTCAATTTGGGACAATTTCATTGAAATCCGCATTTTTTGTTGTTTTAATTTCTTCACGACCATTTTTTATACTTAATATTTATTTACAAAATAATTTAATAAATATTAGGTTATTTAGTGGAAAAAATTAATTAAGAAGAAAAATTGTTCTAGAAGATCGTCTGGTGAAAGCAAAGACAATTTTATTCCAAAGTGAAGACGACATTTTTCAAAGAAATAAAAGTCGTTTGGAGTTCTATTCTTTTTAAATTTAATTAATTAACCTATTAAAACATTAAATTATTAAATTATCAATTTATTAACTTTAAGTAATTATTTTATTTTATTTTTTAAGACTGATGTTGTGCCTTTTGGTCTTATAATAAATTATTTATATTTACATTATTATTTCATATTATATTTAGATTTTTTAAAATTCTTTATAGTTATTATGGGTAACCTGTGCATCGACCTATTCAAATACAATTTTTTTATTTTATTTCCTTTTACCTCTTTGCCATCAAACTCATTAGCCGAATAAAACCAACAAAAAAATCATTATTTATTAAACCTCTTAATATCAACATATGTTAAAAGCCAAAAAAAAAAAATCATTGACGATTAAGATAAATAACAAACAAAAAAATTTTTATGGGTTGCTATGTTTGTTTTATAATTCTAAAATTCCTTAAAATGTTTTAGTCTTTTTTAATAAGTTGATGTTTCTTAAAGACTTGTTCTCAGTAAAATATTTTAAAACTTTTTCAGCCAAATTTTGAATAGAATGACAAAAAATGCACTATAATACAAATTTACCTTTTCTAAAGAAAAATCAAATAACATTTCTTCTCTAAATTTCTACCACAAAAAAAGTAACGAGACACAATTTAAAAAGGAAAAAAACAAAAGGTTTCATTATCTTAATTAAAAATAAATCGCAAAAAGATCTAATTGTTGGACATTTTCTTCCCAGTAAATTAAAACCTAGATGAGTAGAATTTCTGATAACAAAGGTAACCACAGAGATAATTTTTCTTCGTTTCCATGAAAAACCGTTTTTTAAACGCACAAAATTCCTTCGATTTCGGTTGCGATGCATTTCACTAAAAACACGGTTTTACGGAATTTTATACGTTTCATTAAGTAATGCATTTTTTTTTATAAGAAAATAAACATTGGTCTTGAACACTGGATGAAGAATAATTAGGAACCCGCATTGGTGCAGAACCTATGGATCACTGTTTGTTTTAGCTAATTGCCAATTATTACGATTTAATGGCTTTTGGAACTACAGAATAAAATGTATTTTAATGTTGTGTACATAAGTGCTAGACTTTAATTTTTGACAAAGAACCGGAATTCCACTTCTTTTCCTCATTTAATGGAAATAATAGGTGAATCTTAGGAATCTCCGTACAGAATCTTCATTAGAGGCAACTACTACAGAAAAGAAAGCCAGCAAGAACAAGGTTAATGACCTAGCATTTGTTTACTTTTCTAACGCTATTTTGGTTTCAAAGCACATATAGTTAGTTGTGGTTTGTTCCCAAAGTCTTGATTCTGGTTATTTAATTGCCGAAACATGTAGGTAATTTCCGTAAATTTTATTCGCCAAATTGCTTTATTTGCCATGGGAGCTTTTATTATGGATTCCGGGTTAATCGATTATTCATCTTGAATATTTATTATCAAAATAGAAATGCTCATTTATTTTGCTATAATAATTATTCATTCAATTCCTACTGTTAGTTCACATTCTCCTATACACACACACACACACACACACACACACACATATATATATATATATATATATAAATATATTTTGTTCAAATTTTCAATCGCCAATAAAATAATTTTTATTCATCCACTCAAGTTCAAATATATTTTTTTAAACTTGTAGTGGATGACACTTTATGTTAATACAGTTTTTTTTTCAAATATTAATTCATTAATTAAATTTAATTAATTTTAGTTTCATATGGGAGAAAAAAAATATCTCTTACAGAAGATATTTAGCAGGATATAAATTTAGATACCGTATTAAATAAATACCGTCAGTGGCGCAGTGTGTAGATCGCTGGAAAATTTTGTTTTTTCAGATTCTTTTTTCATTCTGGTTTCTAGCCTGAGCCAAGGAGGGATCAAAATGGAAAATGAAACATGTAAATAAATTAGTGAGAGAGATGGAAAGTGTGTATGTGAGAAAGATATAATTTTTTCTAACTTAAAAAAATGAATAAAAATTATTTATAAAAGGACTTTCTGCAATATAATAAAAAAAAAAGTAGGAATTGACTTTAAAAAAAAAATTTAATATTACTTATTTCCCCCAATTGCGATGCAGAAATTATTAATTTTCGATAAAGCCAGAAAGAGAGAATAAGAATTTTAAAAAATTATTAAATTATTATTATAAAAATAGAAAATCGAGGAATATTTGATTTATAGTATCATACTCTTAATACTGGACTGGCGACACCAGACTGGTATACTGTTAAACATCTGGGAAATTCTGGGTTCCTAAATGGATAGATACTCTAACTAGAGTGGATATATTCGTCTGGGGTTATGTGAAACATCACGTATATCAGAAGCCTTGTACTAACGAGCCTGTCATAACACGTATAGGAATGCATAATATAATGCTCAGCATATAGTTGCAACCTTAGAGACTTGATAATACATAGTATGAAATGAGATACCTTAGAGGTTTGCTACGAGCATACATCTCACATCGGAATCTATTAACTTTAATAGTTAAAATGCAGTTTAGTAAAAGCATATTAATTTTTACTATGTTTTTCTCCCTACGTTCTGTTTTAAATTGATTATTCAGCTTGATCATTCAGATTATTCAGCTCAGCATATTATTCAGATGCTTCAGCTTTTTTTCTCCCATATAAAACTAAAATTAATTAATTTAATTTAATTAATTAATTTAATTTAATTAATGAAATAATATTTGAAAAAACTGTATTAACATCAGCTTGAATATTTATTATAAAATCCAAATGCTACTTTATTTTGCTGTAATAATTATTTCATTCAATTACGATACTAAAATTATTAAATTATTCATTTATTGGTTTTTTAAAAAATAATGTTCCAATAATTCACGTATATGCTTTATGCTTAATATTTCATATTTGTAACTTATTTCTTACTTGAATCAACAATACATTATATTCACAACAAATAATTACATTTACACTATTTAAAAGATTATAATCTTCACGATTTACAAAAATTGTATATGAAAAGATACTTAATGATGTACATTAAACACTTTCTATGATATCGCAAAACGTATTTTACCATTCAAACTTCAACCTATTAACAAGATTTATGTGATATTCGTAACACATTCTATGCACTGAAATGAATATGTACTGTTTTTGCTGTATTTTAACAGATAAAGGCATTATACGATAGTGTAACTTACTGTTTATTGTCTAAATAAAAATGACAATATTTAAATTTCTTCACATTTGCGATGCTCGTTAATTCAAGGTACTCAAATCAAGGGATAATGTACATTTTTTGTTTGATTTGCAAAGCTAATAGCAGTATTCAATCGTATGGCTTAATATTAATACTTTTAAATAAAAATGACAGTACTTAAATTTCTTCAAATTTGCGATGCTTTTAACAAATTCAAGGCACTCAAATAAATGAGTGACGTACTGTTTTTGTTGTATTTGCAGAACTAAAAGTGTTATACGATCGTATGACTTATCGTTTATCGTTCTAAATTAAAATGACAATATTTAAATCTCTTCAAATTTGCGATGCTTTTAACATATTCTAGGCACTCAAGTCAATGGGTGACGTACTGTTTTTGCTGGATTTGCAAAACTAAAAGCATTATACGATCGTCAGACATTTATATAGTAGTAGCAAAAATGCACTAAAATCTTGAGAATTTCAGCAATAATATCAGAGACCGGTTCCTTCTTCCGCGCAGTACAGACGTGTTTTTCCGCTCCTCGTGTTCTGCCCTCGTATTATGATTTTTCTTGTAATTCTGGATTTTAAGATTTTACAGATTTGAAGACGACCAGGGTAAGTCTTCCCTCACAAGATATATTTTATTTGATTAGTGATACATTTTATCATGCATTGTTTTGTGTCTGAACTTTTTCCTTTGTAAAATTTTTTTGCTTTTTATTTAATTTTGATCATTTTACAACAATTATTATTATTATTATTTTTTTTTTTCTCTGACAATTTTGAGTGTACTCTTTGTACTGTTGGTTTATCTTTTATTGTCTTGCCTTCTAAGGATTCCCATCGCCATCTTATTTTTGATTTTTTAATTTTTCTATTTTTCCTTCTGTTCAATTGTTTTTTAACTACATCTTCCTTTGATTTTTATTAATTTTTTGTCCAGTTTCCGTAGTATTTTATTTATTTTTTTTTTTTACTTTTTATTTTTATCCAACTCTTCTTTAGAAATTCCCTGCAACAAGATATATTGTTTGCTTGTTGGTCAATTTCTTCTCAGTAAAATCTTCTTAATTTTTGTTTATCTCTTGAAATATTCTAATTCTTCTTTTGCTGCTTTAGATTTTTAAGCTGATTTTCTTTTAAAATTTTTTATATTGAATTTTTTGCTCTAACTTTCCCTCCATGAATTGGTCTACGCTTTTCCGATAGTCAGCCATTTTGTCTAACTTTCCACCCGCTTGTCTTTTAGTATTTGATTGCAGAGTAGAAATTTTATCCCACCCTTTTTACTTTTCGTTTGACCTTGGCAACCAGACAGACTGTTTTTGGGGTCTTCCTTTCTCTCACCCCCATCTTTGAAGCCACACTCAGGTGACCTTTAACCCCTGTCACTCCGCAAGGCGCTCTCCCCACTCTTGACAATTTGGAAGTTGTTGCTTTTGCTGGAATTCTTTCCCTTCTTGTTGCTCCCCCACCCCTCCCAAAACAGTGCATAATAGAGCAGTGCCATTGATTTATTTTGCAAGGGTAGCAAGAACAGTTTGTCTTCTTTCTGTTTTTATTAATTCATTGTTTTTTTACACTTTTGAGATTAACCATGAATAACTTGAGAAGTGAAAATCCCGAGCAAGGTTCTCGTACTCTGGAAAATGAAGACATCAATGATTTACCACCTTCAGAAATTATCACTGAAATTAGAAATCTGCTGAATGAGAAAACAGGCTCTCGCTTCATTTTAAATTCTGGCCTTAGATCATATGAGGATAAACTATTGAGAAAACTTGAACTTTATGCTAAAAACTTCCAGACAAATACATCTGCTGCCTTAGACTATTCTCCAATTGAAACAAATTCTTCCCTCACGTATGCAGAAACTTTAAAAAGTCCACCCAAGATTTCGCATACAGTTCTACTGTACCCTTCTCAGTCAACTACAGATTCATTATGCACTGAAAAGGAAACATCACTGAGAGAATTGTTGAAAAAATCTGTTAATCCTTCAAAGGAAAAAATTTAAATTAATTCAATCAGAAAATTATGTAACAATGGCCTCGCCGTGAGTTGCGCAGAGGAAAAAGACGTTGATAAACTCTTGAATTCAATAGGTAACTCAGAATTTTTAAAAGAAAAGATTAGGCATCATAATCCCCATCGAAGATCACCCAAACTTATTATTTACAATATTTCTAAGCAACTCTCGGATCTTGAACTCCAGGAGGCCCTAGAAATCGCAACAGGACACAACAAGCTATCTTTCAAAATATCCTTCAAAATAAAAGGAAGAAAACAAGATTGCAACCATCGCATTGTAGAAGCTTCTCCAGCGGCTTTCAAAACTTTGATAAATGAAGGAAAAATAGTTGTTAACTGGCAGATTCACAACATCAGAGAATTTTACAATATTCGAAGATGTTACAACTGTCAGAATTTCGGACATTCACAACATCAGTGCCCAAACAAAAGCCCATACTTCGCTTTTTGCTCTTCTAATCATTTTTCACATAATTGTAAATCGAATGATCTTTACTGCATAAATTGCCACGATGCTAATATCAAATATAATACAAACTTCGACCCTATGCATTCAACTGGCGATTCTCAATGTCCTTGCTTCTTAAAAGAAATCAAAGCATACCAAAGGTCAGTAATCTAATAAAAGTCTTGCAGTTGCTTTTTATTATCATTATTACATAAATATTTATTTATTTATTTATTTTTTCTTATTATTTTCTATTTTTAAAGACCTACAACCATTATACAAACACTTAATAAAGTTCCAAATTTAGACACTATAATGTCTTCACATCTTGAGCCTTGCAATACAACTGATCCATTTACTAATTTTCCTCAATGGACACTTCAAGATGTTAATTCCACTAACTTGAACATTGTGCAAATCAACCTGAGAAAACCCAAAGTAGCTACCATTTTATTAAATCAACTTGTTCAAAAATTTAAAACGGATTTAATTCTCGTCCAAGAACCTTATGTTAAAAATAACAGAATTGAAGGAATACCCAGAACTTGGAAAAGTTGGTTATCCCAAAATGGAAAAGCAGGCATTGCAAAAGCAGGCAGCAGGCATTGCACTCCCAAACATTCAATCGCCGATTGTGCTGGGGATAGGTAGGAGTGCAGTGGCAATTAAAATTTCTGATAACAATCAACCTCTTACTATTATTTCAGGAAACTGTTCACCTTACGATAATCTCCAAACGACTTTAAACGAGATTAACAATTTCACTTCTTCGATAGAACATGAGAAATTATTATTAGGAGCAGACCTAAATGCACACAGCACAAGTTGGGGCTATAATTCAGAAGACGCAAGAGGTTTGCTAGTTGAGGAGTTCTTAGCAGCAAATGACTTCCATTTATTAAACAATAGAAAATCAGAGCCAACTTTTGTTCATCGCAATAGTAAGGGATGGCCAGATCTTACTCTCGTCTCTGCTGCAGAATTGGCCTCCAGATGTGATTGGGAAGTTCTAGAGGAAGAAACTCTCAGTGATCACAAATACATAAGAACAACTATACATTCTGAAAGGAAAACTATTACATTTAAAAGATTTAAAACTGCGTTCGGGGGACATAAAAATTTCTTTAATGCCTTCTCTGCACCTTTTCCCAGTTTGATTTCCACGTTGAATAAAGTTAGTAATGGGAGTCAACTAAATGAAGCTACTTACATTCTTCAGAAAAACGTTGTTAAAGCATGCTCTAAAGCATATCGAATCAAAACAATAGTAAAAAATAAACCTCTTACTTGGTGGAACCCACAACTAGAAATAAGAAAAAAAGCAATTAAATGCTCTTAGAAGAAGAATGCAAAAATCAGAAGGGGTTGAAAAAGAAAGTTATACTTCGGTTTACTCCAAAACAAGAGCAGCCTATAAAAAAGAAATACTCCACGCAAAACGTCAAGCCTGGAGAAAATTCTGCTCAGAATCAGGTACTCCTTTTGGAAAACCCTTCAAGACTACAGTTAAAACTTCACATCCCCCATCTGAAATCTTTAAAGCCATAGATGAATCAGGAAGTGGGAATAGCAAAGAAATTGCCAAGAAACTTCTGGAAAAAATATACCCTTTCAGTCCCCAAGAATCTTCTTCTTCTCTTCCTGAAACTTACTCTTTTGCTAAAGATCCGCCATTTACTAAAGAAGAAATTAAAAGAGTGATACAAACGCTACCAAAAGGGAAGGCTCCTGGATTTGATGGCATAGATAACCAAGTTGTTCACATTATTAATGATTATTTTCCAGATATTTTTCATAAGCTCTTTAACAAATGTTTACAGTTCCATACATTCCCAAACGCCTTTAAAATAGGAGTTGTGGTCCTTTTTCATAAGAAAGGCAAAGACAAAACAGATCATAATTCCTACAGACCAATATCTCTTCTCCCCACTATAGGTAAAGTTCTTGAGAAACTCTTAACCCAAAGATTATCCTTCAAACTTCAAGAAATAAATAAGCTGAATTCCAGACAATATGGATTTCGTATAGGTAGATCGGTCGATGATGCGCTCATAGCTCTAATGGACTTCGTTCACGATGCTAAAGAACAACAACAACACATAGTAATCATTTCTTTAGATATTAAGGGTGCATTTGATAACCTTCAATATAATTCAATCCGAAATAGAATGAAGGAAGTTCTGAAACCATCGGATGTTACAGAAACTCTTCTGGACACCTTAACCCAAAGATTAGTTGCAATTCAAACAAGTGAAGGTCCAGTAATGTGGGAACAATCTAAAGGTTGTCCTCAAGGTTCTTGTAGTGGACCAGTAATGTGGAATCTTGTTGCAGATGAGGTACTCAATTATCAATGGCCTCCAGCAGTGCATTTGCAAGCCTTTGCAGACGACTTTATATTTGCCATTAAAAGTCCAACTAGACGTGGACTAGAAAAGCTTTCAAACGAATCCCTCCAGAAGTTTAAAATTTGGACAGATAAACATCAGTTATCTATATCTATAGAGAAAACGAATTACCTCGTCATAGGAAAGCTTTCAAGAGGACCCGTTATCAAATGGGGAAATGACTCCATCAAAAGGAAAAAATTTGTTAAATACTTGGGTGTTTTCATCGACGAAAAACTCAATTGGGCGAAACATCTTAGTGAACAAGGCAAAAGAACAACAGATATAAGTCGTTTGCTACGAAGGAGTGCCGGTAATACCTGGGGTACAAAACAAGAATTCAGGCGAATCTTATACAAGACTATAGCGGAAAGAGTGCTATGTCACGGAGCAGCAGTCTGGGCACTCTTTCCAACCTCTAGAATTGAAAAAAAATTGCAATCCATTCAAAGACTCTTCCTTCTGTATATAACTGGGGCATACAGAACCACATCAACAGCTGCTCTTCAGATTATCACAGGCCTTGCCCTTCTTCACTTAAAATTGCAAGCAGAAGCTGCATTCACTGTTGTGTCTAGAACTAGGAAAAACTTACTAATGGAAACTCTTCAAATAACAGCGGATGACTTTGAGCAGAAGATTGCAGGATTGTCACTCCACCCAATTCATAGTTTTAATATCTGCAATCAAGTTGACATACGGACACAGTTCTTTTCAACAAATGCTGAGACTTTTTATACGGACGGCTCGAAATCGAATGAAGGCACAGGGGCAGCATTTTGCTTCTTCAAAAATGGGATAAAAATTTCAGACTGGATGGGTAAATTGAACCCTCATAACTCTGTTTTCCAAGCAGAGCTTTTAGCCATCCGCGAAGCAATTCGACATGTATCCACAACAAGAGAACATGTCAAAATATGGTCTGATAGCCTCTCTGGACTACTAGCTATTTTAAATCCTTTTACACCATATGCACTCGCAAGGGAAATTCAGTGTTCTCTCCCCTCCAATAAACTGATAAAATTGGGATGGATAAAAGCGCATATTGGACATCTCGGCAATGAAACCGCTGATGAGCTTGCCAAGCAAGGCATATCAAATGGCCAGCCAGTTCAAATTAAAAGTCCCCTTTCAGAATTGAAACGCTTTTTAAATAATCACCTCCTTTCTAAATGGCAAAAACAGTGGGATGAAGGATTAACGGGCCGACCTATTTATGAAATTATTAAAATTATCGGCATATTCTGCTGGATGGACAAGAGAGGAAACCATGTTTTTTACTGGGCATGGTCCATTTCCCTCTTACCTACAAAGATTTCATCTGAGAGACGCAAGCTATTGTTCTTGCGGAGATGTGGGAAATCCTCTTCACTTTGCTACCTCCTGCCCACTTACTTTATCATGGCATATGAAGAAACCTTCCGAAGAGAATACTGCTCAATGGAAGATTAACATCTTAAATGCAAATACAATATATATATATTTATTTAATCTGTGAGTGTGTGAATGTATTTATGAACAGAGTAATCCTACTTTATAAAACAATTGGCATGTGTTTACTCATCATGTGTGCATACTTATAATTTTGCTTCTTACAATGATTTAAGAGTGTGTATATATATTTGAGTGTATATTTAAAGTAATTTTAATTTTTAAAGTAATCTAAGTGCATGCATATACTGTGTTAGAATATTTAAGTTAATTCGCTGCAGCAAAAAAAAAAAAAAAAAAAAAAAAAAAAAAAAAAAAAAAATCATGATTGTGTATTATGTAAGGTAATTAGCTCTATAAAATAATCTCTGCTTGTGTATATATTTAAGGTAACATAACAGTATTATGTTTGCATATTTAAGCAATTTGTATTTCAAAACAATTTATGCTTTTGTATGTATCAAAGGAAATTTTGTATTATAATGTATATAATTTAAGTGAGTGCATGAGCATATTTTTAGGGCACACTAAAGTTGAAACAATTCGTTTTTCTTTTTCATTTAGACTCCAAATTGCACAGTCAAAAATTTTATGTGAATTCCATTTTTCTAGTTATATACCTAGCTTATTTATCTCTTATGTAATATCTCCTGCCTTTTTTATTACCCTTGTCCATAATTTTGCAGCAACTGCTTCTACCGTCTATTTATTTATTAGATATTAAGATTTTCTAAATTCTATTATAATTGATTTGATGAATATTCCTCTAGTTCTCTGATTTGTATAATCTCCTATGTAATGTTTATTGTATTATTTTGCTTATAGTTAATTTTTTTTTCTCCTTCTGTAATATCTTACCTAATGTTTCAGTATTTTTCGCATTTCATATTTCCCCCTTCTTCAATTTTTTTTCTTTTTAAATTTTTGATATTTAGTTCTGTTCTTGTTTGAATTTTCCCCATTGTTCAGCGTCTGTACCTCCAAAAGTGAATTACGCAAAACTTTTCCGCCTCCATCGTGCGTCCATTCATTTCATCCACATCATCCCCAAACTGTATAGGGGCAACTCAGCTCTAGGCACAGTGATGTGGTGTAGTGTAGTAGTAGTAGTAGTAGCAATAATATCAGTAATATAGGCATACATAATTTTGAAGCTGTCAGGCGTATACTAGAGATATATTTCCAAATTTGGTTTTCAAGTACTGAAATGTAGTTGTAATAATTGGGAATTAATAAATTTCATTTTTATCAAGATTTAATATATCTAGAAGGAAATATTTTTAGTAGTATTATAACAAAAAGCAGATAATTTAATGCATTATTTTTAACTGATCCCACACAAATTAAACATAAAATTTAACAGTAAATATTTCTGATATTTCGAGAGAGAGAGAGTTGATAGTAATAATGTTAATATTAAATATTGGAATCAGTTCCATAAAATGTCTGATTCTTGGCCCAGCAGTCATGCACAGGCTAATTTACTAAAGATAAAAGGAGGTCTGACAGCATGCGATGTAATCAATGGACTTGGAGACTTGGTGAGTTGACAATATTCATGAATATTTCGCATCAGTTATCGAACTGCATGGTGGGAATTATCCAGGTGTTATCTCAAACTAATCAGGCAAGTATCTGTGAAAGTCTGAATTGCAGTAACATACTCTTTGAACACGTTATAAATGGCATTCGGAATATAAAGTCTATGCAATATTACCTCTCCTTCCTTGGAAAAAAAGACAATACAATTATGTTAATGCTTGTAAGTAGTCTATTGTTCCTTATTATTACGGCCATTTTGAAAGCGAAAGCTTCTTCTGGTGACAGGTAGACTGCAAGTTATCATGGTTAGTACATCTGGTCATATCAAACTTTTGCGATTTATTTAGGGACAATAAAAATTGCTAGAATTTCAAATTGGGGTCAGAAGGCCGAATGACTAGCGCTATGGCGCTTGTTACCACAGAATTCGGATTCCATCAAACCTTAGGTCCGGTTTAATATAACTGTAGAGCTTTGGGCGTATGGCTGACAACCCTACCCCGTAAAAAGAAAAGCATCTCCTGTATCGAAATCTGCCAGTAAGCAGACGGTCTTTGCCCACCATGGGCTGTTGCGCAAAGAAGAATTTCATATTAGTTATTATATTCCTTACTTTTGCCTCTTTTCCCATAGAGTGAGACTTGAGGACAAGGAAAGATGTAAAAGAAATCACTTAAAAAATCGATATCAATGTATAACACTAACTTTGAGGATTCTCAAATAAAATTAACTTCTGATAATATAGCATTTTCGTCATTTTAACAACATCTTTACAATTAAAATATGTTACAATGCATTTAATGAAATCCATTATAAAATTTTGAAACTGATCATCCATGATAAGCACGCAACATACATAAATCGCGCAGCTTACCAACTCATCCTCCTAGAATTTCACTCACCCGAGAGAGAACTTCATTTCATCGAGCGAAGCATGCCAAAATCGCGTGCCCTTACCAAACCTTCTCAACCGGAAATCGATATTTTCTCTTCCTCTACCCCCCTTCCTAATTAAGAATCAATCATCTCAGAGCGAGGAAAGTTTAATTTGGAACCTAAGATGTCTTCTTGGGTGGAAAGGACATTATCCAAAGTCGTCGAGGCAGAGGATGGGCAGAAATTAATCCACCCGAAACATATGGTGGACATGGCAGACTTGGACACTTCCAGAAGACAGAAGGAGAAATTCTTCAATAATTTGACTCCAGAAGATATTCCCCCGGAAAAGTCCTTTTCTTCGCATTTTCGTAATGTCATTACCTCATTCGATAATCTTTGGATTGGTTCCAATTGGTTATTTCCAAGAAAAGTATCATCTTTTGGTGCGATGACCCGTAAAGCGTCCGTTGTTAACGTAACTAGGTAATCAACTTGCTGTAATGATGTTCATATCGGCATTATGAGTCAGCCAGAAATTTAATATGCTTGGTACGAATAAAATCATAAACTTAATTAGGTAATTTATGAAACACGAATGCTTTTTATTTCGCATTTCGTATGCTGTCTCACAAACGACAAAATTAGTGAAGTTTTAAATGCTGCGAAAACCCATTACTGCTCATAATATAATTCAATTTCCATTTAATTAAAATAATGAATGGTAATAAAAATAAATGAATATGAAATTCCTTTTCTTGTAGTAATGTCCATATGGGAACAAATGTACTTAAGAATATTGATATTTCAATACCATTCTTTTCCTCATTGTATTCCTCTGGTTCTCAAATTTTTGAAGTAGGGGTTCATTTAAAAACCTACAAATAACTGAAGGCGCACTATATACAAATTTTACACAAATGTGCAACCGCTACTAATGTTTATATCCAAATGGTCATCTCCACTATAACTACTATTTACAGTAGGTGAAGTCTTAGAGGTTGCAATGGAAAAAATTTTAACATTGAAAATCAAATAGACACTAGTAGTACTAGTAGCCAACCATGTAAATTACTTCTAGTCTCTCGGAATCCTTCTTAGGAGCATTATTACTATTTAGCTATTTTTTTGTGAAGAAAAAGCAATTAGAAAGGTTAGTTGTTTGTAATTTAAGCTGCCTTTGGAAACTGACAAAAAAAAAAAGAGTAACTATATTTATTATTATATCTAGGCACATATCTCTCTAGAATACTACAGGGTGCACCCGGAAATATTTTAGGACGCACACTTTGAGAATCAATCTGCCAAACCCTGAAATTCCGCACAACTTTCTTGAGAAATCAAGGACATCTTATATTATTTTGGAACAATATTGTTTATCGTGTTTCACAAATGAAATAAATGAAATTCATGGAATACATCAGAAACATTCGTTTTATTTGCATGTTTCCTAAATTATATAGATATTTATTTTTAATATTCTAATCTAGAATAAGTTATATTAAAGATCTTAATAGTTGTGAAAATTCCTTACAATTTACAAAGTTTTCAGATGGCTAATCAAATGTAAGAAAAAGATTTTTTACTATATAATATGAAACATGATTTAATATTCTAAATTCATGATTTAATATTCTAATATTCTTACATTAAAGATCTTAATGCTTGTGAAAATTCCTTGAAATCACAAAGTTTTTAGATGACTAATCTAAAATAAGAAAAAAATGATTTTACTATAAATAATGAATTCGCTTACTTATTAAACGAATCAATGGAAATTATCTCAAAACATAAATTATTTATTTCAATTTACCAGACACGATAGTACAATAAACTAGAATCAGTAAAAAAAAAAGCTGAATGTCACATTCAAAGAGAATAATATATATCATGATAAAATATTATACTTCGGCGCTGGGTGTACTTTTTAAAATAAAAATAATACAATGTTTTTTTTTTCTCTTTGAGATAAATCTTAGAACAATGGACAGACATTTGCGAAACATAAATTTATTTCAAATATCCGCTAAAAGACATTATCATCATTGAAAGCAATGAAGATATGCAAATACAATGCTGTATATCACGCGTTGTTGTATTCACCCGTTCTAATGGTAAGAAAGACGTTTGTTCAAATGTAGTTCCTTTAAATAAAAGAGCCATTTGAATATAAAGAATGTCTCTTGCCAGTGGGTTTGGCACCGAATTCCTTTTCTGTCAACAACTAAGCTACGTCCTACTGTTCATTGATTACATTTACTTTGTAAACTACATTGTGATTCGACTATTTTTTTTTCTTCAGCTCCTTTTTAGAGATACTAAAGACTTTTGAGACTCTTATTTATTTATTAAAGGTGATATAAAAGTTAACTACATCCTCTTGAAATAAAACATCGGGGAATTAAACTGTAGAATCGAAAGTTTACATAGGGTGTTGTAGAATAATTTTGTGCACTTTTTTTTAGTTTTATTTTTGTTCCATATAAAAGAGAAATAAACTGCATTTCGTTTGAAAGCTATAAATTCAAATAGAATTTAGTGCATTTAAACTTTTTTTTTGTAATTTGTTTAATGCATTTATTTCTACACGTTGAACTTATTTAACTAAATGTATATTTTTTTTAAATGTCTTTTAAAAATGCTGATTGTTACAAATAAAAGATAATAATTGTTTCTAATAACTGATAAATTAATGTTAAAAAAATTCATTATCATGCATGCTTAGAATCTTATTCAAATTATCACAATAGGTTTTATAAAGTTTAAATTTTGAAGATATTTGTTTTAATTTCTTTTATTTAATAGCAGCAAACCTCATATTTCACCTATGCATGCAAAGAATACTTCATCGATTGGCAGGCAAGATGAATACATTTCCTTACGAGAGGAATTTTTAGGAGTAATAGTTCCTACATTTGCGTCTTAAATACGATGCAATCCGGGAGATGAGCCTCAAGATAGTCAGACGATCAGTACGTTGTATTTTATACACACTGTCAGAATCACTATTAAGTCTATTCGTGTATGTGTGTGTCTAATCCTCAGTGTCCTGCAGTTCGGGACCGACATCCCATGAGTAGTCTACTCGTGGAAGGAGAGAAAGGGGGCAGTTTCTGTTGTAAGTCTGACTTGGCTCCGTTCGCTGAGGGCTCTGCCTTCTGGGAGGACTTTTACGGCGAACTATCCTGCATTTGCATATCGTATGGGAGAAGACCATAAAATTCTCACCAGGTAGTCCGACTCACGAGACAAGATGCTGCTCATCACACAAGCCATCGAGCCTCCTCCTAAGCCACCAGCTGATTGAGCCTCAGCCATAATGCTCACCAGCGGCGCACATTGCCACTGAGCTACGAATCGGGCTAAGTATCTTCGTTTCTGAAAAAAGTAACTGCAACGAACACGCCAACGAATTCGAACCTCTGTCTTCCAAGGCACTTTATCAGCTGGATTTAAAATTATTAACTTATAATTACAATTCAATTATATTACAGGCAAAAAAATTTTAGTTGACTATGAAGTTGGGCTCTTTTTCAATTTTTTTTTTATTTGTTGTTCATTAATTAAAATTTTATTTCTTTTGAATAATTATTGTATTCAATAAATCATTATAGAAAAATTTTATTTTTGTAAATTTATCTAACATGAATACTATATTAAACTGTATATATTTTAATTAAATTATTTAATGAACATTTACAATTTAAGATTTCATTGATTTTTTTTATATGTTAAATCCCTCTGCAAACTTTTTTAATCCAATTCAAACAATAAATTAATCTTTTCTAATTAATTAGCAAAAAACACGACGACAATACTTATTTTTTTTTTTAATTTTAAAATATTAATTCATTATAATGAATTTAGTTTCTGCATTTTTCTTTTTGATGTCGTCAGATTATGGCTCTTAATTGCTATTAAAAACCAAAAGACATTCTTCTAATAAAGCATATCTCCTGTTTATTTTCCGAAAATCTTCTGTAATTAATTGAAAAATAAAACAACAAATAAGTACCACAGATGCGAAATAAGTGAACTATTCTTTAAAAAAAATACGGGATTAGAAAAGATCTTATTAAGTTTTGTTTTTCAAAATTATTTATTTTGAGAGTTTTTTCATACGTATGTACTTATCTGTCATTAATCTATTCTTTTCATCATCTACTTTCTTTAAAATAACATATCAGTAACTACCCTTAGGCAAGGATGCATCTTTATATGAGTAAACCGTGCATTGACAAAACTGATTACAGGATTTATTATTATTGTTTTTTTAATTTATGTTTACTATAAAGATTTTCTAATTTTTGAAAAAAAAAATATTTTTCAATTCGTTTAAAATAATGAAAGGTATTGATTTGAAAATCTTTTAAAATTAATTATAAACTTAATTTATTATTTTTGATTATTCTTAAAGCTTAAATCTTCACGTAATCTTCTCATTATTTTACAATAACATCAAATTGAATAAGATTTATTCAATATATCAAAAAAAATTTATCGATGAAAATTCCTTTATTTTTTTTAATTCATTTACTAATTGGGAAGCATTATATTGCACAAAATTCCACTGATCAATCTTAATTTTCTTATATTAAAATTCATATATAAACTCTTTCTACTTCTTAATTGACGCAACAGCCCCATGGTGGATAAAGGCTGCCTACTGACAGATTTCGAAACGGGAGACTTTTACAGGGTAGGCTTGTCAGCCCTACACCCGATGCTCTACAGTATTAAACAGTTACCTACGGTTTAAAGCGGATTTCGAACGACAACAAACATTCATAGCACCACCGGAACTCGAACCCGAAACCTGGGGCACCGAGCGCCAGAATTTAAACTGTTCAAGCTTTTAATTGCTTTTCCAGTAATTTAATATTATTATACTTGATAATCTTATCCACATAGCGTGATCATTTTCTTTTTATATGAATAACAATTTATTATCAGTATTAACTATGTGAATTACGGCATTTTATTGACATTTTAGCAATCTTAATTTTGAATGAAAATAGCGTATTTAAGATAAAATTATGTAAATAAATGAACAGTTTCCCATCTATTCATAAAGTTTGTTTACACATATAAAAGAAATTGACATTCTCTTTACAAAACAACAACATATTTAAAAAAATATTGAAAAAATTTTATATTAATTATTGAATATTATTATTATAATTTTAATTTAATTATCAAATTAAGAATTATATATATATTAGTTATTCAACATTATTTGAATAATTTTCATATTTTTTTTAATGAAATGAACTCACCCTATTTATGATGAAAATCTCGTTACAACCTATGATTAAAAATATAGATTATTTCTATCTCACATCCATAATTTTATTTTAGAAGAATAAAAGTACCAAAATTAATGGTGTATTTATTTTAAAATAAAGCAATTATCAATCAAATAAAATGTCAATTGCGAACTGTGTTCAAAAGCAAATATAATTTATTACATTTAATATCGATACTGAATTTCGAATAAAAGAATTAAGTTTGTGCGGAGAAAGTCTACATTACCGCTTCGAAACTTATTTGGTCAGAGAAAATTAATCCTAGTAATATAACGACCCCCTAAAATGATATATTATGCCTTGATGGAAAGTTTCATACATTTCGTTTGCTATATCATTTTTCATTAAGAAGGAAATTTATTAAATTGATTAATGGATTTGTGAATAGTAAGTTTAAAAGTTTATATTTCAAAAGCGGTACATTAAATCTTGGTAATTAAGGTTTGAATATTCGATATTTATGTAATATACCACACTATATTTTTGCAATAATTTATTTAAATGTTTTACAATTTGCAATAAAGAAAAATATATTAAAATTAATTTTGTTTTTGAAAAAATTGGAATAAATCTACTATTTAATTACAGCATGACTGTATCTAAATGTTTGTGATCATTGAAAAACTTTATTTTTATACTTTTAAAGTTGACAAATAAATAAATAAATAACTAGTTGATTTTTGTACAAAAAAAAGAATGCTTGCTTATTATAATTAATTTCAGTGTACATTATTATTTTAAAATTAAGACATTTTAAATAAATCTAACATGTAATACATGGACATAAAATAAATTTAAAGAAATGCTTGCTATGTTCTGATATACTATTTTTAAGATTAATAATTTTGTTATGAACTAAGTTAAAATTTTATTTAAACATTTTAAATACTTAACACTTAATAAATATAGCACTATGTTCTTTGAATAGTCATTTACTGGATAATTATGATTCCTTAGAAGTATTTTTTTATGAATATTAAAAAAATATTTTAATTTATACTAATTTTCACTTAAAAAGATTAACTTAGTATGAAAAAAAAAAGATATTTTTATCATTTAAAAAACAGCTAGACATAATATGTTTAAAAAAGTATATCCTTTATGTACAGTATGTTATATGTAGACGCAATATAATTTTCATGTAATTTATAAATTATCTTATCTTTTTATGTGAGAAGCCAAATTCTGAACCCCCCAAAAAAGCATTTTTTTTAAAGTCATAATAATTTTTTTGCATGGTCTGTAATTTTTGTATAGTCTTTAGATTTCATCAAATGCATTTATGCAAAAATTAATTAAATGTATTTTACACAACAGAGCGCTTAGTAAATGATTTTTAAAAAAATGAACTAAAGTGTGCTGCCTCAGATCTTATTAGACGGTCTTGTTTCATTATATGCTGCGTTAAGCAAACTTGTGTTCTCATTCAATTAATGAGCTCATCACTGTGCACTCTCTCAACTTTTATTTTCTGTTATTCAAAGCATAAATAAATGGTTCTCTAATTTTGCATAAAGCATTCTTTTATCCATATTGCAAAAAAATCAACTTCTACTACTACATCACATATCACTGTGCCTAGAGCTGAGTCGATTGGGAATGATGTGAGTGAGAGACATCTAACTGAGCTCCGTGACGCTCTTGTAATCATATGAGACCAGATATGAAATCTACCATTATTTGAGACCTGCGACTTAAAGTGGATTCCAAACCACTACAGACATCCATGCCACCGCCGGGTCTCGAACCCGAAACCTGTCGCTCCGAGCTGAGAGCACTAGACACTTGGCCATTCAGGTCCCTGCAAAAAGTTAACAAGTTGTTTATAGTTAAGCAAATTTTCTCCCACGCAAATTAGGTAAAGATCATGTACAAAATAACATTAGTATTTAAATATAAGGCCTGTTTGGTTCACATTAATGGTAACGAAACAATTCGTGTGATGCGCTTTACAAGCATTATTAACAGTTGTAGGTTAATGATGCTAGTAATGCGCATTAACAGTAGTAGGTTTAATGGTAGTAAGTAGTATCCCAATATCCGAGTAATTAGATCACACACGTAATCATAAGATCCCAGTATCCATGTGATTAAGTACTTTGAACTTGTTAACATTGCGTAAGCTGTGATATGCATTATTAATACGTTGCATAATCACAATGTACGACTTTAATTAATTACGATCGTTATATTATAAAATTATTATGTTATTTCGTTAAAGCAACACTGATTAACTGGTTTATTTATTTATTTTATTTTTTCCAGGAATACCTCATCCTACTGTCACATGGTGGAGAGAATCAGTCTTAGTGGATGAAACGTTTTCCCAAACAAGCCAAGGCTACGTGAGGAACGAACTTCCTCTCCCAAAGTTGCATAGGAGTGACTTGCTTGTGACTTACTCTTGTCAAGCAACCAACACGAATCTCACCGTGCCAGTATCAGCATCCGTCACCATTGACATAAATCGTAAATATGTTTAATTTAAGCTTTTCTTTAATTTTTTTATTAGTATAACATGATAATTGATTTCTTGAAGAATATTTCATAGTAGATTCTTTTATTAACATACCATGATAATTGATTTATTGATAATACATCATAGTAGATTCCCGCAAGTACTTTTGAATTTAAATATTGTATACAATAGTTCGAAAGTCCAGGAAGCATTTATAATGCTACTTAAAAGTCATTTAATTTGTATTAGAGGGTGTTCAAAATAAAGTTGCATTGAAAATTAAATTTGAACAATGACTTTTTCTTTTTTTTCCATAAATGAAATTTTCCATCAGAACTATAATTTGTAATGAACACTGCACTTGGTTGACTAAAGGTTAATAATTAAAATATTCCATGGGCTATTGGTTAATCCTATACATTTTTAAGTCTATCTGATCCAAAAATAAAATCTTCTTCTAAGTTAAAAAAAAAAAATCTACTAATTATTCTGCAATATTCATGATAAAAAAGAATAAAAATTAGCTAATTTCATTAATAAATAATTTTAAAAAGCAATTATATCTAATATTAAAATTGAAATAATCACATGTATAATTTCAATTAATGTATACATATACTGTTTTAGTCTTTTTTCAATGATCGTATTTGTATTATTTTTCCAAGAAATTTAAAGTAATTAAAAGTAATTAGGAAATAAATTTAGTGTAATGCTTCTCAATAATAAGTTGCAAGTAACATCTCACATAAAAGTAAAAATGAATTTAATATAGTTTTTATATTTAAATCTACACAAAGAATATAGCTAAATTTTAAATTGAAAACAAATTCCCAATCAATAAAATTTCAACATAAATCTGAAATCTTTCATTCATGTTTGTAAAAAATTTTATGTTTACATGGTTTAAATGTCAAAGGCAACTTTAGTTGTGAATAGAAAAAAAGGTTAGCATATTACTATAGAATTTGAAAGTTAGAAAAACAAAAGAAATATATATATATATATATATATATTTGTGTGTGTATATACACTATTTCTGAACAACTGTCTTATATATGACAATTAAATAACTATAACAATTTCTTCTGTGACACTTTTCTCAAACTAGAACTAATATATAAAAAAGATGTTCAGAAGTATTGTCTCTTGAAAAAAACAATTCAAACTGGAGAACTTTAAAACTAAATCTCAGGAGATATGGAAGTATTTCTCAGTTACGTGATACGAAAATAACCAACTATATAAAAAAATAAAAAATAACTGGAAGTTCTTCGCCAATCCATTTCTACATTGTCTACTTGAGCCTTGATTGTGAAAAGAGGAACGATGGGAAATGACAGTTCCTCAATACATCCTTGTGGGCAAACTTAGTCAAGACAAAAAAAAAAATAAGAACAAGAACAAGAAAAAAATCTTGAGGGGTAGGTTGAAGTATAAATAATAAAAAAAATAAAGAAAAAAAAAGGACCGACAAAGTGGCTTTCTCTTGTCAAAGATCAAGTCGTAAAATAAAAGAGTTGGAGAAAAAATACGGTGGTGTGTTTTCTGACAGTTTTTTCCTCTGCTGGAATTCTAATAAGATTAAAAAGGAGGCCTGAAACTTGAGGTCCTTTGTTTTCAGATTCATTTCGACCCGCTTTTCAATAGAAGATAATTAAACTGAGGCTTAGACACCTTTTTGTGTGAGTGAATTTAAATTGCCTTCATTGGTTTCTAGAATTAAATATTAATTCTTTTATTTTCGTTCCTTTAAGATAGTGCCCAATGAATTTGGGAAAAGTTATCGAGTACTTTATTATGAAGGCACTCAGTTATTTGTGTACAGTAAAGCAGTTTAATTGTTGTTGCAAGTTAATTTCCAACATTCTTTACTGAATATAAGCGTTTTTCAAAGTGTTTAAATTTAATTATCGTTTTTTAATGAACATTCTAAACTTTGAAGTATCTGTTTTCTGCAATTCATTCCATATAAATGTCACATGCAAATAAATCGCATACAGTACTCTACAATATTTATATGTAAATTATGAGTGTGCTATTATTTTAATAATTATTTAATTTAAGTGTACAACATTAAAAATTTAATTTATTTCCAATTAAAATATCGATTCAAGATCTTTGTAAAAAATTATGTCAGCATGCACAAGAATATATATATATATATATATATATATATATATATATTTGTGTGTGTATATATATACTATTCCTGAAAAACTGTCTTATATATCACAATTAAATAACTATAATAATTTCTTCTGTGACACTTTTCTCAAACTAGAACTAATATATAAAAAAGATGTTCAGAAGTATTGTCTCTTGAAAAAAACAATTCAAACTGGAGAACTTTAAAACTAAATCTCAGGAGATATGGAAGTATTTCTCAGTTACTTGATACGAAAATAACCAACTATAGTACACAAAAAAATAAAATAAAAAATAACTGGGAAGTTCTTCGCCAATCCATTTCTACATTGTCTACTTGAGCCTTGATTGCGAAAAGAGGAACGATGGGAAATGACAGTTCCTCAATACATCCTTGTGGGCAAACTTAGTCAAGACAACACAAAAATAAGAGAAAGAACAAGAAAAAAATCTTGAGGGGGAGGTTGAAGTATAAATAATAAAAAAAATAAAGAAAAAAAAAAAGGACCGACAAAGTGGCTTTCTCTTGTCAGAGATCAAGACGTAAAATAAAAGAGTTGGAGAAAAAATAGGGTGGTGTGTTTTCTGACAGTTTTTTGCTCTGCTGGAATTCTAATAAGATTAAAAAGGTGGCCTGAAACTTGAGGTCCTTTGTTTTCAGATTCATTTCGACCCGCTTTTGAATAGAAGATAATTAAACCGAGGCTTAGACACCTTTTTGTGTGAGTGAATTTAAATTGCCTTCGTTGCTTTCTTAGAATTAAATATTAATTCTTTTATTTTCGTTCCTTTAACATGGTGCCTGATGAATTTGGGAAATGTTATCGAGTACTTTATTATGAAGGCACTCAGAGATTTGTGTACAATAATAAAGTAAAGCAGTTTAATTGTTGATGCAAGTTACTTGCCAACATTCTTTACTGAATACAAGCATTTTCCAAAGTGTTGAATCAATTTAAATTTCCTTATCGTATTTTTTAATAAGTATTCTAGTCGTTGAAATATCTGTTTTCTGCAAATTCATTCCATATTAATGTCGCATTCAGATAAATCACATATGATACTCACCAATATTTATATGCAATTTATTAGTGTATTATATAATAAATTGCGTATAAATTGAATAATATTTAATAATTATATAAATTTATATATAATTATTAAATATTATAACATTTAATAATTATATATAATTTGAATTTATATATTTTTAAATTTATATTATATATAATTAGTAAATATAAATTTAATAATTATATATAATATAAATAATTATTTCATTTATAATTATTTATTTGAATAATTATTTAATTTCAGTGTGGAAAAGTAAAAATTCAATCTGTTGCCAGTTAAAATATCAATGCAAGATCTTTGTAAAATTATGCTAGCATGCAAGAATAATATATTTCGCATATTTTATATATAGCAAGAATAATATATTTCGAAACTTAAAATAAGCTATAGAGTTCTAGCTATTGAGAAGTATTTTTAAATGAAAGTTAGTTCTTGAGGTAAATTAATTCCTTAAATATCACATGAAAATAATTCGCATAGAATACTCTACAATATTTATATGCAAATTATGAGTGTGTTATTTTAATAATTATTTAATTTTAGTAAAAAATTAAAAATGTCGATTATTTCCAGTTAAAATATCGATGCCAGATTTTTGTTAAAAAATTGTGATAGCACACACAAGAATAATATATTTTAAAATTTTAAATAATCTATGAAGATCTAAATATGGAGATGAAATATTTCTAAGTGAAAGTTAATTCTGCATGAGGTAAATGTATTACTTAAATATCACATGAAAAAAAATCGCATAAAATGCTCCACAATATTTATATGCAAATTATGAGTGTTTTATTATTTGAACATTTATTTAATTTCAATATGCAAAATTAAAAATTTTATTTATTGCCAGTTAAACTATGGATGCAAGATCTTTGTAAAAAAAAATTATGTTAGCATTCACAAAAATAATATATTTCATAACTTAAAATAATCTATAAAATTCTAGATGAAAGATTTTTGATTGAAATTAAATTCTACACTAAATCAATTCCTTAAATATCATTTAGTTTCAGTCAATTACGATAGGTCAATAATTACAATTATTTTCTCAGAAGCGAATATCGCTGTATCTCTAGGCTAAATTCTGCTTTTAATTGCATACTTGAAACAATGGCTTGCTGCATCTGAATAAAATTTATATTTCTCGATATTTCTATCGTGAAAGTTGGATGCTTTTGACAATTAAAGTGAACTTCCTGTAATATTTTCATGAAAATAGAAGGTGTATATTCAAATTAATAAGTGCAACTAAATTTAAATTTATTTCAATTACTGGTTGTGTAAATCTATTACTATAAAAAATCGAATTCAAAAATTGCTTATAAAAACTATTACTAAATCCAAAACTATTTATTCGTCTATATCTGTAAGTACATTCACTGAGTATTTATCTTTGTATAAAGTAAAACCGTACGGGCTTATTTCCCCATACGGGCTTATTTCGTTTCCTTCAACTTGAAGCAAACTGGTCTTATGACTCATACAATAAGCGTGCGATATGCATAATCTTTGAAGAAATTGTTTGTGAGAAATTGTTATTTATCTTTGTCTAAAGTGCATAATGTACGGGCTTATTTCGTTTCCTTCAACTTGAAGCAAACTGATCTTATGACTCATACAATAAGTGTGCGATATGCATAATCTTTGAAGAAATTGTTTGTGAGAAATTATCTTTTATTTATCTTTGTCTAAAGTGCATAATGTACGGGCTTATTTCGTTTCCTTCAACTTGAAGCAAACTGATCTTATGACTCATACAATAAGTGTGCGATATGCATAATCTTTGAAGAAATTGTTTGTGAGAAATTGTTATTTATCTTTGTCTAAAGTGCATAACGTACGGGCTTATTTCGTTTCCTTCAACTTGAAGCAAACTGGTCTTTTGACTCATACAATAAGTGTGCGATATGCATAATCTTTGAAGAAATTGTTTGTGAGAAATTGTTATTTATCTTTATCTAAAGTGCATAACGTACGGGCTTATTTCGTTTCCTTCAACTTGAAGCAAACTGGTCTTATGACTCATACAATAAGTGTGCGATATGCATAATCATTTTGTTTAAAGTGCATAATGTACGGGCTTATTTCGTTTTTGCAAAGAAATTGTTTGTGAGAAATTGTTATTTATCTTTGTCTAAAGTGCATAACGTACGGGCTTATTTCGTTTCCTTCAACTTGAAGCAAACTGGTCTTATGACTCATACAATAAGTGTGCGATATGCATAATCTTTGAAGAAATTGTTTGTGAGTGAGAAATTCATGCAACCAGACGCAGCGATGTCTTCCTTATTGGCTGCCCAAATGAACAATAATGGATAAAATGGGCGGTTTGATTTCTGTTGATTGCCAAATATAAATTAATATTTAAATGTGATTCGATATATTTAAATGGGATTTGTATAAATATAATATTTAAATGGGTCTGATCATATTTTAAATGGGATTTTAGCTGAATATTGCCCCACTCCCCTAAGATCGGTACTTAAATTATTATTATTTTTTTTTATATTACAATCGCTAAAAGCGTTTTACATTTTTTTCCCCTAATATATACATATTTTACCCCTTCCAATATTCGCCACATTTAAGTACTAATTCATCTGAGTTAACTGAGCTACTTTTAAATGAACAAACAAATATAAAACACATAAACTAAAAAAAAAATAAACTTATTAAAAAAACTTACTTTAATGTATGCATTAATTTTGTATGACGCGCATCCAAAAAAACTTCCAAGCTAAAAATAAGATACTTCGAAAACAAATGTAAAACAGCATAATATTACATGATAAAATAAGATGAACAACATGATGACGTCTTGTGCTTTACTAAAATTTTTACCTCTAATATTATATTTTTTTCTTTTAATATTAATGGAAATATATTTTATTTTATTATTTTGAACACAGCTATAATTATAGTAAATCTTAGTTTTACAGTTCTAAAGATTCTAATTACTATGAGATTCACATATCTTGTTAAAAAAATGAATAATAATTTCTAAAAGCAGAAAATTGCTTCGTTTTTGTTCTTTAATATACGAAAACCAATTTTGTTAATGCATGAGTTTCTGAAGTATTTTCGTTATATATAAGAATTTTAGCTCCAGGCCTTATATAATCCATTTTCTAACAAAATAAAAAATATGAACATATTTTCCAATAGTTTAAAAGAAAAATGTATCTTTTCCTGAGGGCAGGCATTATATTCGTTCAAGAAGGTAATGTTTAAAAATGGTTAGATTCATGAAAAGGTGTATTTATATGGAGATAAAAAGAGACTGAATTAGTATGAAGACTTCATTTTGCTTTTTTTAATACGATATTAAAAAAGAAACTCATGCATGGTTATCTAGGTAACTTTTTCCTTCTTAACATCAATTCTATATTCGTGAGAGAACTCAATTTAAGAGTTCAACAATGTTTTTTTTTTAAATTTTACTTTGAAATGGATTTAAAAAATTGTGATTTTGAAGAAATATTTACTTTATTTGAAGTTCTACATTATGTTTGATATTTTTGAGTTGTTGAATATCATGTTATATAAAGTAGAAATTTAAAACTAAAAGAAACGATTTCAATTTTAGAAATTTTGAAATAATAATAAAATAAGACAAGCAAAATTTATGATGTAATACTGAACTTTATTAATATACATATTTGTGCTTCGCTAAAATTTTAAATTTTGATTAAAAAGCTGTAATTGAAAAAGATTTATATGAAGTTAGCACAGTATAAGTTAGTTAGCATTAATTAATTTTAGTTTTATAAAAATTCTCTACTCTAAATGAAATATAAACTTTCAATTAATATTTTTTTAATTATGGTCCTAAATAATTTTAAACAATAGTTTCATATGTTTCTTGGGAAAGATTGCTGAGTTGCAATATAAAAAAAAATTAAGCAAAGACAAAAAATAAATCAATAAATAAAAATAAAAGTAAAAACCTTGCATGTCTGCAAAATTTATCTCACATAATTTTTAATTTAAATTCAAATTGGTAAAGGCTTAAAAAAATTTGTTTTGTTTTTGTTATCTTCCGTTATGTAGATATATATGGTTTTTTTTCATCTAGTAAATGCTTTGAATATAAATTACCATCTTTAGTTTTTGGAATGCTAAATATAAGATTTGAGAATCAATTTAATGAATTGGATTTACAAGAAATGCCAATATATTTCTTTAGTAGAGAAAAAATATTACAACCAAATACTTCTTCTTGAAATGCATTTTGATAACGAGGAAAAACTGAATGACTGAGAAAGTTTTTAGTTTGTGCTTTCTAAAGTGATTTATAAAACGAAATTGATGCTTAAATATATTGATAATTCTTTCTTTTTCGCCATCAATTCTATATTGATGTGTGTATTGAATCTGAAAGGTTTTAAATTTTGAAATAGATTTAAAAAAGAAGGAAATTCTGCAAAATATGAAATGTGCTTGATATAATTCGTAGTAGTATTAATAGTAATTCTTAGGATAATTCGTAATAGTTCAGAGTAGATAGAATTCTATTGTAGAACATGTTTATTATATTTAATGATATATATTTTCTATTTCAAGTAAATTTGTTTGGTATTTAGTGAGGCATGTTATGCAATAGATACATGTATACATAAATTGCTATATTCTGAATATATATATATATACAATGTTATGCCAATAAATGTGAATTCCTTAGCATATTAGGGATAATATCTTAATTTTGTTAAATTCATATACTGAAAGAATTTTTATGAAAGGAATTATTAAATATAAATTCTGGTTAGTCTTTTGGTCTTGAAAAGTGAATATATCAGTTCAAAGATTTGCAATTGCAGTGAGATTTATATGTTTACTTCGGTGATAGGTATGATAAATTCGTAGGTTAGAAAGTCTTTCTATTGACATCCAGGAGCTGATAAAAGTGTGTAAACTTGCTATGTATTGCTGTTTATGCATTTTATTCAAACTCCCACTGCGTATACCTACATATTTGCCATATATTCGGCTAAATTCATGAGATTAACTGGCATTTTTAACAACTTATTTTCTTAAATCAATAGTTCCTTGTAAAGTTTATAGCAAATAAATAAATATTTATTTCACGTATAGACATATTTACAAAATAGAAGAATAACAAAAATTAATTATGATTTTTACATAACAGAATGTGCTATAAAAAAAGGAAATAACAATTTCTGATGAAAAGCATATCATTAAAAAATTATTTAGCAGTTTTCAAAACAGTGTATGAAATTTTAGTTTATACTTTTCATTACTTACTAAACCATTCAATAAAAAAATAAAATAATTGGATAAAATAGACGAAATATAGACAATATTTAAATGTATCAAATATACGAAATATAGATAATATTTAAATGGATCAAACAGACGAAAACATGAAATTTCTCTTTCGTATATTTTAATTTTCCCTCTTCATTTAATTCAATATGCAAACCACACCTTCTAGCTTCAAAAGCAAATGATTGTAAACATTGTACGAATGTTTCCTCAGTGTAAAACTAAATATTTGAATTGATAACGTATAAATTTGCCTCGCAGTAGGGATAAAATATGCTAAAATCTGCATGAAATCATTTTAAGTAACATTAGTTTGAAGATCCCTGCGGATATCTTTGGAAGGTGTAATTCGTTTCCAGGCACCCCGTTGTCTGAGTGTTGCTGACAGTTTATTCCGTTGTACAGACTTCCAGTCTCTTTGCAAAACGCAGTTAGTCGAAAAGTTTTCCAAGAATCGAGTGGGTAATATTTTAAATTTTATCTGTTGCTTTTAAACGAAAGGATTTGTTGTGTACAATAAAAAAAAGTATCAATAAGTAAGAGTTGCCGCTGTTTTAAGAATGTTCACAAAAGTATTCGTCTACAAAACTATTATCATTACATTTGTTTTCGTGCATTAGAGACCTCAGATTCCACATATTCCTTCTAGTGTTTAACTTTGTATAGTACAGGAATGGCCCATTTCACTAGAGAAGAGTAATAAGTGCTTCATATTTGCGTATGAGGGAAAACGTGGAAAACTTACAACAGGAAGCATAATTTTTATATGACAGGCTGAAAAGGTTCATCCAAGTTCAGTGGCGCCTCCATGCTGTGCTGTATCGTACCATTAAATTTATTCAATTCCTTCTATTAGCTCACACTCTCCCTATATATATCTTGTTCAAATTTTCAATCGTTCATAAAATACTTTTTATTCATCCACTCAAGTTTAAATACATTTTGTTTGAACTTGTAGTGGATGACACTGGATGTTAATGCAGTTTTTTCAAATATTAATTCAGTAATTAAATTAAATTTATTAATTTTAGTTTTTTTTTAGATTTAATTTGCATATATCTACCAATAGATGGCGCCAGATAAACTTTAAAAAATGAATGAAAATTATTTATATAGCACTTTCTGCAATATAGTGAAAAAAAAAGTAGGAATTGACTTTTTTTTTTTATATATATTACTTGTTTATTACGGTAAACCGGCATATCAAAACCTCAAGTATTTCACCATAATATGCATTTTCTAAATCGAAATTTGAGGTACAAAATATCTTATTTGGTCTAATTTGCATACTACTACATTTAATTTCTGCAGTAAATGCATACCAATCACGCCATATTTTTAAAAAAGTACCCAATCCACTTACCGTGATCATGTTCGATATCAGATATCAAAACATTTCTTTCGATCTTAGAACAGTCCCACCAGTTCTTATTCAGTCCTTTCACATACACATCGTCTAACGAACGCACACTTACATCCTTACCATACCTTGGCGGGCCACAAATACAAACACAGCACGCATTATCTAACACATCAAATTTAACACTCTTGCTCCTGATACCACAAGTATCGGGTTCCAATCCCGGCGGTGCTCATGGATATTTGTAGTGGTTCGAAATCCACTTTAAGCCGTAGGTACAGGTCTCTTATGCCCGAAGAGCATCACAGAGCCTAATCAGACTTCTTCTCACCCACATCATTCCCAAACTGTATCTAGGCACAGTAATGCGGTGTAGTAGAAACTATGTATGAGGGGAAACATGGACAACTTCCATCAGACAGCAGTGATGTGACAGCCTGACAATTACAGTCATTTTTTGAAAAAAATGGCCTCAGAATATATTGCATCTGCATTTGAATATTATATCTATTACACGATATCCAGTGAACATACTGGCTCAAAAAATGAGCTAGAGATGTATTGAAAGGTGTAATTTGCTTGGAAACATCCTGTTATATAAATATACGTGACAGTTTTAGATAATGGTTGTCATTGAATTGTCTTTAAATATTTATTTATCTGTTATCTAATTATATTATTTAAAGGAATTTTAAAGTTTCGAAGGCATAATACTGTTAAATATGTTGCCTTTTTTTTATATGTTGCTTTTAAATTAGAACTTTTACTATGCTTGAAATTATAATGTTTTTTAGAAGTGTTAGATCTGTAATATATATTTTAAATTAAAATTGCTGGGGTTTTTTTTCCTAAAGAAAAAAAAAATTAACTATAACTAACACTGAAAGATAAAACTTTGTTTATTCTTATAATAGAAATTTATATATTTAACTTTAAAATATATTTTAATTTTTATTTAATATATATATTTAAAGTGTTAAATGTAAAATATATTTGTATTTAATACTTTTGAAACATTTTAACACATTTTTAATACATTATACTTTAACACATTTTTAAATACATTTATAAAGCAGATATTTTTTAAATAAAAACTCACATAAAATTTTTCTTGTAAAGTAAATATTCAGAATAGATTAAATTTTGAAATATATGGAAATAATTGAAATGTTCCTACTAATGGAAAAGCAAATATTTTATCATTACTAAATCACTTGAACTGAAATGAAGCTTTATGATGAATGAAAAAAAATTAATTTTAATGAAATGAATGTACGAATTTTAGAATTCATGTAATTATTGTGAAATAAATTTTTTTAAAAATAAATGAAATGAATTTTAGGATTCATGTAATTATTGTCATCAGCTTTTAAATATTTAAAAAAAAAATAAAATTATAAAAAAAAAAGTTATTTTATATTTATCATTTAGTAAATTTTTAATGTTTAACGTTATCAAGTTAATTAATTGAAATTCCAATCCTCATTAACCCAGCTAAGAACATAATAACACAGAAAACATCTTTAGCAAAAATTTTCGCCAGCAACAAAACAAGTATTCAAGACATTGATAATAATGGGGCAAAAGATTTGACCAAAACTAAATTGATGATCCTAAGACCAACCGTGTCATCAATTGGCAATAGATGTGACGCAAAATAAAAAGGAAAATACTAAAATCCTGATGGATGACTTAATCATCCTCTAAACCAGGAATTAGTTCTTGCTCCCATCCACCGACTACAGTATTGAGGTACATAACTCAGAGACTCTATCAAGTTGATATCGGAAAGAAAGTTCCAATCAGGGTGGAGGAAAGTATGGCAGAATAAATTGCCAGCGGAAGGTGCTTTGCTTTGCTTTAACTAGAATACGTGTTGCATCAAATGCAAGATAATCAAAACCTGTGACAGCTTATTGATGAGATGAGAGGTTTATGGCAAAGAAATAATTAAATGAAGTGTGATGTAAAACTTCGAAAGGCCTCTTGTTTTGTTTGCAATTACAAAAGTATTAGATGGGTAATATATTGTTGAGTTAAATAAAAGTCTTCAACCTGATTTGTGTTTATTTATCATAAGTCCATGACGAGTAGAATTAATATATTTAATTGTATTTAAAAGTCTTTAGAATCTAATATTTAATATGCGGGTAAATACATTTTGGTATAAAGAAATACAAAATATTTATTTCAATTGTTTCGAATAGTTGCATATTAATATTGTAATTACTCGTGTATCAAATATACTCAGTATTTTTATAGGTAATATTAAATTAGTAAAAATATTATTAATACCATACATGATTACGTATTTAGTTTTAATCAATTTAAATGTATTTGTTTTTGTTTGTAATTACAAGAGACTTGTTGCATTTTTAATACATTTTTATCCATAATGCAGTTTTACATTTTTAGTAAAAAAAAAAAAATCAAAAGTAGTGCATAATTTGTATTTAATTATTTATTTAATGTAATAAGATAAATTTTTACTAGATTTTTTTTAATATTTATATTGCAAATATATAAATATAAAATTAATATAAAAGTATTTGATATTAATAGCAGTGTAAAAATGTATTGAGTTTTGATATATTGCAAAAATTATGCAACACAATATTTTATAACCATGTATATTTTTTCAACTACTTCATATTAATACTGAATTTTTATAACATTATGTATGCTACTTCAGCGATTAGTAAAATATTTAAATAATTTTAATGCTGAAATTCTGTTCCTTCAGAATTTATGCTTTACTTGATAACTTCATAAAGCTTTAGACTTCAAGAAAATTTAGAAACATGTTTTATTTAAATATAATAGAAGAAAAACTTTTAATGATTCATGTTGAGAAAAATTGAATATACTATGGAAAACAGCATTTTAAATCATAATTAATTATATGAAAATGGAGCAAAAACGAAAAATATAGACCCCATTATACATATATTAAGTAAAAACGAATATATCTAAAAAAACATTTTTCATTTTGTTTTTTTAAAATAACTTTCAAGAAAAAAAATATAAATACGATTACGTATTCTTAAGTATTTTTTATACGATACGTAAAAATGCGTATTTTTTATTGAAAAATATAGCAGTAGCAGAAAAATATTGTAAAGTAGTAATTGAAAAATATAGTATATTTTAATTTTTATTGCGAACATTAAACATTTTATACGTTACAATAAATTATAATTCCTACTTTATCAATAATTGTAACATTCATTTTAAAAACCTATAAGCAATTTTTTTTCAAAAATATAAATTTTAAATTACAAAACTTTAAATTAAGTATTATTGTATGAGTAGATATTGTAACAAAATAAAAATTTCATTTCTGTATTATAAATAAGTAATTTTTTATTGAATAATATAGTAGTATCAGAAAAATATTGTATGGTAGTAATTGAAAAAATATAGTATATTTCAATTTTTATTGTCAAACATAAATTGATTAAACATTTTATACATTGCAATAAAATATAATTCTTACTTTATTAATAATTGTAATTTTTATTTTAAAAACCTATAATCATTTCTTCTCTAAAATATAAATATTAAATTAGAAAACTTTAATTTAAGTATTATCATATGATTAGATGTTGTAATAAAATATAAATTTCATTATTAACATCGTTAGTTTTTACAGCATAATAAATATTCCTTAATTTATATTTTTATTTATATATCCAATTCTTTAAAATGCATCAATTAATTTCAATGGCCTTTGTCAACCCTGAGTTACTTGGAGTACAATGAAAAGGATGGTTCAAAAGCAAATAATTAATGGTTGTGCAAACATAAAGCAATTAAAAATATGTGTCGAGTGCTATGAATACAGAATGCTGTATAATCTAATGCCTCACTTAGAGGTTTTGATGAAAAAACATTACTGTTTTCAGTTTTAAATTACTTTATGGTTAAAAGTTAAGCATAATGTAGGAATGACAGTCGATTAGTCTTAATTCCGTTCGTTTCGGTAAAAGTAAAATAGATAATGGCTGATGTTGCTTTAATATTATTTATTTTACACTTGGAAAATATAACAAAGTATGTAACTGCAAAAATTGAAAACACTTTAAAACTGGCCCCTTTAGTAATTTGAATACAAACTTTTTACTGAAAAAAAATATTTAATTTCAATTTTTCACTGATTTATGGTTAAAAATTATATAACGGAGTAATATACCATTAATCAGATAAATATGAAAATATTTGTGATTAAAAAATAGAAACTTTAAAAAAATAATCAACATAAGTATTATTTTTTTATAAATTTAATTTATGGCTTATTGTTTTTTTTTTTTTTTTTTTTTTTTAAACTTCTTTAACTTTTGATGAAAAATATATAATAAATGAATTTATGATAAATACAATATATGGTAAAAAAAATGTATAATAAAATTTCCCAAATATGATTTACATGTATCAGCTATAATGTATTTAATGCTTACTAAAAGTTTATGATAATTATTTAAACTACAAAAATAATATCTTTATAATTATATCAAAAATAATATTATTAAAATAATATTATTATCAAAAATAATATCTAATTTATAAAAATAATATATTATTTATCTCTAATATCTTTTTATCCTAAAAATAATAATATTAAACTTTTAAATATTATATATACCATCATAAAGTAAGACAATAGTTTTTATTTAGGTGCAGCAAATAGAACTATTGTCATATAATAAGCAGTCAATGCATTTAGTTTGAAATCAATATGTTACGAATGATAAATATTAACATTTTCTAGTGAATTCCCTACATCAGATAAAACATTAGAAATTAATATCAAAATAGCTTCAGGAAATTTAAGACTAACATACTACTTGATTAAATGAATATTGTATACTTGAAAAACTCAATTGATGAATTTTAATTTTTATTTATCTATGTTTCTATATGTCATTATACGTTAAATATTTCTATTTATATAAATACAACTATTTTACCAATTTTATTAAATTCGGTAGACATAACTATTATGGAAAGTTTTAATGCTAAAGTTCAATTGTTGGAATTCTAAATAGATTTTTTTACTGAAGTAGATTCTTTTACTAATTTTTTTTTATTATCTGAAAATCTATTCAAAGTAAAACTTTAGGTTTTGCTGATAGTATTTGCAGAAGAAAAAGTAATTCTATTTTGACGAACTCTGACAATTATACTGTGATAAGAATATTTTTCACATATTCTTAAATAACTCTGCTTTCACACATATATTATTATTAATCTTAAGCTTTACTATTCGTTAATGATAGTTGCTCAGAGAACGTTTGAATTGAGAATAGAGAACGATTGAATCTTCTAAAGCAAAAAATAAATAAATAAATAATAATAACTTGACTTTTTTAATACATAATATTTTTAGTTTTAAGCTTGTTTCGGAATTATTTTGATTTTTTATTGTAGTACATAATATAACTTTTAAGTTGCAAATTAATCTTTTTTATTATGTCTGTAACTTGAATTTTTATTTATTTTACCTCTCTAACTCAAAATAAGTTAGAAAGAATCTAAACCTCTACAAGTCGAATATTTCCTGAAAAAATCCATGTAAGTCAAAATCCTCCATAAGTCGAAAACTCTATAACTTGAATTATTTGGCGTCTCCCTTGAAGTTCGACTTACAGAGGTTCTACTGTACATAGTGTAATCATTTTATGTTTTATTTAAATTATGAAATGCTTCTTGTTTAATAGTTTATAGAGAACTATTCATATATTATCTTGTTAAAGTTGCAACAATGATTATTCGAAGTCTTGCTACGATCTTGGTGCGTTTTTTCCAAACTAGTAGAACTTATAGATAACGATCTTACAGATAATCTTTTTTTTCTTCATTTCAGTCAAACCGCTAGACGTCCGAATAACGAGTATCCAGCGGCACTTCTCAGCCGGACGCAAGGTCCAGCTGGCCTGCGAAAGTTCTGGAGCTCGCCCCAGGGCGCAACTATCCTGGTGGTTGGACAATAAGCGTATTCAGTCCGGCAAGGAGACAGTATCGGATAACCTGACGTCGAGTTCTTTATCTTTTATGCCAAAGGCAGACGACAATGGCAAGATACTATCCTGCAGAGCGCAGAATCCGGCACTTTCAAATAGTGCAATTGAAGACGGTTGGACACTGACTGTTTATTGTAAGTCATATTTAATTTACTCATTAATTTTTATATACAACAAGCAAATATGCCCTGTTAAATAAAATGAAACATTTTTAGTTTTGATAAATTTCACTAAGAAAAAAATATTGGTGAAAAATACAAATTGAATTCGACAGATTGTAAAGAAAAAATTGTTCATGACAACTATTTATAAATAAAAATAATTTATGGAAAAAAATATAAATATACCTATATGATAGAACATTTGAGACAAATAAAAATATTTATAAAGAACGTTGTCAAATAATTTCTTGAAATTAATATGGTGAATTTTTAGAGTTTATTTACTGACAAATAAAAAGAAATGATAAACAAATGATTATGTGGTACCAGGCACAAAATATGTGTTATTAAAAATTAAAAAAATTTTTTTTTTGTTTATTAAAAGATAACTAGCGACATTTTTTTCTCACTAGATGCTAGATAAAAGAATAGTGAATGGAAAAAAAATCCCCATAAGTGGTATAATTTTTAAGTTATGCCAGAGATATACGCACGCACGAAACATACACACACATTTATATACATTATATACAACGGATAATTCGTTGGCAAAAAAGAGAGTACATTTTTCAAAAACAACAAAAATTTAAAAACTTTCGTATTTCTTATACATCGTATTGTGTAAATTTGTGATTACAATTTAAAATCTGTAATATGTACATGAATACCTAAATAATTTTCTCTATTTACCTCAGAATACAGTTTTATCCAATTCCTTTTATTAGCTCACACTCTTCCTATATATATCTTGTTCAAATTTTCAATCATTAATAAAATACTTTTTATTCATCCACTCAAGTACAAATACATTTTTTTTAACTTGTAGTGGATGCCATTTGATGTTAATACAGTTTTTTCAAATATTAATTCAGTAATTAAATTTAATTAATTAATTTTATTTTTTTTTAGATTTAATTTGCATATATCTTCCAATAGATGGCGCCAGATAAACTTAAAAAAGTAAATGAAAATTATTTATAAAGGACTTTCTGAAATACGCTGAAAAAAAAGTAGGAATTGACTTTAAAAATTTTTTTTTTATATTACTTGTATATATATAAAAAAGGATCTTGAAAATATTAAAGTCTATATATATATATATATAGACTTTAATATTTTCAAGATCCTTTTATATATTAATTTATGCCTAAGTTAGCCGTACAAAATGCTGTTTTTACTTGTAAAAATTGATTTAGGATGGCATGTATTTAGCAGTTTCGGTTTTATCCAGAATGTCTAGAGCTCTGCACCTTCATACCCACTCCCGTTGCCAATGCAGTTTAGAAGGAACATCCCTGAAAAGTAACACCTGGGAGTTTTTTAACTGAGTGCCTTTCCATGCTGTGGATTTGTCGAACATACTCCTGTCATTGAAATAGAATCTTTTAGTTCTCGTCTGGATTCGAATTAAGTTTCCTTAGTTTCGAGTCCCAACACTGTACACTATGAATTTATCAAATATAAAAAATAATATTAAAAATGGATTAGGGATATCTCATATTAAATAATAATTAATATGAAAAAAAATTAATCGGTTTGACCGATATACAGGTTATCCATAAAATTTAGAATTTAATGTAAAACAAAACTTATAGTAGCAATCTTAAACAAAGAAAAAAGTATCAATACATCATAAGCAGGCAATACGCCATGTTCATCAGTTATCATTCAAAACTGAAACAAGTAATATAAAAAAAAAAAATTTAAGTCAATTCCTACTTTTTTTTCACTGTATTGCAGAAAGTCCTTTATAAATAATTTTAATTAATTTTTTTAAGTTTATCTGGTGCCATCTATTGGTAGATATATGCAACTTAAATCTAAAAAAAATAAAATTAATTAATTAAATTTAATGAAGGAATTAATATTTGAAAAAACTGTATTAACATCCAGTGTCATCCACTACAAGTTAAAAAAAAATGTATTTGAAATTGAGTAGATAAATAAAAAGTATTTTAATAGCGATTGAAAATTTGAACAAGATATATATAGGGAGAGTGTGAGCTAATAGAAGGAATTGAAAAAAAATAGAAAATTTTAGAATTCCAAGCGATTTTATAAAAAAGCACGCGAAAGGAATTTATATAAATCAATAAGAAACGTTGAAAATGGTTAAGGAATCTTAATTTACAAGAAAACTTAACAATAAACCATTTTTGTCGGCATGTGAGATTTATCACATTTTTACAAAATATATCTATTTTATAATGGAAAACCAATGTATTAAAAAATATATTATGTGTACATCCATATATTCAAAAATTGAATGTCGAAATTATGATAAAAAATTAACTTTGATTTTAAACTAGTATTCCTGCGAATATATATGACAGACATTGGCCTGTTTTATTTATGAGTTTACGGTAGAGTTAGAGTTTTCGCAGAATAATTAAATTATATTTCGCGAACTCATGATGAGTGGAGAAACAAATATCGCACTCTCAAAATAGATATTTTTTAATGATTTCATTTTTTTATATTTATATATTTTTTTCCAGTGTGCGTTTAGTATCATTATTATTATATTATATATGTTTGCATTTAAGTATAATAGTAAACACAATAATAATAACTCATTATATTTAAATTTTTCACTCCAAAAAAATCTCTATAGTGGGTCTAAATCTAATATGGGGATATATAATTTTATATGTGACCCGCGGTGTTATGACACATTTCCAAAGTGGTCCCAAGATCATTTGGGTTGGCCACCCCAGGTTCAGTATGATACTACTGTACCTAAAAGTAAGACAAATATTTTTTTTTTTTAAACTCTTTATTTATTCTTCCAAATTTATTTCCTCGCCTTCAAAGTAATCCGCTTCAGACACAATGAACTTAAGCCAACTTTTTTTCCAATCCTCAATGTATGCTAAAAAGTCAACGGTAGGGATGTTCTTCAAAGCTCCCGGTGATTCACATTGAATCTCTTCAATCGACTCAAACCGGTGCCACCGGAGTGGTCTTTTGAGTTTAGGGAATAGTCGCACGGCGTGAATACGGTGGTTGTGGAACAATATGGGTTTCATTTTTGGCGAAAAAGTCACGAAGAATCAATGCAGTGTGAGCTGGCGCATTCAATGTTTTCGGTACCAATCCAGATTTGACGCGTTTGAGGACCAAAAGGGAATTGGCGATCCTTTTGATATTCTCTAATTGTACATCGACGCTCTGCAAGCACCAAATCTTTAATTTTTTGGACGTGAGCTTATTCGGTTGAGATTGATGGTCGATCAGAGGGCTCGTCGTCTTCAACGTGTTCTCTGCATTCTTTGAACTGTTTATACCAGTTGTAAACATTTCTTTCCGATATAGAAATGCTCACCGAATGCTTTCTGCAACATTTTGTACCATTCCGTGAGCAAAATTGAATGCAAGTTCTTTGCTCAATTAATTCAGACATTTTAAAAATCGCCGGCATAAGTTTTAGCGTCTCCCAAAGCTAAGCGTAACTCAAACACTAATGAATATTCTGAAGTGAAATTTCACAGAGATGTTAAGGACAGTGTCAACAACCTAAAAAAGAAAAAAAAAATGAAATACCATATGCCCGGGGAATTTAAATCGAAAATTGGTCTATTGATTTTAAGCACGGCTTTCTTCTTCTTCATGGCTTTTAGATTACATGCAGTTAAAATAAGTTCCATTGTTAATAAAAAGGAAAGAAACTTCAAAATTTTCATTTGATTGTTGAAGAGGTAATAAATGAATGCCCTATAAATGTGCATACACCAGTTAATATGTAAAATCGCATGTTTTGTTAAAAAATATCCACCACCTTACTGTTTGGACACAGCAGTACGATTTTCACTTTGTTCGATTTTATTTGGTATGAGTAAATTCTTAATGATATATTTCATTAAGACAAGAGCCCATTATCATCACCAGTGAAGTAGACATGCATTCAATCTCATCTCCCTTATCTCCTTCCAGTCGTTCCGGAACTGAAGCTGTTCTTGGGGGCCAACATCCAGCCGGACGCCATCAAGGAAGGCACCGACGTGTTCTTCGAATGCAATGTCCGGGCCAATCCCTGGGTGAGCGAGGTGAAGTGGCGGTTCGAGGGCTTCCCCCTGTCCGGCAACACCTCGGCCGGAATCATCGTCTCCAACCACTCCCTGGTGCTGCAGAAGGTGAGGAAGGAGCACCGGGGCAACTACCAGTGCGTCGCCCTCAACTCGGAGGGGGAGGGGCGCAGCGAGGAGGTCATGCTGAAGGTCAAATGTAAGTGCCCCCTTTCATTTTGTTAAGTTAATTTTATCTACTAACATTTTTTTTAATAGGTTTCAATGAATTTGGAAATATACATATTTTTTTTGATCGAGGGACAATATAAAAAAATGGAAGAAAAATTAGTTAAAATGGGGCATGCTATGAATTTATTATAATTATTATTTTGGAAAACGAGGTCCACCGATTTTTGACACTCATGTTTGTTATAAACAACTCGTTGGCAGGTGGTGAGAGAAGGAGATAAATGTATTCGAATTTAGATAATGCTCTGTAACAATTGAAAAATTTACAATAAATAAGTTCTTAACCATATCCATTTTGAATTCTATCATTCATAATATATAAATGAAAAAAATGAGTTATTAGGTATATGCTATAAATTTATTATAATTATTTTGGAATACGGGTTCACTGATTTTTGACACTTGTGTTTCACTACAAACAACTGACTAACAGGTGGTGAGAGGAGAAACTTAATGTATTCAAATTTAAGTTTGTTTAAATAATGCTCTATAACAACTGAAAAATTTACACTAAATAATTTCTTAATCATATATGTTTTGAATCTTATCATTCACAATAAATATAGGAGAAAAACGCGTTAATATGAGGCATACAATAAATTTATTATAATTATGTTGGGATACGAGGCCCACCGATTTTCAACATTCATGTTCGTTACAAACAGCCCACCGATAGGTGGTGAGTGGAGGAGCTCAATGGATTGAAGTTAAATTTATTTAAATAATGCTCTATAATAATTGAAAAATTACACTAAAAATTATTTAGTGTAAATTAATATTTAAATTAATTAATAATTAATATTTGTTTAGAATCTTATTCACTATATATATATAAAATGGATTCCGAATGTACATATATATATATATATATATATATAATGGATTCCCACCGAAACAGCTACGGCACCACCGAAACTCGAACTCAAAATCTGTGAGAACTAATAAATTTACAGCAATATCAAAAAATATATCAGTTAAGTTTTGTGTAGTTTTAAAACTAGAATCTTAATAAATTTGAAAAAAAAATCACGTAAGATGGTAGTACTTAAAAAATGAAGCAATTATAACTTCTATCAACAAGATTAAAACGTATTGCAGAAATTCAAAATATTTTGGACAACATTGGCCACGCTTATTTTTAATACTAAATTCAAAATATTGAAGTATTTTTTTTAAATTAACTTTCCAGAAATTAAATTTTTACAAGAGATGCGTTTTTATCATTCAGAAATCACTATAAATTCTTAAAATCCACCCCCGCCTTCCTATTTATTTTAAAATAAAAAGAATTAATGGACATTCTTAGCAAAATTTTATTAAAAATTCCAAACTTTTTTTCGTCAAATTATCCTCATGTAATGGAAGAATTTAGTATATTATTCATCTCAGAAATTCTTTTGCCCTCTGTTTTTTGTTTTTTTCTAATTCAACAACAAAAAAAAATCTATATTGAATTTTTTTATTACTATTCATTCATGGAAAAAAGGATTGAATCTATCTTCATCTAATTCAACGATTAAATTTCAAACTTGCCTCTTTTCAAAAGAAATAAAAACGAACAAAAAAAAAGACAGATATAGTCTTGGATTGATAGAATGGAAGGTCAGGTCTAGATGGCGCCTCCATAGATCATATGAATTTCAAATTGTCCTCTGTTCTGGACGCCGTGATAGAGCGTCTAAAATATTTTCAAAGAAATGTGAAAAGACTTTCATACAATTGCTTAAACCAAATAACATATTTTTATATAAAACTTGAGCAAGTATTTGACATGCTCTGTATTTTACTTGGAAAGAATAAAATTCCAGTTCTGGTTTTTATCAGGTTGGTTCTTTGACGCGACAGTAAAATCGCTAGTTTTAAATTTCTTATTTTTGACGTTGGTGAGAAAGAGGAAAAAAGGAAAAATAGTTCTTTTTTGGGGTTGAATGTCATAGTTTCAAATGGTAACTAGAAAAGGTGCCTTTACACATGTCACCGGAATGTCGCTTTACTTTCAAATTCCAACAAAAGCTGTCTTGACTGGGTTAGTCTTTATATTCCGTTTATCAAATATTGCAAAACTTATAGTAGTTGTTAAAGTCTTCTTTTCTGTGTGGCGAGAAGTTATATTTTTCTGTCTGCTTTTGCAATGCGTTACACCTTTTTTGTATGTGACATTTATTCTGCCTTTCTTCAAAGGATACATTTTCAAAGGGATGTGTTTATACGAAATTTATCGAAATTGCAACATTTTTAATCTAATGAATTTTTATTTTTTTATTTTTATTGAAAGTTTTTTATTTTTTTTATTTTTTTTCTTATCCCACTTTGTTGACATCAACATCTAGATCAAAGTCCGAGTCAAGAATTCGTGTAGTCTCATGGAAGGAGGGGGACGGGGCACAGTTTCTGTTGTGATGTAGCACCCGTAGGTAGACGTTAGATTTGGCTTCGTGACGTTGACTTTTTACGGGGTAGAGTTGTTAACCTTACGTCCAACACTCTACAGTCATATTAAACTGAGACATACGGTTTCCACTGCCACAGTAAAAATCTGACTTGGCTCTGTGACGCAAAAGAAGAAGGGCAGTGCCTTCCGGTAGGACTTATAGGGAGACTACTCTGCATGTGCGTATCGTATGTTAGAAAACCCGGAAAACTCCTACAAGGTACCCACGATTCATGAGGCAAGATCCTGAACATCCCAAACGCCATCGAATATCCTCGTTTTTTGAGATAGTGTCAACAACAAAGTCGCCAGGACATTGAACTTCCGCCTTAATGCTCACCAGAGGCGCGTGATGCCACTGAGTCACGAGTCGGGCGTTTTTTAATTTAGTATTTTTTACAAATATTCTGAAAAGATTTAGCTATTTAGTCCATTTAAAAAATATGGACGTTGAGCCATAGATCATTAGAAGAAAGAGGCTGTAGCCTTGACTTCCATCGAATTAACTGTAACCACAAAATGGTAGATTAACTGGAGTTTGGTCATCGTTCTGACAACATGGATGTTTTCTTGGTTTGTCTAACGTGTGATAAAAAAAAACTTAAACTATCTCTGAAAAATCGTCAGAAATTGATGCAAGCTAATTTGGTTCATAAGATGTAATGTAACATTGGTTCATTGGGGGTAACGATTGGGTTTATTGGGGTGTGTTACACATCTGTAGAATATCGAGATTCAAATCCGCCATAATGTGAATTACATACACCGCCTTCAGGAACTAAAACATTCGATTGTGACGTGCTTTATTAATGTCTTCCATGGATAATCGGATTGGTTGATAAAAATATACATAATATTATAATCATCAATCATAATATATTAATCGAATTATATATATAGTCGCAAATTCAGGGTCTAGAATTCTCATCAGAAGATGATAACTTATCCTTTTCAGAAGCGGCCTGATGGCCAATTGGCTAGCGCTCTGGCCTTTGGTACCACTTGCTCCAGTTTCGAATCTTGAAGTCGGCATGGATGTTTTTGAGTGGTTCGGAAACCTCTTTAAACTGTAGGTCCCGGTCTGTTTAGCCCTCGTGTGCACAAGGTGACCGTAGAGCGACAAACCAAACCAATCTCCTTTTCAGACGTCTGATGCACTTATCTGTATAATGTCCCTTTAATTTGATATAAATTGAATGGAAAGTAAATAAAATGTACAATGGTTAAATTAGTATATAAAATACCATGCCTATATTTTATATAAAATTAAGTACTCAACAATTTTTCAAATGTACATTTCGTTAATTAAATTATTTTCTTAAGTAACACTACAGTTCACGCAAAAATCAATTATAATAATATAATGCTTTAACTATTTAATTCGTTTTTTAAATTAAAATACTAATATTTTACTGTTTATAATATTACTTATTGAAAATTTTCCATTAATAAATGGCAGAGAAAATTTAATTTGGTGCAATTTCAATTTCTATGTGCGAGGTTTTAATAAAATGGATATTTAATAGATGCTTTAATCCATATGTAATTCAGTTTCTCAGAAAAGTGCACTTCATTAAATTATTAGCAGGCTTGACTTCATACATGGAAAGGAATCATACTTTGCGCTGGAAAAAGAGATGCATAGAAATCTTATTAAAAAAAAAATTATTTAGTATGCTACATTAAGCGCACAGATTTTTGAAACAAGCTTAAAAAGAATTTTTATTTCTTTATCTTGTATTAGCAAATGTTTGTATGCTCACACAATTTGCATATATATTAAGTTTGTCATTTTCATATGACTAAATTTCACTTTTGATGTTCGTGTTTAACCTAAATTATAGACCAGAAATTTGCAAATTAAACTATTTTTTTTTTCATGTAAGAACTTGTAATGATTAGATTTCTGCAAAAAAATTCCATTTTGATAATCGATTATTAAAAGTCTTCGACTACCATGTTTAATAAAAAAAAATATTAATTCTCTATTCATTATTTTTGTGGGATTTTTTTTCCAACTCATTAATAAACAAAATTTTTTCGATGTTTTACGTTTAACAGAATTAGCTACTCATTTTTTTATTTAGTACACCATGAAATATTTGAAGTAAATTCATAAACGAGAACTTAACTACAATTCTTGAAAAGATTAAAAAATGTTTAAATAGGATGTTTACTTTAATAATTTATGCAGATTGCACTAATATTTAATCGAGAAATCAATTTTAGAAAAACTTGACAACACGATTACCATGAGAATACTTTAAGTTAAAAATAAGTGTAATGGTTATTTTCAGACTTTAATGATTGGGATAATGACATTTAAAATTGTTAGTTATTGTTTTTTAATGAGAAATAAAATTTAAAAAAAAGAATCTTATATTACAAAATTTCAAATTTAAGTATTATGAAGCTTGAAATAAACTCCCAATTTGTAAACCTGTTTAAATTAAGTTGAAATAAATAAAAAAATAACCGTTAATATCTTGTTCTAAATGTAAAAATTGCAGCAATCATATAAGTAAACATGTACCTGTACATATGTACATTGAAAAAGTAAATATGTATGCATAGAAGTTTACACATTTGAAAGTATTGACTTTTGAATAAATTCATATATTTATATCACGTGTCGTAATTTTAAAATGTTAAAAAAAAAGCATTTGAGCTATTATTTCATATAACAAATGAATTGAAACTAAAACTACTGAGTATTATCTACGTATGCTCATCAAATTGAATATTTGTACCGAACCCAACCAAAAATTTGTTGTCTAGATAAGTAAATTCTTTAGGTTGAAAAGATACTAGAGTTATAAGGGAATCTGCAAAACCCCCCAAATGGGAATCCCCCTTGGAAGGGTTTGCCTAAAAAATTGTGCTGATGGCCCACGTTAATCCACCAATATAGTTGTGTCATTTTAAACGGTTATTTAAAATGGCCCATATTGGAAGAAACAATTTGTTTTGTTGTCATAAAAATTCACATTTTGTTAAAAAACATCTTATTATTTATTCCTTTAAATTAAAAACATATACGAGAATGTAAGTAATATGCAGTAATATCTAATTTATTGGGCACTTTAAATATGTGGCAATATTCCCCCCCAAAAAAAAAAAAAAAATACTTTACAAAAATATGTTTATAATATGTTACATAAAGAAAGTACATTCATAAGTTTTTATAAGATTTAGCTTTGTAATTCGGGCAACTTCCGGATGGTGCCTAACTTAAATAAGCTTTCTTTAACATTTTTGGTTGTGTTTGAATGTAGATATACAATGACTACGAATATACATCTTCTAAATGTATGTTCTTCTAAAGGGGGAAAGTGATACAACATGATTTTGATAAAACACGGTAAACAAGGTACACATGGATTTTGAATAAAATCTACAGGGAAAGTTCAGATTTTTTTTTATCGACATATTCAATAATGCATGCATATTTTGTATAGATATTCATCAAATTACATTATTATTTGCCCATTTATTACAATACTCATCTAAAAATTCCCATTACATATTTTATGTATATTGTTTTCAGATGCCCCAGTATGCAAACATCCGAATATTGCAGTTCACGGAGTTGCACGATATGAAGCAGTTAACGTGAGTTGCGAAGTGGAAGCTGATCCTCCTCAGGTCAACTTCCGTTGGTCACTGAACAACACTGTGGAGAACATCGATATTCCGACGCAGTCTTCAGAAAGCACAGTCAGCACTGTTGTCTACACGCCTCGCACCATGCTGGGATACGGAGCGTTGCTTTGCTGGGCGCAAAACGAAATAGGACACCAAAAGGATCCTTGTATCGTCCGAATAATACCAGCAGGTACGTTCGTTAAACTTAATAGCTAGCACAGAGGTCTCCAAACTACGGCCCGCCAGTGCCATCCATCCGGCCCGCGACAGCGAATAGCTTATTGTTGCTGTAATAAGTTGGATAAAAAAACACAGCATGATAATAACTCGGTTTTATTTACTTGCTAGGTAAAGCTTAATGACAAGCATAATATGCAGAAAACTTAACTCAAGCAAAACAACTAACAAATAATTGAAATGAATCCCACTAACATTCTAAACTAGTGAACATCACGCGGTTACCTACCCATTTCCGCTTTTAACCACTAGATGTAGTCAAGTGTCATGGTCGTATCGATACACACAATAATAATTGTAGTAATTGAACAACCGAATTTAGCAAGCGTATGCTCGCTCAGAGCGCGTACTCGGCGACTAGTCTAGAAATTATAGATAATGACAGAAAAATTAAAACGGTTTTGGCCCTTTGTACTTACTGGAGTAAACTGCATGGCCCTAAGGCTGGAAAGTTTGGAGACCCCTGAGCTAGCATAGGATCAGCTATAAATGCTTTTGAATTCCAAGCGCTTTGATCCAAGAGCATTTGCAGCTGGAACTGTAAACATGTAGCAGATTTAGACTTACCCATTTTATTGTTACCCACTTACCCATTGCAGGTTCAAACTTGTTGCACTTTATTTTATTCCACACCTTATATCTGAATAAAAACTATGTAACCTCTCCCCCCCCCCTCCAACAGTTAAAAAATTTGAGCTATATAAACAAACTATGATATAACAAATAATAACAAATTGAACAAACGGTATAACAAATTGAAATGATATCAACTGTGATATAACGAACTGACATGAAAAAAAAATCATACAGTTACTGATTTATAGGAATACATTGAATAAGATAGATAAATGTTTGTGATGCATAATTAATTTAAGCACAAATCCTACAAGAGTATGTATAACAAAAAAATAAACAATGGTTGTTTAATATTTCGATATATCGGTGTTTATTTATCACTATCAATATTATCGCGCCTGAATTTGTTGGTGCAGCCGGCTTGTTTCCTGATTTTGTTTTATTTAAATATTTCTCGAAATAGTAAAGTTGACACAAGCGATGTTAATCGATGACAAAAGAAAAAAAGAAAATTGGATTTATAGTATATTTGTATAACTTTTTTTTAGAAAATATTTTTTTTTGTGTGTGATACTTCTAAGTTTCAATATCTTTTTTCAATTCCTTCTATTAGCTCACACTCTCCCTATATATATCTTGTTCAAATTTTCAATCGTTAATAAAATACTATTTATTCATCCATTCAAGTTCAAATTCATTTTTTTAAATTTGTAGCGGATGACAATTGATGTTAATACAGTTTTTTTTCAAATATTAAATCAGTAATTAAATTTAATTAATTAATTTTAGTTTTTTTTAGAGTTAAGTTGCATATATCTACCAATAGATGGCGCCAGATAAACTTAAAAAATGAATGAAAATTATTTATAAAGGACCTTCTGCAATAGAGTGAAAAAAAGTATTAACTGACTTTAAACATTTTTTTTATATTACTTGTTTATATATATATTTAAACCAAATTGATGCAAGATAAAAATTACTAATCAAGTAATTAATGTATGGAATTTCGTATTTTTTTATTACGACCTTTTTTATTACTTACAGTTTAGTATGGCCTGTTGAGTTTTCTTTATCGAGCCACCCTGTGACTCGCGTGATCCAAACCATTAATTCCTATGATGGGGTTTTCCAAATTAGCTGATGACACATATAATATATCTACAATTGAACAGTTTTTTGTACGGTTTCGCTACGTAGATGACAAAGAAAAAAATATGAGAACAGCTTTTATAATTCGCACCAGTTTCAAACATTCCAGGACAAACTGGGGCGAATTCATTAGTTTAATACTTTAAACATTTTGAAATATATGTCTATAATTTTTATATGGACAGAGTTACAATAGAGCAGCCCCAATGAGTGGATAATTACATAAAAATAATACTCTAAAACATTCTAAGAGCATGGCCTGAATGGCCGAGTGGCTAGCGCTCTGGTTCGGTACCACATGCTTCGGGTTCGCGTCCCAGCGGTGCCATGGATGTCTGTAGTGGTTCGGAATCCACTTTAAACCGTAGGTCCCGGTCTAATATGATCGTAGAGCCGTTGTGGGGTTAGTGTTACTTCTATCCGTGGCTTATCTTCAAGTTACACGTGCCCCCTGGGTAATGCAAAGTGAGTAACGTCTGCGCAGCGCTTGCCTTAAGGCTTCCAAGAGAGCTGTCTAAGAGTTTGCCAGCCGCATTAGAACAAAAAAACATTCTATGAGCATAACAAAACGTCCAATTTGAATTTAGCGATAGGAAATGCTATAAAATGAAATATTGGAAAAACATTGAGTGATAAAATTTGTAATTTTTTTACTACTTCCAAAAGATGAAAAGTATTGATAGCAAAAATTAAGTGTATCCTGAAATATAACAACAATTACAACAGCTGTGCCTTATTAGATGGATAGAAAGGCCTAAGTCAGAGACAATAATACAAGAACTCTACAGCCCCGTATTTCACAGCCTGGAAAAAATATTACCTTTGTAAATAGTGTTGTTGCATGTATTAGATAAATTGTTCGGGCATATATTTCCTCTGAGTAAATTGTTACAAAAGTCTGATACCGAACTGAATATATTGATAAAGATATTGATAAAATTATTTCTATTCACAATGATTCCAAAATTCATTTAGAAATATTTTATTGCTGTTAATGATGCAACTCAGAAATTAAATTTTAAAATAAAAAATAATGATAATTATCTTAAAAAAATATTAAAAATGCCGATTGAATTGGAGATCCCCCCCCCCCCAAAAAAAACAAAGTTTTTACCATATTTAGATGAATTGCTGAGTCAATTGACAGAGAGGTTTATTAATCACAAAACTATATTATAACAATTTGATGCATTTTCTCCAAGTAACGATAAATTGACAAAATCAAAGTTGCATTCCATTAAAAATGGGTGTAAATTTTATAATATATCGATTAGTAATATCATTTTATCATGTTTTATAATTTTTCTAAAACTGCAATATGCAAGAACGAAATTGAAGCAAAGAGCGAATTGTAAAGCATCAACATAAATTGTCAATATGCATTTCTTATTCAAAATATTTGCTACCCTATCAATGAAGTGCGTAAATTAAAGATCTTTATCAGCGTTGCTTAGACTGAAAACCTATTTGAGAATCACAGTTGGGCAAGAACGTCTAAATGGTTTAACTTTGTTAAATATTCATCGAAATATTGAAGTTGGCACAAACGATGTAATCGATGATCTGGCAAAAGATAAATAGGAGATTGAATTGTAGTTTATAACCAAATCACATTTTTTTTTAAAATTTATTTATTTATTTTTTTGTTCAGTACTTCTTAGTTTTAAAGTTGCCTTTTTTATGTATTTGAACAAAATTAGTGCCATGAAAAAATTGCTAACAAATTAAGTAGATTTTAAATACAACTGTTTAGATACATTGATTAATATTTATAGTTTAATATGACATATTGAACTTTTTTAAACGACTACATTTTTTGTATGGACCCTTCCCAAGAAAAATCATGGATACTGAGTATAAGAGTTGTATATTTCTATGCCATTTAATGTAAAATAGTCTACAGGTTATTTTACTTGCCGTTGTTCTGGTACAGGACAAATAATTGCACAAGATCATGTTTCCTCAGTTTCTCCGTAGCGGCAGAAATTTTCTTAAAAAAAGGTAATTCTTTTAAGGTATGTTAGGAAAGGACATGGACATTTGTAAATATATCTTTTCTAGAAAGAATTATACGATTTTCTTTGACTTCGTGTTAATATTTAAATTTTTTTTTGCTGTGTATTGATATAGTATTTGTGTAAATTTAAAGTATTACTAACTTAAGCTTGGGCTACATTGCTAATTGCTGGTTTGGTTTCAGAATTGAGAAAGCTCAATTTGAAATCCGACAACATGAGTCGAATTTAAAATTTTGTGTACTATTGCAGTATTGTTGTCAATTCTCCAACAGAAAACTATTATAATTTTTAATACGTTTTTATTAGTTTCACCTGCATGTTTGTTTGTTTGTATGTAACTGACTCTTTGGGCTCGATTTTGCCCTATTTTAAGCGATCAGATTTAATTTAAACGTTGTAGACATATCAAGGACCGACGATACTAAAATATTTTGATAAGTTTATTATCTCATCATGATTAGGATAGCCAGGATTAGTGATTTTATTTTAACTTATGAAGAGCAATTTAACCCATGTAGAAGGGAAGTACATAAAACATTCAAACCTACGTGGGACAGTGGCACAACGGATAACGCTCCTGGCTACGGATCAGGAGATTCCCTGTTCGAATCCTTTCTGGCTCGACATATTCCCATTTAGCCTTTGTTTTAATCTCAATTAAATTATTGTAAGAACTATAGTTCCAGTCCTCCGTACCGGGACCTCATTTAAATATTATAGTTTAAAAAAACTAAAAAAACACGCATTTAGAGTTAATCGAACTAAAAAGTAAAAAATAATTGTTAACATAAGAATAAAATTACTGACGAAAAAATGAATGTCACTGTTCTAAAAGAGTGGGGTGCTTTGTATGGCATTTTTAAACTAACTCTGCATTTCGGAAGGAAACCAGTGTAAAATTATAACGATTGATATCGAGCACCCCACGCTTTTAGAACAGTGGCATTCATTTTCTCGCCAGTCATTTTATTCTTATGTTAACACTTATTTTTTACTTTTTTGTTTGATCAACTCTAAAAGCGTGTTTTTTAGTTTTTTTTTTTTAAACTATAATTTATTATACTTTGTAAAGTGCTCCAGATATACAACGTAAAAGTCCTGGGATATTGTTTGGAGGGTTCTTATCCTCCTCTTCAAAACAATTTGACAATAGATTAATTATGTGCATTTAGTAGACATGAAATTTTTAATTCGACTCAACTTGTCGGATTTCTAACTGAGATTTCTCAGTTCTGAAACTGAATCAGCAGCAACAATGCACCCCAAGCTAAAGTTAATTGTACTTTAAGTTTTGATTTCATAATTGAGAGTGCATTTTTTAGGGAATGGAGGAAGTAATTTATTAATAATTCAGATAAATTTCGGAAAAAAATGGAAAATTGTTTTGGAACAATCTGCTCCAATCGAAAAACATTTTGCAAAAATTTAAAATCTAATAATTAATTAAAGTTAATTTTAAATGTAGGGTTTTTTTAGTGCTTGCTTTTAAGTAGAAAATTAAGAAGAAAGTAGATTGTATGTTTTATGAATTACTGATTACTACTGTGATATTATGAATTATTTCGTTAAAAAGAATATCACGTACACAAATACTAAATCATTTTTAAAGTTGTTTTTGATTTTATATAAAGTTAAATATATACATTAAAACAGCTTGCGGAATAATTTTTTTCTATCCATAATAATAATTTATTTCGGACCTGAATTCTTCTGCACACTAATGAGTATAAAAACGGACCACTAATTGGGCAAATTATTTATAAATGTTTTTTGTAGATAATTCCTCATCAAACTCAAACAGAATTATATATTTACTTTTATTTTTATTTGTTTATTCTTATTTACATTTATTTATGAATGATATTCACCTGCTTACTTAAGATCTAAAATAATTTAGTATGCTACACATAATATGAAATACATGAATATACAACTTAAAAAAATATTGAGACTTTTAAATGAGAATTCCTTGCGTTGAAGCTTTATAATAGAAACCGTTTTGATTAGAATAAACATTGACATTAGACACTATCTGTCAATTGGCGCAATTCAGTAAGAAGTCCCTCAAGATAATATCAATCATCTTTGTCCATCACTGTCATGCAAAATGACAGTGATCTCAATCATATCTGAACAAGATATGATTGAGATTTATATTTAATTTACGAATTACATATACAATATTTTTGTGAATAAATATTCTAATGTCCTTTCAATTGTATGTTAAGTAAACTAATTTTAGTACAAATTTTAAATTTATTTTGTGTGTAATACTTTCCAATATCAAGCTACTTCAACTACACATTTTGGGTTTTTTTAACCTCTGTTATATTATATAATAATAACTCGAGATTGTTTTCTATCCAGTTATGTATTATAACTTCTTATACATATTGAAGAAGAAGAGATTGAAAATCTCTTTTGAATTGATCTGTTCTTTTGTATGTAATTTAATAATTTTATCAGTAAAATTGAATTACCTTTTTCAGAATTAATTGTGCTTAATGATGCAGAAAAAAGAAAAAGAAATGATATATAATTAATTCTTTAACTGGAATAGAATATAAAAAATTTCAATGGAGTGCCAAGGAAAAAATATTTATTTATCAGTTTTATAACTAACAAAATGAAAATTAACTTTTATTATGGTAGGTATTGACACACCTACCTTTTTTTTTAATATACTAAGAATTTCGTACATAACCCCCCCCAACACAAACACAAAACAAAACTCTTTTTTTTTTTTTCAAAATCATTAATAAACTGACTTATAATTTAGCACTGAATTGCTATAAAACAATGTCTAGACAAAATATATAAATATGTAAATTGTATGTTACCAATATCGGCCTTTTATGTATGAATGATTTCTTAGAAAAGTTGTTTTTATTAAAATCACACTTTTTGTTTGAAGTCGCAAGTAAATATTCCATTTATGTCTAGACACCAGTAATATGAAAGCAAAAACTAAAACAAACTGTTGTTAACAACTAATTATTCTATGAATTCATTAAAATAATTTGTCATAAATAGTGTGTTAAATATGAAACATTACAATATATTAAATGAAATACTTTAGTTAATTGTTTTGCTTTTTTATGATAATATACTAGTAAAAACCATAATTAGTTAATGTAAAAGTTAAAAAATAAATGGCAACTTTACTAACTTTAACTTTATTACAACTTTAATAGAATTTAACTTTGTATAGTAATTTTTGTAAATTGTTTTCCTTTATCTGTTATTCTCAGGATCACCAGAATCTGTGAAAAGTTGCACAGTATCCAACCAGTCAGTATCACTCCTTGTTGTTGAGTGCGAACCTGGATACGATGGCGGAATGAAGCAATCTTTTCACCTGGAAGTATACAATTCTGCTGTGGAACACCTCCAGGCCAATGTTTCCTCCCAAGAATCTCCGGTATTTCAAGTTGGCAATCTGCCTTCCTCAACCTCTTTCATTCTTGTCTTGTACGCCTCGAATGCTAAAGGACGCAGCAATTCCGTGGCCCTCATGACCAACACGCTAACACCTGCAGAAAGAAGAACAGAGGAGGAAGCAGAGAATGGTAAGATACTTCATTTTCATTTAACTAGCATGCCTCAAGGAAATGCACTGTTGCTTTTACAGTAACAGTAACAGTAACAGTATCATTAAAATGTTTATGGCTTGATAGAAGGCATGATACGCATAGCATTTCTTTCTTTTGCGTTAATGGCCATATTAATGAAAACCTGATACGACATATGAGGAGTTTTACTGATAACAGAACGCTGCCAGCAACTGCAATTAGGTTAGCTATAAATAAATCTGAATTGTTGCTGTGATAAAACTTTGCGATGTGCATTCTTATTTTTTTATGTCTCTTAAAGTCTTACAGTTGCTGTTAAGATTGAAGAAATATTCTTTTAAATTACATGTATTTACTTGATTTGTATCTGCATATATCTTTAGTTCATCGTATTGAAAGCGTCAATTATAAAACGAAGTTTTAAATAATTAAATAAGGCAAGAATTTAAGTCACATTTATAAAAATGTTTATTAACTTATTCTACTTGGAAATTTATTGGCGATTTGAATAATTTAAATACAGGATTAATTATTTCAAGAATACGAACTTCCTCAAAATGCAAATGAGAATTTCTAGTTTATTACACCGCATTGTTAATTAAATTTCAAATGAAATATTTTCAATTTCAGTTAATCAGCATCACCGGAAAGCTAATTTTAATTATTTATTACTGTGCTATAAATCAAAATTAAGTGCACATGAGTTAACACGGCAATTAATTAATTTGCATTCATAGTGCATTCCTTAAAAATAAATGTGCCTTTAACCTGCATGATTGATAAACAACTAAATTATGATTAAATTCGAAATGATCTTAAATGAAATAAACATGTCGAATTAAATATCCATTTTGAAAATTGACTGACTGTACGAATCTTAAATTTATAACTGAATGATTTTCATATTAATTAAATCAGGTTTTCTGAAAGATGGTATATTCTGTCAACACCAAAAATTTTAATCATGATATTTGGATTTCAACAATTACTTAAAGTGGAAAAATTAATTAATTAATATTATTAAAATTGAGATGATAGCAGATGAAGTTAGGTGATTTTTACTTCTGTTACGTTTTCTGCATAAAATAACGAAATTAACATTAATATCAAACAAATATTCAAATGAGAATTTGAAGATTGGAATATAATCCTCTTAAATAGTTAGAACATGTTGGTTCTTAAGCTCAATAATAATAAAAAAAAACAATTCAGCTCAGTATAATATTATTTCCATAATTAGATTAAGGATAAATGTATTAATCTCTATATTTATGGAAAAAGAAAACAGTTATTTAAATCTTACAAGCAGAAAATTTATACAAATATTTTAAAAAATCCATTTCACAAGCAATATATCTTTTTACGAATTAAAAGATTATATAAAAGTTAAGAAAGTACGTAAAATTTAATAAATAATAAAATAGCTTTTTTAACATAGCGCCATAATCATTAATTTTTTCTAAATCTATGATATTCAGTATCTAACAATCATTTAAAGCTGAAAAAGTTATTAATTTGAGTATATTTTTTTTAACATAAAAATTATGTTTCTGTTATGAAGTAGTCCTGGTTGAATTTCAAATCATAAGTAAAATGTTCTATGATTTAAAATAATTTTTTGCTCTTTACGAATAGAACATTTTTTTACTGATGAGATTGTTAATTTTGAATTACAATAAATATTATTAATATCACCATTGAAGCATGATGGACAGAGATGAATAAATCGTGTTGTCTTTGTAAAATATGTGTTAATGTCAGTTATGTATCTGTATTCATTTCGCTCTTCAGATGGACGTTTAAATACGGTAAATGACATATTATATATTTTTTCAGCCACAAAAGAAGAGGCTTCGAATGTTAGCCCTTTACTAGCTGTTCTCATTGGCGTTGTTGCAGTTCTGGTTGTTGTGGCTATAGCAATCATCATTGTCATGCGAAAACAGGGAAGAGATTCTGATAAAAGTAAGTACTAAAATGAGCTGCTTACAATGTTTCAGTAATGATGTTAGCCTCAAAAACTATATGTTGCATTAATCCAAAGGTCTCTAAGTAAGCCATCCCACGGTGGCAATTGGTTCGGCAGAGTTAATTAATTTTTTATTAGCCAAACAAAATAAAACATTTTTATTTACTAGGAATAAACATAATTATTGACGTAATATAATAGAAATAATGTATAATAATTAAATAATTGAAATTAGCATTGTAATAATAATTAAGGATATTTATGTAGTCATGTGTTACCATCCACCATAGTTACCAAAAGTGGATCAAGTTTGCTAGTATAGATCATCAAAGGAGACTTTAGAAACTTACCATTTATAAAATATTTCATTTTGGCGAATATCCAAGCATAAATTACTGCATCTGATGGATTTGTGTTTATAGTAGACTTAAAGATTTATGTCCAAAATAAGTGTAGAATGTATCACTTAAAGAGTAATTCAAATGTTTCCTTTATTTTTGTTGTATAAAATTTATGCCATGTTGTTAGCAAGAACGTTGACCCACACTATTTTGTTGAAATGCCAGTATTGGCCGTGCATCAAAAAATTTGGAGACCCCTGTATTAATTCTTATAAATTTTTATTTCGTGTTTTTTTTTTTATCAGCAAAATTCAATAAATATTTTTAATTAAATTAGATTATTAATAAAGTAACACACTTCTAATTAGTATAGTAAAATTTTTAAATAAAATCTTCGGTTAGAAAAATTACATTCCAAAATTTAATGCTATTTAATTTGTATTGCAAATGCATCACAATTTCTCATATTATTTCTACGTAAATAGTTTTTATTAAAAACTAAATTTTATTACGTCTACCATAAATAAAAAAATCGGTAAAAATGTAAAATTTTTATCTTTCACAAAAATATGTTTTAATTATAAATTAATTTAATAAAATTCATCAACTTCATATCATTTAAAATAATTCATTAATTTGGGAATTTATAAAGTTAAAGACACCTATCAAAATTATTTCAATAATAATTATTAAAATATTTATAAAATGTAAAAAAAATAAATAATAATAACATTCATGTAATTTTAATTTTAAATGTTTTCATTTATTTCTAGGACCACCCAATCAAGACAATGTCATAAAGTAAGTACAGACGAATATATTATTAGAATTAAAAATTCCCGACTGAAATCTCAATTTATTTATTCCTTTAAACTGCTGATAACATATTTCCTCTAATTAAATGTGTTTTTATTATCATCAGATGCGACATGCCTCTCAAAAAAGATAGTGACGACATTCCAGATTCGACTGTGGAAAGTCCAGATGTCATACCAAACACTAATGATTCTCAAGGTAAGGTATTTACTATTACCGTCTCCAACATTTAATTGAAGTAACATTTTAAACATCCCAGTTATTTCCGCCAATTTGCATGCAATTATACGCAATTTTTATTCTGCAACTCCTCCCAATGCTACTGGAAATACCACACAGAGGGAAAAGAATTTTTCTAATATTTATTTTTTTAGGGTTAATCATGGGCGAAAGAAAGCATGGTTGGAAAGGCTTAATTTAATTAAATTGCATGTCGTTTCCACAAAGTGAAATTTAATTAATGTATCGATGGTCTTAATTCATTGTTCAAACAGATTTCTGTCTTTTTTTTTTCTTACTATCTTCTTCTAGTTTACATTGCAGATCCTGGTGAGTTGAAAGACGAGACCACATACGAGTTCTTTAAGTCGAAAGACTATCCATATGATTACATAACAGCCGTCAGGCCTCAAAAGTCTGCTAAGGTAAATATCCCTTTTAATTATGTCCCTGCTTTTTTTTTTCACATTGTTTTCTCGTGTATTCAAAAACAGAAGAAAAAATAAATGAAAATTTGCTTCAGTAGAAATATTTTAAGGAAGAAGAATTCAATTAAAAAATATAAAGTAATTAAATAAATTTGATTTCGTTTAAAATGTGCATTTATCATGTATTTCTTGAGAATCATATTTCGGTTGATTTTTGAAATTAAAAGAATATCATTCTTAGAATATTTAAGTTCGTAATTTAAGTAAATTGGAGACTTCAATGTTTAAATAATTAAGTTGTTTAATTTAAATCATTCGAATACAGAATTTTGAAATTAATTATTTAATTAGTAAACTTATATGACAAATTACCAGGCTAAAAGTTGTAGTAAGCATAATTTTTAGAAAATAATCTTATTTAAATTATTTTTTTAAATATTGCATCTACTTTATTTAGATCTAAAAAATATATATTTCAATTATTGCTGTCTTTTTAAATCTGATAGTTTTTTTCAATATTGTGATTTTGTAAGATTTAATCTTTTGATTAAGTGTTTAACATTATCCATTTTAACTTATAGCTATTTTAAAAAAAATGAGATTTCCAAATTAAACTTTTTTAAAATCTAATTTTAACGAAACAAACATGAATTAAGCATAAAAAAATATGAATTAATATTTATGACAATAATAATTAATAAATAATTATGTTATTATATAATAATAGTCCCACTCAAATTTAGTTGTTCATATGAAACATATTTATTCATAAAGTAATGCATAAGTATATTAATAAAATAATTAATAATGTAAGCAATTTATAGAATTTACATTAATAAAAAATACATGATGAATTAAATTTTGGGTTCCCCAAATAGTTGTAGCTTTCCAGATATCGGTGATCAATAAATTTCAGATATTGAGAGCACCATTAAATAACCAACTGCAGAAGTGGTTTCTTAATAATACATGACGACTTAATAAAATCTGATAGAGAAATAATGTAATACAGCAATCTCTTATTAGTTAAAAACAAAATGTTGAGATCAATACTCACGTCCTTAGCGTTTATACCGTTTAGCTCCTTTCCCACACCATTTTTCTCATTAAAACATGTAAATATTATTCAAAAATAGGAATTATCTTTAGATAAATTCTACTTCACAAAAAAGAAAAAAAATCAGTAAAATGCACCTGGTAATTATTATGATATAACATTTTGCAAAATAAACATATCTTAAAGTAGACTACAATAATTTTGTTTATTGATATAATAAAAATGACTATTAAGATGCATTAATTATGTATTAATTTAAAGTGTAAAATCAAATCCTTTATTTTTTAATAGACGTTCATAATAGGAATTTTTCTTTTATTACCAAAATATAGTTGCATAATCTTCGAAAATGTAAAGTTCTAAATCCCTAAAATACACGCCTAAAATTAATTCTAAAATGTTTTCTGACCAACAGATGTATTAAAGCTATTTATCAAAATTAAAAATACCTAGCTATCATGCTACATTATAATATAGGCTATGATATAAATCATATCTGATTTTCCTATACACAAACTGTTGTAAAGCATTGCATATTAATTAAACATAAAAAATTCATAAGCATCTATGAAAAGAATTATGCCATAACATTTCTCGATACAAGCACATACAGAGCTATATTTAACTATTTTTTCAATGCAACGCAGGTAAAGAAACAATCGGTCCCAGGCAATTTAAAGGGAAAATGATCAAACCATTTGCGAAATTATACACCAGCCACGTGATTACTAAACCATAATTTTTTTGAGGCCCTATTAATTTTGAAATAACTATAATAGTCCTACAAGATGATATATTTTCTTTATCGTCCTCTCAATGTATGAAGATGGAGGAATAATATAGATTATATAAATGTATTAAAACAGATGATAACAAATTGAACTTTTTTTATTGCGAAGCAATTAAAAATCCACAAAACAAAAAGTAAGAATGTTGTTGCACACTTAAAAGATAATTCAAGTAAATTCCTTTTTATTTGACTTTATCTTTAAACCTTTAGATATATGAAGTAATATACTAGCATTAAATAATCTATTTTTCATTCATTGTTTTCCAACATTAAATAAATTCTAGTTGAAATAATAACTGCCTTTGAAGTAAGTTCATATAAATTCAATATAACAGCATTGTATCTACGTTATTTCGGGATGTATAGGAAAAAAAATCTAATAAAGTGACATCCGGACACCAGTTGTTTTACTGAGCAATATTCTTCTTTATATTGTCACATCAATCAATTTAAATTTTTGAACGATAGGGGCAGGAATGTAGGCATATTTTAACCTATATTTCATTTTAAATTGACAAATTTATATAATGCTTACAGGATACTATAACATCTCTTATTACTACGTATAAGCAGTGTTTCCACTTTCATCCATTGTAAAGGTATAAATAACTATATAAATAAAACAAAAATTATAATAAAACAAACTATCAAAAATAAAACAATCTATCAATCTCTTATGTATAAGATTTCATTTAGGCTATGTTTTTATATTACTACTACGAAGAATTGCATCGTGAATTTTAAATTCTTACCTCTAAATTTACTGATGATTTATGTCTTTATATAACTGATGCCTTTCTTAATTATTTTCAGAATTAAGGATTTTTTTGATTTACAAATTTGTTAATTGTGTGAAATTAAAAAATAAAATATTTTTTAAGAAGTATACTATTTTGCATTAAGATCTAAATATGACATTTCTATATGAAGAGAGTTAAAAATATTTCATTACATAATTTACAAATTTTTACAAACGTTAATAACCTTAATATATTTAATAATTTAAATTTTCTTTCGTAAATTAGAATTTTTATGCTTTAAATTTATAAATTTTAAATAAATAAATTATTTAATAATTTTAAATAAATTTTAAATAAATAGATTATTTAATAATTTTAAATAAATTTTAAATAAATAAATTATTTAATAATTTTAAATAAATTTTAAATAAATAAATTATTTAATAATTTTAAATAAATAAATTATTTAATAATTTTAAATAAATAAATTATTAAATAATTTTAAATAAATTTAAAAAAGCAATATATGTATATTATGGAATAAACTCAATGCATAAATAAATATGCTACGATTAAAATATATCATTCACAATTTTTAGAAAAATTTATGTGAGACATTTAGTTTTAAAAATGACCCTTTTAGCGAAATCTAATTTCATTCTTTCACTTAACAATTTATAACCAAAGTCAAACACTTTGCTTTAAAAAAAATAAGGTTTGAGCAATAAAGTAGATTTATAGATTAAACAAAATTAAGTATTTATGTTTAAATTGTGGAAAATTGTAATAAAACCTTTAAACATTTTAGAAAGAAATAATGTACTGTTTCTGTTAAAGTATAAAAATAGTAACCTCTGCATTAGCAGTTACTTATGTGTAAATCACCAAAGGATAATTGTATAACTAGTTTAAAAAATAAAAAGAAAGGCTTTCAGTCACGTCTTACTAGTTAGAAGAATTATCCGGTTATTTTCCATTCTGCATATTTAAGTTACACATCACCGTATATGAAATGTTAAATAGACTATTTATATATGCATTTATTATATACATTAAAATGCATTGACTATAAAATATTAAATATTAGATTGCTACGGGAAATTTAAATATCTAGATATAAGTGTTCTAACATGCATGCTATATGAAATAATTAATTAGTAATCTTAATAATAATTCTAAAATAATTAAAAAATAATCTTAATAATAATTTAAATATTGAAATCTTAATAATTCTTACACAATTAAATAATAAGCTTAATAATAAATTTGAAATAATTAATTATAATAAATAATAATAAATCTGAAATAATTAATTCTAATTAATAATATAAATTTTGACATAATAATTGATTTTTTTTTAATCTTAGAAACATTGTAACATACCTTATGCTTCCGTGTATAGGCCGATAATTTTTTTAAAGACAAATTATGAAGGGTTCGGCTTATATACGAATCTGCTAATGTTGCTAAAAACGTAAATACTTTTCCATTAGCCGGTCACAGGCGATCGAGCGTCAAACATCGCTAAACTACTCAAAATGTTATACTAATTTCATTTATGTAAGACAATAGCATGTTTTAACTTTAAAACGCAACCCCAAGATAAGATTTAGTCACAAATAATTACATGTTCATAGCTACCTGAGGTATAATTCCGTGACTTCTTTCTTTTAAATTATTGATATATATATATAGGGTATTTTAAATATGGAATCACTCTTCCTCAAATTCTACATTTTACAAGACAAAATCAATGCAATTCCTTACAGGGTTTTATGTATTTTTGTATAAATATCCATATATATGATATATGTTCAAAATAAAAACAACAATACATATAAAAGATGGTAGTTGAACAAATTAATAAATTTAGACTTGAAAATGAATGATTAACAACAATTGAATTTGAAATATGTAAAAAATGTTATTAACAAAATTAAATGGAAAGCAGGTACTTCCTTTTTTTAAGCTAACTGTTCTTATTATTAAGATTAATTTTTACATGCTCATGGCTAGCTGAGGCAATAGTCACTGACTTGTTTTTTTTTTTAAATTATTGATATATATCGGGTATTTCAAATATGGGATTCACTAATCTCCAATACATATGGCATAATCAATTATTAATCTAATATGCATATTTTTATAATTTTTTTTCTTCATTGAAGCGGGAAGAAGAAATCACATATGCTGAATTAGCTCACAAAGAATCTCAGTGCACAGTGGTGAATCGCATGCAACCACCCACGGAATATGCAGAGTTAGATTTCCAGAGAAGGCTGCCCACCTACCCGTGGCCGCCATCCATAAGAGACGATGCTATGAGAGCGTCTTTGGAAGGTGGGGAATTTCCACTCATGGGTGGAACCTCACACAAGAGCAAAGTAAGCAAATTGACAATCCTTTCCGAGATGACAAATGTAAAACTGATTAGTGGTTTTCTTTGATGAGTAAACTAACAGTGTCTGCGTTTACCGTTGTGATAGAATTAATGAGCGAGACAATGTCTGGCTTTCAGACCAATCGTTTAACAGATTTCTTAATATGATCATAGTCAAATAAAGTTTGAATTACGTTATCAAGCAGTCCATAAGCAACATTAATCCTGTTTATTTATTTATCTATTTTTTTTTTTATTGAAAGTAATTCTTGCAAAACAAGACTTCTGCGAACAAACTGTAATTGATTCGTATGGCACATGGAAAGCTGTAAAAGGGAAATAAATTATAGGGATTATTGTTACGGGGAACGCTATAACAGGTCAGCAAATTAGGCAAACAACATTTTATGTGATGTCTATATCAGTCCACTGATATAATCGGTCTCTCAGTAGTGTAGACTTTTGATTATTTTTTTAATTTTTCTGTAATCCATGCTAAATTCTTTCAAAGAGTTTCCCAAGAGTTATAAAATATGGAAAAATGAAGCAAACATATGTTGCATACTATATGTTAATGTAAACCTATGTTAAAATGTATATATTTAATTAAATGCTAAATTTCATAATTCCGCAATTACTACCTAGAGTACTTGCTGTGGAAACATCTATTCATCAATATTTGTCAAAGGATTAGCAGTATGTATATTACCATTTCCATAGCTTGCGCATAAATCATTTGATTTCTCTGGTCAAATGAGGATTGAGTTCTTGAATCAACTTGATGACTTTCACTATATTAACATTCAAATACTCTCGATAAATATTGATTCTTAATAAACTTAGTCAAATTCAAACAATTTTACGTAATCCAAATCATACATCAAAGTATCTTAGATATGTATTAAGAATTCTTTATATTGCAAATGTGAGAGATTACATTGTATATATTATTTTATTATTGCCATAAAATAACTTTACATTAATACTGTTCTTTATAATGTATCAAATGAAAAGTGATATTTAAAATGTGTAAAATACAGATTACCTTCTGTAAGGATGATACTTTTCAGTGAATTTAAATTTTAAAAAAATAATTTTCTGTAAAACGTATTTTTTTAAATAATTCCTTTTTTCTTTGTCAATATACGTTAAGGAATTTAATACTTACAAAAAGGAAATTTAATTTTTAAGGATTTTTATAAAATAAATTTAAATTTTTCATAAATCGTAACCAATATTTTTTACTTTTTATAGGAGAGCTTGCATATTCCTGAAACGACAACAGAAACTACACCTTTGTGAAAAGTGATATTTTTTTCTCAAAGTGTTCAAAAAAACCCAGTGCCATATTCCGCCAAATGACATTTCCTTCTCTAGGAATTTGAACAATCCCTGATACCATTGCATGCTGGTCATTTCAGTGATGAAGTATCTCTGATTGCACATCTATTTTGCAGATTTCCCGTCCTACTTACAGTTGTGGTTAAAAGGAAAAAAAAGTTGAGTGACAAGCATCCCATGACAAAAACGCAAATGGTGAGAGCTCGAATGAGTTTGAATATTGATTGGGTCTGATATCAGAAAAAGTAGACAACAGAGCTTCTTAAAGACTAAAGCTTCTAGAGTTTACTTATTGGAATGTGCTGCTACAAGGAATCTGTGATTTATAGGACAGTTTTCAAACTAACGCAACATGTGATTGTGAGTTGAAAGATGTCTACATATTATGAAGACAAAATTGATGCTGGCAAAGTCAGTAATTGGTTGTACTGTACGCGCTAGTAATAACGCTGAAAACTGATTACAAAAGTATACCCACCTTGACAAAACTCCCAATAATGTCTGCTAAAGAAAAGATTCTCTGCAAATTAAAATTTAAATTCCTATAATATGCTCAATGTGAACTTCGTTGCTACCAAGTATAAATTTGGAAGCTAATCCATGAATATTTGGACATTCCATATACATTCATTGTTCTCTGCACAACTTAGTGGAATTTCTGTTGATGGAGCTTAATAATGATTATTGATAGTCAAGGAACTATGACCTTGAAGGAATGGAAGTTAACCAATGCTTCTAAGTTCACCCATTCATGTAGGTTAAAATCTGAAATACTTCAAAGAAGAAAAATACAGAAGCATAATTGGAGTAAGTGCTTCATTAAGTTTTTCTATCTTTTATCAAAATAAGTGAAATTAAAATATTATCTTGTAAATTACAATGTTTCTATAAAAGCAAATTAAATTAAAAATATGCTATCTAAGCACCTAATCCAATAGGTGTGTAGCAGATGCACATAATTATCTTTATATATTTATAAATTGGCTTTAAACGCTTTTTATCCTTTCTTGACTTAAAGAATACTATATATCGCTTGCTATACTATATACCCTTCTTTACAATCCATTTTTCACATATCTTACTATCACATATAATATTTGTAAAGGGCATTTTTTTGTTGTTTTTGGATTAAGGTTTTACCATTATTAAATATATTCACTGTATTACTAATTTTTTGTTTCTTTTTCATTAATTTCCATTTCATTCCTATTTTGATCATGCTATTTATACTTGTGTACAACTGTGTTGAACAATATTTTTTTTTTAATTCTCCAGAACTTCCCTTGTTCGCCATCATTTAATTTCGCATTATTATACTTTCAAAGCCTTTGACGCATAAAAAGCCACGTACATTTTCTATATTTTTGAATATTCACGTCTAATTTATTCTATTTAATATTAAATGAGACAACTTATAAAAATATTGATTATTTAAAATTTGCATCGTGCATTCAAAGAAATAAATTATTCATGATATATATCGCTTAAATTTCCAAATACAAGTTTCGTTTAAAATAATTATTTACATAAAATATCTTTATGTCGTCTCTTTTATAAAGATTTATTCACTACGTACTTATGAACTGTTTTCTATTGTTAAGTGGTTATAGAAAAAGATATATAATAAATATTTCAATTTTAATTATTTCCTACAATAATGACCCTTTATGAAAATGTATGCGTCTAATTTTATCATGTTTGTCCTGTTTTGTTAAAAACTTTTTGTCAATTTCCAGCAGTTAATAAAATATGAATAATCTTCTGCCGATTGTATTGCGACATGTTTATATTGTCATTTAAAAAAAATTTAATAATTAAAATGGAAGAAAATTATCTTTAAACTTTAAAAAGAAATGTAAAACATGATATTTTCTGGTATGATAATAAGTATCTGGTATAGTGCAGAGAAAAAAAAACCAGAAATTCATTGAAGGATATAGAAATAAAAATAAATCTATAATTTGAAATTGTTTTAATATTTATGATTGAAAATGTTGATTACATATTGTTGCAATTATATTTAAGAATTTTAAAGCGTTTTCCAGAAACATGCATAACTACTTATTTTAATTTAGTTTTAAAACTAAACATGTTTTCCACATTGTCATACAGTACAAAATGAATACTTGAAAGGTATTATACCAGGAGTGGTCAACTCAAATGATGCACGAAATTTAATTATTCTCCTAACTCATAACTGTAAACTCATAAATGAAACAGGCAATATCTATCATAGATTCGCTAGAATATTATTTTAAAAACAAAGGGAATATTTTCTCATAATTTCGACAGTTAACTTTTGAATATAGGGATGTGCACATAATGCATTTTTTTAATACATTGGCTTTCACTATTTGGCCATTATAAAATAAATATATTTTGTAAAAAGGTGATAAATCTCAGGGGCCGGAAAATATTCAAGGCGGGTATCATGCGGGTTGGCCACCCCCTGAATTAGACAATATCTTGATAATTACAAAAATTGAAGAAACTTTTATGAAGATGATTAAGATAAAACGATATAAAAAGTAAGGCTAGCTCATTTAGGACAAAAGTTTTTTTTTCATAACTTAAAATGAATTAGAAAACCTTCAATAACATATTTTTCTAATCATGTTTCTTCGTTAACTTTTACATAAAATTTTTTTAAATAAAGCCTGTAATATAACTCCTTAGAGTAAAATTTACCTATGATCAGTCGGACTGTGGTGTCTGCATCCCTATTTTAAGGGTTTGTTAGTGCGAAACACTAAATGTTCTTAGATTACAATGTTTTATAACTATGTATCAGGGCAACAGTTGTGAAAGTCAAATTCATTCGATTTTTTTTTCTACTACAATATAAGGAAGCATTTCAATTTGTTGGATTAGATTCAACTGAGGCTGGAATGTTTAGTTTTAGCAAGTGGTAAAAAAATGACGTTTAATTTTCTAATTATCAATATAATTAATTCTAATTTAACAGATTTGGAAAAAAAAATAGTAAACTCATTTGATTTTTTTTTAATTCTTTTTTTGTATTACTTTATTGTTACCTTATTAATCTTAATGTAATCCTTTCAAAAACAATCTCTCATATCTTTATATTGTTTCGTAATAAACACTAGCAGGTAATAAAAAAAATGACGTTTAATTTCCTAATTATAAATATAAATAATTCTAACTTACAGATCTGCAAATGAAAAATTATATACTCATTTTATTTATTTTTTTTGTAATTCATTTTGTTTATTATTACCTTATTAATTTTTTATCTTTACCTTATTGTCTTTCATATCTTTACATTGTTTCGTAATAAAAACTAGCAGGATGTAAAAAAATGACAATTTTTAATAAATAGTTTTTATATTGAATGCACATATACCGAAGGAAAAAAAACTTAATAATAAGTGTCAATAGGGTTGGCTAATAAACAGTAAGAAATAAGAACAGGTGCCATAAAAAATTTCATTATTTGTACTTTTTATATTTTATAGTTATAATTAAAAAAAGTTCAGTTTAGTAGTAAAAAAGTAGTGTTTTTTTTATGAACTTTTAGAGGAGCAAAATTTTAAAGTAAAACTGGTATTTTTTTATAGCAACCACATAAAACTAATTAGGTAAATTGGTAGCATAATCTTGGGAATGAAATTACTTCATACTGAACTATAAATTATTGTTTTAGGATATTTAGAAATATGCTGACGGATTTTAGTAATTTTAATAATAAATATATCTATATTTGTTTTATTTTTCAGTCAATCTTGATTCAACCACGCAAGCTCGTTAAGTTGTATATTATTCCTTTCATCTTGTAACTTGAAGAAAAGTGAAATTAAGAAAAGAAGATAAAGAAAGAAGACAGAAGAACTTTGCAGAAAGAAGATAATAGGAGACAGGACCATCACTCATTTCTACAAGAACTTTTTTCACTCATCCAGTCATTGAGGCTTTAATAATTAAATCATTTAAATGTTGTTCATGAACATTCTGGACAAACTTGGATTTCAAGTGTTTCAATTAATCTCAGATATCTCATTTGTTTGCAAACTAAACACATACATCCTTTAATTTCACAATTTTTAGATAATACGTTTAGAAGGATTAAAAATGTTGAAGGGCAATTTAGAAAAGATGTATATAATTGATATTTTTATGAAACTTCGATCAATTTAAATTTTAATCATGTTTTATCATTAAAACAAATGAATTTTATTATCTATTATATATTTGTGCCAAATATTTTTAGATGCTATGTTTCTGTATCAATATTTCCCAGCAAGTTATATTTATTTATTAAATAAGGTGAATAAAATAAGCAGAAAAAAAAATGCATTAAAGAAAAAAAATCATTAAATTTTTGTAACAATTTATTGTATAAAAATGTCTTTACGTCTTACATGATTAGGCTTCCCAATAAGATGTTTTAAAATAATATTGGTGTATTTTTAAATTAAAAAGAAAAATAAATAATTGAAATTTGAAGTTAAGTTAAATATTTAAATGTCAATCAATATATTATGATTTAATATGATTAAATTTTTTAATTTGTCATATAAATGTGCTATTACTGTTTTAAAATTCGATAATCAGGTCTATAAGAATCGATAATTAGGTTGTGGATACGCTAATTTATTCTAAATAATTTATGAATGAAATTTTAATAAGTTTATCATAATGCAATTTATAAAACTAGCCAATTGTATAAAAAATTCAAAATAATCTCCCTATTGCAAGCTCAAATACATCATTATTATTTAAGTGATTTATTTTTGACTTGTTTCTTTCGAAATTATATTGATTACCTATATTAAATTCAGAATTATTTAAAATTTTACTAATTAAAAATAGTAAAAATGCTCGTTTTAATTTAATCTCTATTTTTTATTTATTTTTGCCTTTAGTGAAATATTATTTTCTGATAACATAGAAAAATTTGATGACTAAAGCTATATTTTCGTGCATTAAAGAAACTTTCATTAGCAATCAAATCTGGAATTGTGGAATCCTTTAATTCTAGATTGCATACGAACAAACGTATGGATAATGTGGGGCATCTATTATAAATTCAAGCTCATTCAAAATTTTATTTAATATGTAAAACTAAAATAAGAATTATAATTTAACTGTTTTCTGATTTTTTTTTCCTTCCAGTATAACATAAATATTAAATCGGAAATTTTTCAAAAATCTTATTTTACTATTCAATCAACAAGAAACATTTTTGGTCTTTTCTATGGGGGGATTAAAACAGACAATTTTCTTTGATATATTTCTCAAAACATCCGATACGAAAAACATGCATCACAAACTTGTTTCGGATATGCATTTTATACCGGTTTCCAGATTCTAAAGCGATTGCATATGTGATCCCAGAAGTAATAACAAAATTATAGATATGGATAGCATTTCAAAAACAAACCGGTACAGAGAAAAAGATGATTTTGCAAATCCATTCTTTTCCCAACTGTTTATGCATGAAATGATTGGTTGCCTGGATCTGTCAGTTTCAAATAAAATGTTCATTTTAACCCATCATTCGATAAAGAAAGATGCGTTTCGAATGAAGCACCCCTCTTGCAAAAATGGAACTGAATAGAAACGGCGAAATTTTCCGATAAGAAACTTTGAAAATCTTGTATGTATTTCGAGTGCCTTCCCCTGAGACTTTCTACAAGAAAGAAATTCTGTGAACTCCAGATCAAACAGACAATTTATAACAAAAAAGAGATAAATTATTATACGTCCACTTGAAAAATGATGACTGGTGTTATAAATGTAGAACATTTTTCAACTGTACTTGTTTTGTATGTATAAAAGAATTTTAACAGTTTGTCTCCGATTCATTTTGATTCGTTCTTGTTTTTTACTCCTATCTTTTATACACACAGACATTCACAACAGCATTTGGTTACAGTGAAATAATTTTTAACACAACAGAAGAAAATGAAAATTAAACTTTGTTTTCTTCATCTTATTAAATTTACTACATGAAAACTAAATATTCACTTATAATCACATTTAAATTAGGCCATTTTGTGAAAATTTTTAAAATTCCTTCTTAAAATACTTGTAAGATCAATGCCCTTTTTCTTCCTCGTAAAAGTACCATACATTTATTAAAAAATGCTATATTATGATTCATAAATAATTAAAGATAATTACTTAAAGTAGCTCTGTAAGCATTTAAAAAAAAATTGAATAATTTTATTTGCAAACAAATTTTAAAAAAAAAATTTCGAAAAAAGTTCAAGTATAAATAACACAGCAGTAGTATAAAAACAACAACATAGAATTCAACATAATTAACTCCCTGGTACTACAGCCCATGGTGAGCCAAGGCCATCTGCCTACCGGCAGATTTCGTGACAGGATATGGTTTCTTTTTACAGGGTACGATTGTCAGCCCTATGCCCAATGTACTACAGTCATATTAGAATCGATACCTATGGTTTAAAATGGATTGAATTTAGCATTTTTTTCTAATGCAGCTTGGCAAACACTTAAACCGTGATCTGATTGCTGCACCGCCGTTCTTCACTTAACAATACCCAGGGGGCTCATGTAACTTGCAGATAAGGTATTGACGTGGAGTAACAATACCGCCGCAACGCTCTACGATCACATTAGACCGGGACTTACGGTTTAAAGTGGATTCTGAACCACTATAAACATCCATAGCACCGCCGGGACTCGACTCCAAAACCTGTAGTACTGTGCGCCAGAGCGCTAACCACTTGGTCATCAGGCTTGATTCAATATAAAAAATGCTAAATATATATTATTTTTAAACTATGCAGTTTCCTACAAAAGTATTTCCATTTTCCTTTGGCATTTCGAAGAGTAAGCAACTTTTGTCTAATTTGCCTATCTGTTTCAAATGTCATTTTCGACTAGTTAAAACATGAAACATAGCGGTAAGATAGTTAACGCTTTGGAATTCTCACCTGAGGGAGCTCAGTTTGAAATTCGAAATGCCAAGACGAACCAGAAACTCCAACTAGGCGGTAGGAGGGGATATTCCTTTAAAATTAGGATGCAGTGAGCCAATGTGAGCGCAGTTTATGCCACCGCTGTGCACTAAGAATAACATTGAATCTGATACATTTTTGCTTTCCTAATGGCAAATGTGCAATTCAAATGCAATGTGTGCTTGTCCAAAATCCTATTCGAATACAACTACTAGCATAATAATATACTATGCATTTTAAAGTTATCAATTGTACGAATTAATGTTCAATATATTTCCCTAACGGTTAGGGGAATATATTGAACATTAATCCGTTAACTACTAGGGCCTAACCAGTTAACTGCATACCAATGTAGACGAATGGATCATATCAATTGCCATTAAATTTTTTTCCCACATTGGTTGAAAAAACATTATTTCAAAACAATAAGGATTAAGGATATTAATATAGAAAGCCACTGTTGTAAACAGCGATATTTGAAGTTTTATGTAAAAAAAGTTCATGACAGAGACATCTAAACAAATGCTTCACAATAAAACAATCTTTTAGATTGTTGAGAAAGTAGCAAACGGACATTTTTATTTACTGACGATTTTTTTTTTCTGAATATTTTTCAATTACGATTGAATCACATAAAATTTAAACTTATTGTTTTTATTTAACAACTTCAATAAACAGAGAATTTAACTACTAAACTGATAGAAACACTTCCTAGCGTTTCATATCTATATAATTTAAAAATACGAAAAAAAAAAAAAAAAAAAAAAAAAAACCCAACAATTACAAAAAGTGTTCTCTCAATGTAAACAGATTTGTTTGAGCTGTAGTCCAGAGCATCAGAACTGGATTTTCCAGGTAAATATTCATTCTAGAGAACGATTTACATTCGAATTTGATTCCGTCAACTTTAAATACTTCACCAACGTATTCTTGCAAAATAGCAAAATATGACAAGGTGTAATAATTTCAGAAAGGATAGACAATTGAATTAATAGAAGCATGACGTATCAAGTCAAAGTATTACTCATTCGAGTTGTAGTGAGGCTTCAATTTGGCGATGTCGGCAAGAATGTTCCTGCCAAGGAACAACATAAAGTGAGGAAGACAGCAATCGATATAGAGATACAACATAACGTTAGGTCAAAAGAATTGCCAAAGGGACTTTCACAGAAAACAAGATTCTTCATTAGCAAAGATGCAAACTCAAGTAATTGTAAAGCCTATTGATAAATGACTCACATATCGGAGTCATCAAGGTGAACATTACTTTAACTACCTTTCCCCTAGTTATACTGAAAAGCACATTTGCAGCAAGGTTGTGGCTCTTTTGAGCTAGAATCTCATTCATTGCAGTAGAAATGAGCAACGATATTTAGCGAGGACGCAATCACTCAGCCCGATAAATGGGAGTTATGGTCTGGCACACACTTCCATTCAGTACTTGGACCCTACATTTAATAACTAATTCCCTTTTACCCCTACTTGGATTCGTGATATCCTTACAGCACGGTGGTACGCCAACTGTATTCTAACCTCCCTGGGGTTGCATTTTCTTTCGAGGGTTCCTAGGATTATGTTGTTGTTCTAATGCAGCTGGCAATATAGAGACAGTTAATCTTTGTGCCATAAGCAAGAACTGCATAACTGTTATTCATTTAGCACTATCCAAGGGGGCACGTATAGCTTGAATATATGCTACGGACGCGAGTTTTATTGCAGTAGAAATGAACAATACACCCACGACGCTCTACAATCATATTATACTGGGACCTACGGTTTAAAGGGGATTCCAAACCACTACAAACATACATGGTACTCGAACCCGAAACCCGTGGTACCGAGAGCTGGAGTGCTAGCAATCGGGCACCCTCCTTGGATTATATTTCAGCAGGTTAAATGCAAGACCAGGTTTGTCTAACATCTCCCAGACTAAGCACTCTTAGGTTCTACTGCTATTTCTATGCTACACATCACTATGAATAGAACTGAGATATATTTTTTCAGTTTTATAATGATGTGGGTAAATTTGTGTAAACACATAATAAAACCGGAAAGAAAGAAAATGAGAATTAGATAAATTCATGAATGAAGAGGGAGACGAAAAGGGGGTGAAAGTCGCAACAATTACCTGAATATATTAAGATAGAAAGAGATCCTAGGGGTAAAAGAAAATATGATGTTTGAGCAGAAATGCAAGAAAATGCAAAAGAAATTATTTCGAAGTATTCGCTTTTGAAGATTCAGTAATGGAATATCGAAAATGCAATTTCACACAAAAAATATACATATATAAATAAATATGAGATACAAACCATGAAAGTAATAAAAAAAATAAAAAACAATATGATTAAAATTTATACGCAAGAAGAGAGTTTACGGAGTTATAGACGTTATGGAGAAATATAATATTTACATTACTAAATATATATAAATATGAAAAATATGCAATATTTATTAATAAATATATATGAAAAATACTTGTAACGCATTACAATACAATACGCACACCCTTTAAAAAAATGCATAAATCAGAAAGCAAAACTGATTAATAATCATTGCAAGTAGAATGCAGAGACTGAATGGCTAGAAAGAGGAAAAGCTGCCAGCCAGCAAATTGAATTTGTGAATTAGTCTGTGAAAACTGATTCGGCATAATTTTATGAAAAATACTAAAGGTTATCAAATTTTTGTACTGATATTTATTTCTGTGTAAAGAATATATTAGAAAATAAAAAGTACATAACTAAATAATAGGTTTCAGAATAAAAAATTATAATAAATATTACGAAAAGTGAAATTCAAAATGGATATGCAAATGCTATTTAATAACATATTTTTACAAAATTAATTTACCTTAAATATGTAGACAAATATACAGCAAAAAGATTAAAAAAGCAAAAAAACATAATATATTAATCAAAGAGTCAGTTTAAAACACCTGAAGGTAATTAAATTTTGATTTTCAATTATAAAATTTGCAATGCTTCGAATTTTGGATAAAGACCATTTGCATTTTAAAATGTCAATCTTACATTTATAAATATATGCTTTAGAAGGCTTCTTCATGTACCACGATAATGTCAGAGGACAGGAGGTAGAATAGTGGAAATGATTAGCTTCATCTCCATATGAACAAAAGCTTGAGTCGTTTAAATGGAATTTTTCCAGGCAAGATGGAAATAGGCCATGCCCTGTTAGAAATGTGGTTTCTTCTCTACTACATCCAGCAGATGATGTTGAAAACTTTTAATAATTTGGCAAGCAGAGTAACCTTTACTCCTCTATCTCATCGTTTTTCTCAACATGGTGATTATTTAATAACCCTTTCCATTCTGAAAGCTGATTTCTTTTGTATAAGCTCAACTTTTGGTATCCTCTGTTGGACGAATTCATCAGCTGTCTCTTTACTGAGATGTTTTATGTACACTTTGATCCATAGTACTAATCTAATATGTTTATTGGAGTGGAGAGAGTGTTGGATTTTCCTTGCGAGTGGATGTGGTGTATGAGGATTTAATATGGCTAGTAATGCAAAGGCGCATATCTTCATAGGCTCTCTTGTTGTGGGGACTTTTTGAATAGCTTTACCTATGGTTATTAACTCTACTTGAAAAAAGGAATTTTGTGAGTTCCAATTATTTAAATATTCTGAGATTATTGAAGTAAAACGAAGCAAAACGCCTTCATTTGATTTGGAAGCATTCGTATATTAAGTCTTAGCATCTGTCGAAAAGAATCAACTTGTTTAGAGTTGATAAAGTTTGAAGTTAACTTGATTTTAAATATTAAAATTTGTCGCATACAGTGACAATGCTACAATTTTTTGCTCAATGTCATTTGAAATGTTTTCATTTGTAAGTTTTACCTCTTTCTGGACACAACAATAAATGCAGATGGATTGCTATTTTAAGTGAAGAGGATAAAGGCAAAGCCTGCTATTATTTGAAGAGGCAATTTAAAGAAGGAGCTGAGATTATGAAACAACCTTTGCATAAATAGAAATTTTCTTTCCATTTTAGCTATTGGAAATAATACCCTGACCACTGCACACTCTTTAACACTCTTTCCGTTACTGTCTTATATAAGATTCATCTGAATTCTTCTATTGTACCCCATGTGTAACTGGAACTCCTTCTTAACATGCAACTTGAATTTGATGCTCTTTTGTCTTGTTCACAGGAATGTTTCTACCAATTGAATTTGTCGTCGATAAATACTCCCAAGTACTTAACGATTTTTTTTTCCTTTTGATGGTGTTGTTCCCCCATTAGATGACGGGCCACCTTAATAGCTTTCCTATCTGACGAACAAGCATTTGCAACCATCCCAAAATCTTTAACTTGAATTCAGAGTGAGTCCAGTCTGACAAGAAATTTCATAGAAGGAGTTCTGCAAATTGTACAAATAAATGTAAAGCTGGATAACAACTTGCATAATCGCTAAAGATGAACCAAAGCCTTATTGGCTATTTTGTGTTTATAACTATCTCTTCTAAATTCAAAATTCAATTCTTCTGAAATTTTAAACATTACCTTCTGCCTTCTTATTTTTCAAAGGTTCACATTTTTTATGATGAGAGATCTCTTCAAATGAAATGAATGGATTAGGGAACATTATAAAATATAAATTTACCACAGCTAAAAAAATTATTACACTTAATATAATTATTAATTAGTGGAAAAAATATTTTTAACTGGTTTTATAAACAAAGCTAATAAATATAGCTTAATATAAAATACGAATTATAAAGACATTTTTAAAATAACAAGTTATTACTTTAATTCACCTTAACGATAAAAAAGACAACACAACAGAAATTAGATTAAAAAAGATTAAAAGACAGCCCAAGTATAGCCAACACCTTTTAGAAAAGAAAATCTCAATAAACAAATAAATAAAAAAAGACGCAGCAAAAATGGCAAATAGCCCAAATTTCAACTAAGGGATTTCCAAGAAATTCTATCTTGGCCCCCAATAGGACTGTAGATCCCCATTTATGAATTACTGTTCTACGCATATGCTTAGTTATTATAATTAAACTTATTCTATTTATAGTATCCAAGAATTCCAATATCCAAGAATATAGTATTGAAAATTGTCAGTGGATTGACATCAGTATGGACTGACTATTATAACAGATGTGCTAAAACAATCTACAGAAATGTCTGCTGCTGTCAATCTACGCTAAAATGTAGATTGTCTGATAGCAAATGTCTACTGTAACAGTCTACGCTATATACATCATAATAAAGAAAATTCAACGTAGGGAATGAGCAACTAGCAAAATAATAATTGCTACATTTATTGGCTAGTAATTAAAACATCGTAACATTTCGTAGCACTTTCGTACGGTGCTATACGAAACATCTGTCTGTCAAGGATCTGAGGGCTGCCTATTGACACCACCCAATGTCCGTGATGTGTGACAGCTGTCTCCTTGACTTCCTCAGGTTTATGTCCTTTGTCAAATTACACCAGGAAGCTCCATATGCCCTTTGCTAAAATTGCTTCATTGTGTAATTCTTTTATCCGCCGAAATTCATGGACCTCAGCCCATTGTTTTGATAGAATAGTTTTACCAATCACAACGTTTCACTAACAAAGCCGTCATCTTTAGAGCCAGAAGCATTTGAATGCAAACTGAATACATTTCTTCTAGTTTTACATCAGGAACTGCAGTTTAATCTTAATATATGCATGCAAATAAGTTTTTGTGCTGATTAATTTTGATCTTAAATGTTGAAATTGGAATTTTGATTAGGTTTTGGTTATTTACCACTCGCATACATTTATGAAATAATTATCACCGTATTCTTATACTAATAATCTGAGAAGTTTCAGCTGCAAGATGCTCTAATTAGTTAAAGTTTAATTAATTAGGTAAGTTTTAATTAACCACCTTGTACACCACATTTACCTATAATTTTCCCATTCAGTTAATTCTTTCTTTGGGAATATTATTAGAGAGGATTTTTCCTTAAAATGTTCATCATTTACTTCAGCTTTTTTGAACAATAGGAGTCATTTAAACCTAACTGCAAATTTGACATATAAAACCACTTAATTTTATCGTAAATTTACCAAATCATTAATTTTATTTGAACTTGTTAGATTACTAGATCTGAACAGTGTAGAAAATATTATTACGAAGCTGGATTGTGTAAAAATATTAGTTAATATATATTATAAATTATTTAATTTTCTCATATCAAAATTATAATTTAAATGAAAAAACAACAATAACATATAGCCTTAATTTTTTTTTTATATTTAAGTTACGAAAAAAAATTTACTAGCCCACGACAGAAAGTATTCCACTATTTCCATCACTTGAGCTGAGACTGAAATATTGGGCTCTGGAGTTCATCTTTCGTAAATCATACAATCGGTATAGGAAATGCTGCATCTCCTTTTTTTATATTTATCAAAAGTTATAAAAAGAAATTAGCCTTAATTTTTTTTTTATATTTAAGTTACGAAAAAGAAATTTACTAGCCCCCGACAGAAAGTATTCCACTATTTCCATCACTTGAGCTGAGACTGAAATATTGGGCTCTGGAGTTCATCTTTCGTAAATCATACAATCGGTATAGGAAATGCTGCATCTCCTGCAATATTCGTATTCATGTCGCGATGCATCAAAAAATGGACTGAATGCAAAAGACCTTCATTTTCATTCTTGACTTCGTCTGGCTGGCATCAGATATAGATTATATATTTTTCCCATATCGATCGCAAAGTGTAGCTCTGTATTTGTATCTTCTTTGCATCATATTCATGCGTGCTATCTACAGAAAAAAGGATTTCTGGCTCATGTATATATTTTTTCTAAGACAAAAAAATTAAAATAAAAAAAATTGAAGCTAAGTTAAAGTTTACTTTGCGTCTCTCCAAATAAAAGAAAAATTTTTTATTAGGTATAGGTATATAATTGCATATCTATAGTTAAGGATAGTTTTCATACTTATTATTCCACTAACTTGATTTAAAGAGAATAACTTTCTGGTTTGTAAGAATACACCAAATGTTCACTATGTATATACTTTTGTGTGTACTATGTAGACACTATTATATTACTTGAGTAAATGAATCAGTATTTTAAATTAAATATATAGAGAATAGTCGAAAATTCCATAACACATCTCAACATTTAATTATAAAATCAACCAATTTGCATAACAAAGTGCGATTTTCATTACACTATATGACATTAAATTTCTTACTTTAGCATAAAAATAATTTAAATTTCAAGAATAGATGGCATTGTATCAAAAAGAAAAATCTAAATTATACATTGTAAGTTAGTACACAAGGTTTAACTTTGTACTTTGAAACAAATTAAAACAAAGTCGGTACTTTGAAACAATATCTATTATTAAGTTAGACATCATCTTCTTTGAACCAATTCTCTATACGACGTAAATACTTAGTTACTATTATGTGCCATTTATACCGACAAAGCAACTTTCCATTTATCTAAGCACAGTATGAGAATATGGGGAGTGGAAACTCACATCTGATATATGAAAGCATCTACAATATCGGTTAATGTGTCATGAGGTTTGATGATTGATCTTCTTTCTTTCTTTTTTGTTGAGTTTACTACTACAAAGAAAGTCTACATATAATGTAAATTTTTGCCGCTCTACTTATCTCCTATTTGCATTAAAAATATTCTCTGACATATGGTGTTTCTACACTCTGGATAAATTCGATGTTATCTAAATGAAAAAATTCCTGGTAGATGGATGGCCTCTTCGATCTCTTTTTTTAGCCCCATTGAATTTTTCTTGTAGGGGTGTATATAGAAGACAAAGTTTATTCTTTTCGGATGACGAACAGTGAAGTATTGAAGATACCAATCACGCATGTAGTCAATATTATTCTCCAATATCTGTTAGCTAATACATGAACTAAAATTGAGTAAATGTCAGATGGGGAACCATCTATAAAGAATGGCTAGATTGAAATGTGGCAGTATGTAGAAGGTTTTAATAAATTCTAACATGTATCCCAATTCTAATAGATATTCCAATATATATATATATATTGATACAGGTCTTTTTCAGTCCGTTTTAAACTAAAAATATTTTGTATGAGAATATAAAAATCCGATGATATATAGATCTATTACTGAAAATCTAGTCATAATAATCATCTTAGATGAACTAGTCATGTTATAAACCTTGTTAATCATAGGACAATTGTTTTAGTTGTTAAATTTTGAAATATATTTCGAAATTTCTTTCAATTCGTATAAAGAACAAAATACTAAAATTATGTTCAAGTTGGCAATACCTTTTGCCAAACTCTAAGCAAAATTGATAATAAATTTTGGTGAAACTTTTAAAAACGACTATAAAAGTAATAGGGTAAGTTTATTTACAAATTAGTGACTTATCTCGAAATTTCAATATTCTTCTATAATTATAATCATGGGTGTTGAGTTTTTGCTTTCGTGAATTGAATTTGGTGCTATGGTACGAGCCATCGTTATTCGAATTTTTAGTTCGTCAATATCACACATTGAATATTAATACATACGTCACAAATAAAAGTTATATATTTAAGTGTGGAAAAAGCTGATAATTTTCAGAATGTTCACTGAAACTAACGCACGGGGGTCGGCTTATATACGGATTCGCTAATCTCACAAAAATGTAGGTACTTTTCCGTTAGCCGGATGCAAGCGATAAATCTCCAATACCGCTAAATCTAGCACTTTTTCTATCTTAGTTTTGTGATTCCTAAATTTATAAAAACAAATTAGTTTTATTAAATTAAGTAATTTAATTAAAATTTATTAGTTAAAAATTGATTCATTCATTTTATGAAAATTATTTGTTTTATTTTCGAAATAGTATATATTTCTGGTTTTTTGTGTTGTCGCCAAAACCAACAATCTGATGTTAGCGATATCTGCACCAAATGAAACAAGAGGATATTGTGAATAATTAATAATTGAAAAAGAAATTTACTTTTATCATTTAACTTATTTTGTTTGGTATTTTGAATGTCACATTTTTTTTGCAAAAAGGAGAAAAAGGGAATTGGAAAAAAAAAAAACCTTTCATAGACCGTGTCGGAATCTGAGTTTCTGAATTAGCTCATGAAATTCACGTTGACTCATTTGAATATCTGGATGCATATCACCAACCTTTTCAATGCTTTCTACCAGAATATATGTGATCTTCATACACAAGATCGTTTTTGTGCGAGTTTTCTACTTTGGGTAAATATTTTGAAGGAAAAACGTATTCTCGTCGTATACATAGATCGCCTCGCATTCATAAATATACGGTATTTTGTCATGTCTCTCCATTACAAAAGGTGTATAATATTTAAGGTGTAAAAGAAGTCCCAGACATTGTCAACAAAAATTTGACACTTCATTATTAAATTATGAATATAGTTTTGTTTCCTTTTTAATACATTTTTAAAAGTTAAAAGATACTTTTCTGTGGACATTCTCAGGTTTCTACCGGACTGTAGTAGGTTATTTTTACTTCCCATTATTCCTTTTCTCTGTTGGTTGAAATCTACTCGAAAATAAATTGTTCGCCCAAAACCATATACAGTGGAAAAACTGCTCCAGGGAAATAAGGTTATATTTTCATCCTTCCAGCGACTGTGAATCTCGGCTGACTCCGTATTGAAGGACCGGAATACGTAAGAGGAATTTCAACTTCTCGGATTCGAATCACGCTTTCCTGAAACCTCATACAGATACAATGGTCTGACGGCTCGAATAAAATTGCATATCAGTGAAACCAAACACCTTCAGAGTGGTGTAAAGTAGGAAAAATTGCTGCGGAAGACGTAAATGTAGTCACGGAACGTGCAGCGGCATGTAAATGGCAGCTATTAAAGGTTTCGACTCTAAACTGCGTTTTCAACGAAAAGATTATTTAATTGAACACCTTATAAAATGGATTAAATCTTAAAACACTTCAGTTAATTTTAGGCAAAAATATGAAGCGGTTGAGGTAGGAGTTAGGATCTTTTTTTACTATTCTAATCAAATAATGTTTACCATTTTTACGTTTCATTCTAACCGTTAATAAAAAAAGCTGCTAAATTCCGGCAAAGTGCTGAATAGCATAAATTGTAACTTGTTGTTTTATATAAAAATAGTGTTAAACAGTAACCATGTTAATATTTTGTGAAAACTTTCAGATACTTAGTTTTATTTTAGATGGGCCGCTCTGAGGCTCGTTGCCACAGGTTTCGTGATAGCGTCCCAGCGGTGTCATGGATGTTTGTAGTGGACACTTCAATGGATCACTTTAGACTGTAGGTCTCGGCCTAATATGGCTGTAGAGCACTGGGCGTAGGGCTGACAACCCTACCGGGTAAAAAAAAAGCATCTCCTGTTTCGGAATCTGTCAGTAGGTAGACGGCCATGGTCTAACATGGATTGTAGTGCCAGGGAAGTTAATATGCAAAATTTTGTCATTAAATGTAATAATAAAATCTTCAATATCACCGATTGTATAAATGATAGAAAAGTTAATAATTTTTTTTCTGTTTACATTCAGAAAACTAGCTAATAAGCAATATTATTTTCTGATGTTCACTTAAACTTTGTATATCATTGGTTTTTGTACCAAACCAATGACGAATTTGAATGACACTATATGAAAACTGCGTGTAATCAACGTGATAGTTGTTAGCTGTTTTTTTTGTTTATGTTGATCAGTTTCTAGATTTATGTTATCAGCGGTTTTAGTATTTACGTTGATCCAATGCTGTATCATGCGAAATTAATTTCCTTGGTAATGACATAAGAAATTTCCCTATTCCAAGTTTCATTTACTTATTATATTATACAGTTATTCATTTTCATTTACCTGTTTGATTTTCTTATTCAAAGAACTGAACGAACTTAATTATGTTTGGAATTTTATTTTATGTAATTTTTATCAATTTCCTTCAATTCAAAATTTAGAAATTCAAGTAAAATGATTAGTTTTTATTTTTCTTACAATTAACCAAAAATTATATCTGGATAATTTCTACATTTTTACTTTATGAATGAAAATTTAGTTAGCAAAAAATAATGAATTACACATATTAATTTCAAATAATATGTAAAACAAAATCTAGAAATCAAGAACTCGCTTATATAAAATATAATTAAAATTAATATTTCTTTTTTATTTATTTAACAGATATTTTTTTTTACTTATTTGAATGCATAAGTAAATATTTAATGAATTTACTGTTACAACAATTTAACAATTCGTTTTATTAATAGTGTAAAATATGAAATAGTCCTTATATTTATACACACATAAAAGTTTCTAAAGTAGATTGAATTTAATTACAAAATGCTAATCGTACTGGAAGTATGATAACTATTACAATAGCGAGAAGTTAAACATTTCCTTAAACTACACAAAAAAGACAGCAGAGTTAATTCTTCCTAGTATGTAAGTTAAAATTATTTTTTAACTATTATTAATATACTAATTATTTTATTTTAAATTAAAAGTAATAATTATTTCTACTAGTATTGAAAAAAAACCAAATAATCTTTATACTTATCAATACATGAAATTTTCTTAAGTAGGTTGAATTTCATTACAAAATTCTAATCGTACTGAAAGTGTGATTATTATTACAATATCAGAAAATCATATATTTCCTTAAAATAAAAAAAAATACAGCCAAGTCTATTCTTCCAAGTATTTTCCGGTACATTTAATTTGAATATCCTAAATATTTACCTTCCATCTTTGTACACAAATCCAACTCATGCAAGGAAAGCATTAATAAACGGATATCTTTTGGCAAGCTTGGCAGACTAGAGCCATTCATCTATATTCCTGTACCAACATCTCCTATGTTTAGGCTCTGATGTATCTATCAATGCATTACAGGAAAAGAGAAGAAAAAAAAAGATGAACAAAGTTCAAACCTTAACTCTGGGCCATGACTCCTTATTCCGCGGGTAATTTATGACGCCTCTCAGAAGGACAGTTTTGTCTGCCAATTAACTTTGAAAATTGGGCGACACCAGCCTGTTCCTTGGAAACCTTCTCCAAATGAGTTTTCGGTATAATAATGATGAATGAACGCTTCCATGTCGAAAATACGTGATGAATTGACGCAACATTCATTCGCCTCTTTTGAAGCTCAAAACTGCCTCTGAATTATTAATTGCCGCACTTGTCTCTAATCCCAGCGCAATCCCTGGTTCTCGATGGCAATTCGCGGCTCCTATTAGCATCGAGCCAGAGAGACGGATTATGCTCTTTGCACCTGCAACGAGTCATGATTCATTTTTCATGAACCAGTCTTGGATCGGGTTTATTGGCCAATTAGAAATCGTGGGATTTCCTTCCCGAGCAAATTACGGACTGGTGTAGGGAAATTTGGTTGACCTAAATTTGTTAGCGTGTAGCCGAATTCAAGTGCAATTATCTTGAGGACATAACGCGAAGGTCATAACGTAAGAATGAGTCGCTATGTGTGTGCATTGCAACCTGAACCTGGCATTAGCTTAATCGTTGGCGGAGCTCTGTTGTCGTTCCTCCCGACTAATTACCACTGCGGATCGATTAGGGTTAATTTCACTTTGATTCTCTTTTCCGCAAATTCAGTTTTGATCAGAAATGTAAACTATTGGTTTCGTATTATAAATCGCCTTAAAAGTATTTTTAATCATACGGTCTGATTTTACGAAACGTTTTAAGTAATTTCGAATAGAAGATATATATTGAAATGCATTTTTCAATATGAAAGTTATAATTTTAGACACTACTACTGTGTCCAAAAAGTAAAACCAATTTTAAATTTAAAATTCCCCGGGCTTATGGTATTTCGCTGCCAAATAGGAAATTACACCAAATAGTCTTTATATTTATCAATAAATAAGATTTTCTGGAGTAGGTTGAATTGTTAATCGTACTGCAAATTTCACCTATTATTACAATAGCAGGAAGTCGTATATTTTCTAAAAATATACAACAAAGACATCCCAGTTCATTTTTCAAAGTATTTTCCGCTACATTTAATTTGACTATCCTAAATATTTACCTTTATCCCTTGTACACAAATCCGACTCATGTAAGGAAATCATCAGTAAACGGATATCTTTTTGCAAGCGTGGCTGACTAGAGTCATTAATCAATATTCCTGTACTAAACGTTTTCGAAGTACAGCTCTATGAGGTATCTATCAATACCTTACAACTCGGAAAACTGAAGGAAGAAAAAATGGTGGGTGGTAAGGGGAACAAAGCTCAAACCTTAACTCTGGGCCAAGACTCCTTATTCGTCGGGTAATTTATAACGGCTCTCGCAAGTACAGTTTCGACAGTCAATTAACTTTGAAAATTGGGCGACACGAGCCTGTTACTTCGAAACCTCCTCCAAATAAGTTTTCGGTATAATAATGATGAATGAAGGCTTCCACGTCGAAAATTCGTGATGAATTGACGTAACATTCATTCGCCCCTTTGAAGCTCAAAATGCCTCTGAATTATTAATTGCCGCACTTGTCTCTAATCCCAGCGCAATCCCTGGTTCTCGATCGCAATTCGCGGTTCCTATTAGCATGGAGCCAGAGAGACGGATTACGCTCTCTGCACCCGCAACGAGTCCCGATTCATTTTTCATGAAGCCAGTCTTGGATCCGCGTTTATTATCCAGTTAGAAATCGAGGGATTTCCTTCCCGAGCAAATTATGGAGTTGTGTAAGGAAATTCGGTTGGCCTATACTAGTTAGCATGTAGCCGAATTCAAGTGCAATTCTCTTGAGGACATGACACGAAGGTCGTAACATTAAGAATGAGTCGCTTGCAACCTGAACCTGGCATTAGCTTAATCGTTGGCGGAGCTCTGTTTTCGTTCCTCCCGACTAATTACCACTGCTGATCGATTAGGGTTAATTCACTTTGATTCTCTTTTCCGAAAATTCAGTTTTGATCAGAAATGTAAAGTATTGGTTTCGTATTATAAATCGCCTTAAAAGTATTTTTAATCATACGGGCTGATTTCCCGAAACGTTTAAAGAATGCGAATAGAATTAAATGAAATTCGAATAAAAGATTTATGTTGAAATGCAATTTTTTAATATGAGCATAATTTTAGATACTATATCAGCTGACAAGTTTTTCGCATAACTGAAAATAACCTCCCACTGATTAACGAAAATTTGAAATAGCCATGCGTTTTATGATGGTACATATTTTTAGACACTTTTATGTCTCTTAATATTTTTTTCGTTATCCATAGTTTTTATATATCTATATAGTTTATTAGTATTGTAAAATAGAAAACAGTCCGTATAGTTAGTAATATACAAAATACATTTAAAGTAGGTTAAATTTATTACAAATTGATAATCATACTGGAATTATGATTATTATTACAATAGAGGAAAGTCATGCATTTTTTTAAACTGTACGACAAACACACCCCAGTTCATTTTTCCTAGTATTTTCCGGTACATTTAATTTGAATATACCAAATATTTACCTTAACCCTTTGTACACAAATCCAACTCATGTAAGGAAAGCATTAATAAACGGATATCTTTTTGCAAGCTTTACAGACTAGAGTTATTCATCAATATCCCGGTACCAACGTTTCCGAAGTTCCGGACAGCGTCTCTGAGGTATCCGTCAATACAGTACAGGAAAACAGAAGAAAAAAAAAGGGCAACAAAGTTCAAACCTTAACTTTGGGCCAAGACTCCTTATTCCGCGGGTAATGTATGAAGGCTCTCAGAAGGACAGTTTTGATTGTCAATTAACCTTGAAAATTGAGCGACACGAGCCTGTTTCTTGGAAACCTTCTCCAAACGAGTTATCGGTATAATAATGATGAATGAACGCTTCCACGTCGAAAATGCATGATGAATTGACGCAACATTCATTCGCCCCTTTGAATCTCAAAACTGCCTCTGAATTATTAATTGCCGCACTTGTCTCTAATCCCAGCGCAATCCCTGGTTCTCGATGGCAATTCGCGGCTCCTATTAGCATAGAGCCTGTGATACGGATTACGCTCTCTGCACCCGCAACGAGTCCCGATTCATTTTTAATGAAGCCAGTCTTGAATCCGCGTTCATTGGCCAATTAGAAATCGAAGGATTTCCTTCCCGAGCAAATTACGTAGTTGCATAGGGAAATTCGGTTGGCCTAAATTAGTTATCATGTAGCCGAATTCAAGTGCAATTTTCTTGAGGACATGACGCGAAGGTCGTAACGTAAGAATGAGTCGCTGTGTGTGTGCATTGCAACTTCAACCTGACATTAGCTTAATTGTTGGTGGAGCTCTGATTTCGTTCCTCCCGACTAATTACCACTCCGGATCGATTAGGGTTAATTTCCCTTTGATTCTCTTTTCCGCAAATTGAGTTTTGATCAGAAATGTAAATTATTAGTTTTCATATGATAAATCGCCTTAAAAATATTTTTAATCATATCTGCTGAATTTACAAAACGTTTAAGTAAGGCGAACAGGATTCATCGAAATTAAAATAGAAGATTAATGTTAAAATGCATTTTTTAATAAGAAAGTAATGATTTTAGACACTGTATCAGCGGATAAGTTCTTCGTATAACTGAAAATAACTTGAAAATGATTAAAGAAACTTCGGAATTGCAATGTATTTTATGACGGTACAGATTTTGAAATTTTTTTTATGTGCCTTAATACTTTTACGATATATAATTAACAGATAAATAATCAGTTAACACATTCACCAAAAATTTCAATAACTAGAATGCTACTCGTTCCCTTCCTTCCTTCTGCTAAGCGTACTGGATATATGATTATTATTACAACAGCAGAAAGTCATGCATTTCTACAAAATGTACAACAAAGACAGCCAAGTTAATTTTTCCAAGTATTTTCCGGTACATTTAATTTGAATATCCGAAATATTTAGCTTCATCCTTTGTACAAAAATCCACCCTATATAAGGAAAGCATTAATAAACGCATATCTTTTTGTAAGCTTCGCAGACTAGAATCATTCATCAATATTTCTGTACCAAACTAAGTAGAGGCTCTGAGGTATCTATCAATCTCCGAAGTAGCCGCTCTGAGGTATCTATCAATCTCCGAAGTAGAGGCTCTGAGGTATCTATCAATACCTTACAACCAGGAAAACGGAAGGAAAAAAAAGAGGAACAAAGATCCAACCTTAATAAAATTAAAACTTAATGCGAACCGAGTTCATTGAAATTCGAATAGAAGATCTATGCTGAAATGCTTTTTTTAATATGAAAGTGATAATTTCAGACACTACTACTGTGTCTAAAAAGTAAAACGAATTTTCAATTTAAAATTGACTCATCGAAATTCGAATAGAAGATTTATGTTGAAATGCGTTTTTGAATATGAAAGGGATATTTTCAACAACTATATCCGGTGATAACGTCTTTGTATAGCAGAAAATAAACTCAAATTTATTAACAACAGTTAGAAATCGCAATGCGTTAGTATACACATATTAAAATATTATTTCTATAAAATTTAGAAATTAAGAACTCCCTTATATAAAAAATTTTTGATTTACAACAGTAAACCTTTCTTTGCGCCTAAAATGTTTTTTTCTTTTTTTACTTATTTGACAGACATTTTTTTTTACTAATTTGAGTGAATAAGTTAATATTTACTGAATTTCCTGTTACTAATATTAGTATACTAATTATTTTTTAAATGTAATTTAACAATTATTTTATTAGTATTGTGAAATACCAAACAGTCCTTACGCTCGGGGAAACATAGCATAATTTTTTATTAATATATAAAATTTTCTAAAGTAGGTTGAATTTGATTAAATAATATGATCACACTGGAAATATGATTATTATTAGAATAGCAGAAAGTCATGCATTTCCTAAAAATTTACAACACAGACAGCCAAGTTCATTTTTTTAAGACTATTCCCGTACATTTAATTTGAATATCCTAAATATTTATCTTCACCCTTTGTACACAAATCCAACCCATGTAAGGAAAACATTTATTAACAGATATCTTCTTGTGAGCCTGCAGACAAGAATTATTCATCAATATTCCTGTACCAACGTCTCTGAAGTTCTCGCCAGCGTGTCTGAGGTATCTATCAACACTTTACCACCAAAAAAACTGAAGAAAAATGAATGAGGAAGGGGAAACAAAGTTCAAACCGTAACTCTGGGCCAAGGCTCTTTATTCCGCGAGTAATTTATGACGCCTCTTGGAAACTACAATTTTGACTGTCAATTATCTTTTAAAATTGGGCGACAAGAGCCTGTTCCTTGGAAACCTTCTCCAAATGAGATTTCGGTTTAATAACGATGAATGAACACTTCCACGTCGAAATTGCGTGATGAATTGACGCAACATCAATTCGCCCATCTGAAGCTCAAAACTGCCTTTGAATTATTAATTGCCGCACTTGTCTCTAATCCCAGCGCAATCCCTGGTTTTCGATCGCAATTCACGGCTCCTATTAGCATGAAGCCACTGAGACGGATTACGCTCTCTGCACCCGCAACGAGTCCCGATTCATTTTTCATGAAGCCAGTCTTGAATCCGCGTTCATTGCCCAATTAGAAATCGAAGGATTTCCTTCCCGAGCAAATTACGGAGTTGTATAGGGAAATTCGGTTGACCTAAATTAGTTAGCATGTAGCCGAATTCAAGTGGAATTTTCTTGAGGACATGACGCGAAGGTCGTAACGTAAGAATGGCTACTTTTTCATTTCAAACTTGAACCTGCCATTAGCTTAATCGTTTGTGGAGCTTTGGTGTCGTTCCTCCCGACTAATTTCGACTTCGGATCGATTAGGGTTAATTTCCCTTTGATTCTCTTTTCCGCAAATTGAGTTTTGATCAGAATTGTAAATTATTAGTTTCATATTATAAATTGTCTTAAAAATTTTTAATCATAACTGCTGAATTTCCTTTTTAAGTACTGCGAACAGAATGCATCGAAATTCGAATAGGCGATTTATGTTGAAAGTCATTTTTAATATAAAAGTAATAATTTTAGACTTTTATACTGTGTCCAAAAAGTAAAACCAATTTTCAATTTAAAATTCCCGTGGCTTATTGAATTTCCCTACCAAGGATGAAAATAGAAAAGTTTTTATATCTACCAATCAATAGTATGAAGTAGGTTGAATTTTATTAAAATATGTTAAGCATCATGCAGTCATGTCTTTCATGATTGATTAGGTTGAAAGAATTTGATTACAAACAGTTAATCGTACTGGAAAGTATACAGTTTATATATTACCAATCAATAAAATTTTCTAAAGAGCATTTTACTTAAAAAACTGCAGTCACAAAAAGAAAGTACACAAAAAAAAAGAGATCATTCTTCGAAATATGTAAGTTATTATTAATAGTATGCTATTTATTTGAATTGAAATTCAAATTAACAACTATTTCCACTCGTATCGTAAAATAACTAATAATCCTAAACTTATCAATACATAACATTTTCTCAAGTAGGTTGGATTTATTACAAACTTTTAATCGTACTGGAAGTATGATTATCATTACAAGAGCAGAAAGTTAAGCATTTCACAAAACTACACAAAAGAAGACAGCCAATGTCATTCTTCCAAGTATATTCCGGTGAATTTAATTTGAATATCCAAAATATTTACCTTCACCCTTTATACACAAATCCAACTCATGTAAGGAAAGCATTAATAAGGGGATATCTTTTTGCAAGCGTGGCAGACTAGGGCCATTCATCTATATTCCTGTACCAACGTCTCCTAATTTCATGCTGTGAGGTATCTATCAATACCTTACAGGAAAACTGAAGAAAAAAACAGGGGAACAAAGTTCAAAACTTAACTCTGGGCCAAGACTCCTTTTTCCTCGGGTAATTTATCACGGCTTTCGGAAGGACAGCTTTGACTGTCAATTAACTTTGAAAATTGGGCGACACGAGCCTGTTAATTGGAAACCTTCTCCAAATGAGATTTCGGTTTAATAACGATGAATGAACGCTTCCACGTCGAAAATGCGTGATGAATTGACGCAACATTCATTCGCCCCTTTGAAGCACAAAACTGCCTCTGAATTATTAATTGCCGCACTTGTCTGTAATCCCAGGGCAATCCCTGGTTCTCGATCGCAATTCACGGCTCCTATTAGCATCGAGCCAGAGAGACGGATTATGCTCTCTTCACCTGCAACGAGTCATGATTCCTTTTTCATGAAGCCAGTCTTGGATCCGCGTTCATTGGCCAATTAGAAATCGAGGGATTTCCTTCCCGAGCGAATTACGGAGTTGTATAGGGAAATTCGGTTGACCTAAATTAGTTAGCATGTAGACGAATTTAAGTGCAATTTTCTTGAGGACACGACGCGAAGGTCGTAACGTAAGAATGAGTCGACTACTTGTGCATTTCAAACTTGAACCTGCCATTAGCTTAATCGTTTGTGGAGCTTTGGTGTCGTTCCTCCCGACTAATTTGCACTTCGGATCGATTAGGGTTAATTTTCCTTTGATTCTCTTTTCCACAAATTGAGTTTTGATCAGAATTGTAAATTATTAGTTTCATATTATAAATTGTCTTAAAGGAAATTTTAATCATAACTGATGAATTTCCTTTCTTGAAGTACTGCGAACAGAATGCATCGAAATTCGAATAGGCGATTTATGTAGAAAGTCATTCATTAATATGAAAGTGATAATTTCAGACTTTTATACTGTGTCCAAAAAGTAAAACCAATTTTCAATTTAAAATTCCCGTGGCTTATTGAATTTCCCTACCAAGGATGAAATTATACGAAATAGTTTTTATATCTACCAATCAATAAAACTTTCTGAAGTAGGTTGAATTTTATTAAAATATGTTAAGCATCATGCAGTCATGTCTTTCATGATTGATTTATGTTTTGTTGAAAGTCACTCATTATTATGAAAGGGGGAATTTCAAACACTTATATTGTGTCGAAAAAGTAAAAATAAAAATTGAATTTAAAATTCCCGTGGCTTATGGAATTTCACTACCAAAGATGAAATTATACGAAATAGTTTTTATATCTACCAATCAATAAAATTTTCTAAAGTAGGTTGAATTTTATTAAAATTTGTTAACGTCATGCAGTCATGCCTTTACTTAAAGTACACAAAAAAAAAGACAGCACAGTTCATTCTCCCAAGTATGTAAATTACTATTATTAGCAAACTAATTATTTTATTTTAAATTCAGATTAACAATTATTTCTACCAGTATTGTAAAATAACGATTAATCCCTATACTTATCAATACATAAAACTTCCTTAAGTAGGTTGAATTTTATTTCAAACTGTTAATCGTTCTTGAAGTATGATTATTGTTACAATAGCTGAAAATCACGCATTTCTTTAAACTGTACAAAAAAGACAGGCACATTCCTTATTCTCAATATTTTCTGGTACATTTAATTTGAATATCATAAATATTTACCTTCACCCTTTGTACACAAGTAACACTCATGTGAGGAAAGCATTAATAAACGGGTATCTTTTTGAAAGCTTGCCAGACTAGAACAATTCATCAATATTCCTGTACAAACGTCTCCGAAGTTCAGCCATCTGAGCTATCTATCAATACCTTACAACCAAGAAAACCGAAGAATTAAAAGGGGTGGGGGAACAAAGTTCAATCCTTAACTCTGGGCCAAGACTCCTTATTCCGCGGGTAATTTATAACGGCCCTCGAAAGGACAGTTTTGACTGTCAATTAACTTTGAAAATTGGGCGACACGAGCCTGTTCCTTCAAAACCTTCTCCAAATGAGTTTTCGGTATAATAATGATGAATGAACGCGTCTAAGTCGAAAATGCGTGATGAATTGACGCAACATTCATTCGCCCCTTTGAAGTTCAAAACTGCCTCTGAATTATTAATTGCCGCACTTGTCTCTAATCCCAGCGCAATCCCTGGTTCTCGATCGCAATTCGCGTCTCCTATTAGCATGGAACCAGTGATACGGATTTATCTCTCTGCACACGCAATGAGTCCCAATTCATTTTTCATAAAGCCAGTCTTGGATCCACGTTTATTGGCCAATAAGAAATCGAGGGATTTCCTTCCCGAGCAAATTACGAAGTTGTGTAGGGAAATTCGGTTGACCTAAATTAGTTAGCATGTAGCCGAATTCAAGTGGAATTTTCTTGAGGATATGATGCGAAGTTCGTAACTTAAGAATGAGTCGCTCGCTTTGTGTGCATTGCAACTTGAACCTGGCATTAGCTTAACCGTTGGTGGAGCTCTGTTTTCGTTCCTCCCGACTAATTACCACTTCGGATCCATTAAGGCTAATTTCACTTTGATTCTCTTTACCGCAAATTGAGTTTTGGTCAGAAATGTAAATTATTAGTTTCATATTATAAATCGCCTTAAAAATATTTTGAATTTCGAGAACGTTTAAGTAATGCGAACAAATTTCATCGAAATTCGAATCAAAGATTTATGTTAAAATGCGTTTTTTAATATGAAACTGACACAATATATGCTGATAAGGTCTTTGTATAACTGAAAATAACTGTACCTTAATTAACGAAAGTCGGAAATTCCAATGAATTTTATGATGGTACATATTTTCAGACACTTTTTATGCGTCTTAATATGTTTTTCCATATTTAATTAAGAGATAATTAATCGGCGAACATATGTACAAAATTTTCAAATAATTACAACACTACAGGTTTCCTTCCTTCCTTCCTTCTTTCTCATTAAGGCAACAGCCCCATGGTGGAGCATGGCCGTCTGTCTATTTGCAGATTTCTAGACAGGATATGGTTTTTTTTTCAGAGTAAGGTTGTTAACTCTACGTTCAACTCGCTACTGTGATATTAGACCGGGCCCCACGGTTTAAAGTGGTTTTCGAATCACTACAAACACCCATGGCATATCCGGGTATTGAATCCGAAGTCTGTGGCACCGAGTATTAGAGCACTAGTCACTCGGTCATCAGGCCTCTACGCTACTCGTTGAAGTGGGGTTAAATTCAAATCGAATATTTGCTTTTTAAAAATATTTATTTTGTTTTAAAAAGAGTATTTTGTACCAAATTATTAAACTTTGAATAGTATATTGTTACTTAATTAACACTACGTAATATAAAACGCATAAATAGAAATATATTGTTATGGTAATACTTAAATAATAGATATTTTTTACTTATTTGGTAGAATAAGTAAATACTAAATGGATTTACTGTTACTATTATAAACATACTAACTATTTTATTTTAAATACAATCTGATAACTATTTTTATTAGTATTGAAAAATATCAAATAGTCCTTATACTTATCAATATATAAAATTTGTTAAAGTAGGTAGAAATTGATTACACATTCTGAGTCTTACTGGAATTAAAATTATTATTATAATAGAGGAAACTCATGCATTTTTTTAAACTGTACAACAAAGACAGCTAAGTTTATTCTTCTAAGTATTTTCCGGTACAATCAATTTGAACATCCTAAATATTTACCTTCACCGTACCATTAATAAACACACCTTCACCCGTTGTACACAAATCCAACTCATGTAAGGAAAGCATTAATAAACTTTGTATCTTTTTGTAAACTTGGCAGACTAGGGGCATCCTTCAATATTCTTGTAACAAAAGTCTTCAAAGTTCAGGCTTGGTATCTTCTATCAATATCTTATAACCAGGAAAACCGAAGAAAAAAAACGGGGAACAAATTTCAAACCTTAACTCCGGGTCAAGACTACTTATTCCGCGGGTAATTTATGACGGCTCTCGGAGTTTCTCGGCTGACGGAGTTTTTACTGTCCATTAACTTTGAAAATTGGGCTGCGACACGAGCCTGTTCCTTGAAAACCTTCTCGAAAGGAGTTTTCGAGTATAATAATGATGAATGAACACTTCACGGTGAAAATGCGTGATGAATTGATGCCAGATTCATTCGCCCGTTTGAAGCTCAAAACTGCCTCTGAATTACTAATTGCCGCACTTGTCTCTAATCCCAGCGCAATCCCTGGTTCTCGATCGCAATTCGCGGCTTCTATTAGCATCGAACCAGTGAGACGGATTACGCTCTCTGCACCCGCAACGAGTCCCCATTCATATTTCATTAAGCCGGTCTTGGATCCGCGTTTATTGGGCAAATTAGAAATCGAGGGATTTCCTTCACGAGCAAATTGCTTAGTTGTGCAGGGAAATTCGGTTGACCTAAATTAGTTAGCATGTAGCCGAATTCAAGTGCAATTTTCTTGAGGACATGACGCGGAGGTCGTAACGTAAGAATGAGTCGCTATTTGTGTACATTGCAACTTGAACTGACATTAGATTAATTGTTGATGGAGCTCTGTTTTCGTTCCTCCCGACTAATTACCCCTTCTGATCGATTAGGGTTAATTTCACTTTGATTCTCTTTTCCGCAAATTGAATTTTGATTAGAAATGAAAATTATTAGGTTCGTATTAGAAATCGCCTTAATTGTCTTCCTTTTTTCTCATTGCCGCTACAGCCCCATGATGGGTTCAGGCCGTCTGCCTACTTGCAGATTTCGAGACAGAAGATGTTTTCTTTTTAAGGGGTAAGGTTTTAGCCCTACGTTCAACACTTTACAATCATATTAGACTGGGACCCACAGTTTAAAGTGGTTTTCAAACTCCTACAAATATCAATGGTACATCCGGACTAGAATCCGAAGCCTGTATCCTGAGAATTAGAGCTGTAGTCACTTGGTCTTCAGGCCTCTACACTACTCGCTGAGATGTGGTTATATTCAAATTAAAGATTTGCACTTAAAAAGTGTATTCTGTACCAAATTGCTAAAATTTGAATAGTATATTGTACTTAATTCAAATTACGTAATATAATATGCATAAATAGAAATGTATTTTTATGGTAATATGTAAATAATAGATAAATTTTTTACTTATTTGTTGAATAAGTAAACACTAAATGGATTTACTGTTACTATTACTAGTATACTAATTATTTTATTTTAAATACAATTTGATAATTATTTTTATTAATATTGTAAAATACAAAATAGTCCTCATATTTATCAATATATAAACTTTTCTAAAGTAGGTTGTATTTTATTACAAGCTGTTAATCGTACTGGAAGTATGATTATCCTTACAATAACAGAAATTTAAGCATTACAATAGCAGTAATTTAAGCATTCCCTGTTCATTCGTCCGAGTATTTTCCGGTACATTTAATTTGAACATCCAGAGTATTTACCTTCAGCCTTGTACACAAATTCAGCTCATGTAGGGAAAGCATTAATAAACGGATATCTTTTTGTAAGCTTGTCAGACTAGAGTCATTCATGAATATTCCTGTACCAACTTCTCCGAAGTTCAGGCCAGCGTCTCTGAGGTATCTATCAATACCTTACAATCAGGAAAACAGAAGGAAAAAAAAATGGAAACAAAGTTCAAACCTTAATTCTGGGCCAAGACTCCTTATTCCGCGGGTAATTTATAACGGCCCTCGGAAGGACAGTTTTGACAGTCAATTAAATTTGAAAATTGGGCGACACGAGCATGTTCCTTGGAAACCTTCTCCAAATGAGTTTTCGGTATAATAATGATGAATGAACGCTTCCACGTCGAAAATGCGTGATGAATTGACGCAACATTCCTTCGCAATTTTGAAGCTCAAAACTGCCTCTGAACTATTAATTGCCGCATTTGTCTCTAATCCCAGCGCAATCAATGGTTCTCGATCGCAATTCGCGGCTCATATTAGCATGCAGCCAGTGAGACGGATTACGCTCTCTGCACCCACAACGAGTCCCGATTCATTTTTCATGAAGCCAGTCTTGGATCCGCGTTTATTGGCCAATTAGAAATCGAGGGATTTCCTTCCCTAGCAAATTACGGAGTTGTGTTGGGAAATTCGGTTGACCTAAATTAGTTAGTATGTAGCCGAATTCAAGTGCAATTTTCTTGAGGACATGACACGAAGGTCGTAACGTAAGAATGAGTCGCTATGTGTGTGCGTTGCAGCTTGAACCTGGCATTTGCTTAATGGATGACGGGCATTTGCTTGAACCTGGCATTTCCTGTTTTCGTTCCTCCCGACTAATTACCACTCCGAATCAATTAGGGTTAATTTCACGTTGATTCTTTATTCCGCAAATTGAATTTTGATCAGAAATGTTAGTTATTAGTTTCGTATTATAAATGGCCTTGAAAATATTTTTAATCATACGTGCTGAATTTCCGAAACGTTTTAAGTAATGCGAACGGAATTTATCGAAATACAAATAAAATATTTACGTTTAAGTGCATTTTTTTAATATGAAAATGTTATATCCAGACACTATATCTGGTGATAAGGTCTTTGTATAACTGAAAATATCTTCCATTGATTAATGAAAGTTAGAAATCGCAATGCGTTTTATGATGGTACATATTTTCAGACACTTTTTATGTGTTTTAATATTTTTTTCAATATCCATAGTTTATTTCGATATATATAGTTTATTAGATATGTATAAAATATTGATGTATGTATTATTGATATGTATAAAAAATAGTTCTTATACATATCAATATATGAGAAATTTCTAGAGTAGGTAGAATTTTATTACAAAATGCTAATCGTACTGGATATAAGATTATTATTACAATAGCAGAAAGCCATGCATTTCCATAAAATACACAAAAATATACAATTTAATTCATTCTTCCGAGTATTTTCCGGTACATTTCATTTGAATATCCTAAGTATATACCTTCACCTGTTGTACACAAATCTAACCCGTGTAAGGAAAGCATTAATAAACGGATATACTTTTGTAAGTTTGGCAGATTAGAGTCATTCATCAATATTTCTGTATCAAACGTGTCCACGATTGTAGACACACAATACCTACACACAACTCCGTAACGCGACACGAGCCTGTTCCTTGGAAACCTACTCCAATTGAGTTTTCTGTAAAATAATGACGCATAAACGCTTCCACGTCGAAATAGCGTGATGAATTGATTCAACATTCATTCGCCCCTTTTCAAGCTCAAAACTGGCTTTGAATTATTAATTGCCGCACTTGTCTCTAATCCCAACGCAATCCAAGGTTATCGATCGCAATTCGCGTCTCCTATTAGCATCGAGCCAGTGAGACGGATTACGCTCTCTGCACCCGCAGCGAGTCCCAGAATCATTTTTCGTGAAGCCCGTCTTGGATCCGCGTTTATTGGCCAATTAGAAATCGAGGGATTTCCTTCCAAAACAAATTACGCAGTTGCGTAGGGAAATTCGGTTGACCTAAATTAGTTAGCATGTAGCCGAATACAAGCGCAATTTTCTTGAGGACATGACGCGAAGATCGTAACGTAAGAATGAGTCGATATGTGTGCATTGCAACTTGAATCTGGCATTAGCTTAATCGTTGGTGGAGCCCTGTTTTCGTTCCTCCCGACTAATTACCACCGCGGATCAATTAGGGTTAATTTCACTTTGATTCTCTTGTCCGCATATTGAGTTTTGATCAGAAATGCAAATTATTAGTTTCATAAAAAAGAATCGCTTTGAAAGTATTTTTAATCATACTTGCTGAATTTCTTGAAACGCTTTAAGAAATGCGAACGGAATTCAACGAAATTCGAAGAGAAGATTTATGATGAAATGCATTTTTTAATATGAAAGTGATAATATCTAACACTACTACTATGTCTAAAAAGTAAAACAAATTTTCAATTTAAAATTGATTGACCGAAGTTCGAATGGAAGATTTATGTTAAAATGCGTTTTTTAATATAAAAGCGTTATTTTCAGTAACTATATCTGGTGATAATGTGTTTTTATAGCAGAAAGTAACTCACATTGATTGCCAAAAGTTGGAAAATCGCGACGTGTTACTATGCACATACTTAAAATAATATTTGAACAAAATTTCGAAATTAAGAACTCGCATATATAAAAAATATTCGATTTACAACAGTAAACGTTTTTTTAAGCCGTAAATGTTTTTTTTTTTTTTTTTTTTTTTTTTTTTTTTTTTTTTTTTTTTTTTTTTACATATATGAGTGAATAAGTAAATATTTAATAAATTTACTGTTACTAATATTAGTATACTAATTATTTTTAAATGCAATTTAACAATTATTTTATTAGTATTGTGAAATACCAAACAGTCCTTACGCTCAGGGTCATATAACATAATTTTTTTATCAGTATATAAAATTTTCTAAAGTAGGTTGAATTTGATTATATAATGGCAATCATACTGGAAATATGTTTATTAGTACAATAGCTGAAATTCATGCTAAAAAAAAAAACTATAAAAATGTGCAACAAAGACAGCCAAGTTCATTTTTCCAAGTTATTTCCAGTACATTTAATTTGAATATACTAAGTATTTACCTTCCATCTTTGTACACAAATTCAATCCATGTAAGGAAAGCAGTAACAAACGGATATCATTTTATAAGCTTGGCAGGTCTAGAGTCATTCATCAATATTCCTGTACCAACGTCTGCGAAGTTCAGGCCAGCGTCTCTGCTGTATCTATCAATACCTTACAGCAAGGAAAACCAAAGAAAAAAAAAGGGGGAACAAAGTTCAAACCTAAACTCTGGGCCAAGACTCCTTATTCCGCGGGTAATTTATGACGCCTCTCGGAAGGACAGTTTTGACTGTCAATTAACTTTGAAAATTGGGCGACACGAGCCTGTTCCTTGGAAGCCTTCTCCAAAATGATTTTTCGGTATAATAATGATGAATGAACGCTTCCACGTCGAAAATGCGTGTTGAATTGACGCGACATTCATTCGCCCCTTTGAAGCTCAAAACTGCCTCTGAATTATTAATTGCAGCACTTGTCTCTAATCCCAGCGCAATCCCTGGTTCTAAATCGCTCCTATTAGGATAGAGCCAGTGAGACGGATTACGCTCTCTGCACCTGCAACGAGTCCCCATTCATTTTTCATGAAGCCAGTCTTGGATCCACGTTTATTCGCCGATTAGAAATCGAGGGATTTCCTTCCCCAGCAAATTACGAAGTTGTGTAGGGAAATTCGGTTGACCTAAATTAGTTAGCATGTATTCGAATTCAAGTGCAATTTTCTTGAGGACATGACGAGGAGGTAGTAACGTAAGAATGAGTCGCTATGTGTGTGCATTGCAACTTTAACCTGGTATTAGCTTAATCGTTGGTGGAGCTCTGATTTCGTTCCTCCCGACTAATTACCACTCCGGATCGATTAGGGTTAATTTCACTTTGATTCTCTTTTCCGCAAATTGAGTTTTGATCAGAAATATATATTATTACTTTCGTATTATAAATCGCCTTAAGAGTATTTTTGATCATATCTGCTGAATTTCCAGATTGTTTAAGTAATGCCAACAGAATTAATCGAAATTCGAATAGAAGATTTATGACGAAATGCATTTTTTAATCTGAAAGTGACACTATATGTGCTGATAAAGTCTTTGTATAACTGGAAATAACTTCATATTGAATAACGAAATTTAAAAATATCAATGCATTTTGTGATGGTATGGGACACTTTTTATGTGTCTTAGTATTTTTTCGATATTTAATTATGAGATAACTAATCAGCTAATATATCTACAATATATTTTAAATATTTGAAACGCTACTCGTTTCTTTCCTTTCTACTTCTTCATTGGGGCATTATCCACATGGTGGACCAAGGCCATTTTCCAGCCGGGAAATTTCGAGACAGGAGATGTTTTCTTTTACGGGGTAAGGTTGTTAACCTTACGCTCAATTCTCTACAGTCATATTCAACCGGGTGCCATAGGTTTAAAGTGGTTTCCGAACTACTACAAACATGCATGTCACATCGGGACTCGAATCCGACACCTGTGGCACTGATAATTAGATCCCTAGTCACTCGGCCATCAGCCTCTACGCTATTTGGTTAGGTATGGTTAAAACAAATTAAAGATTTGCTTTTAAAATATTTATTTTATCATTAAAAATGCATTTTGTAGCAAATTATTAAACTTTGAATAGTATATTAATACTAAATTAACACTACGTATTATTAAATGCATAAATAGAAATATATTGCTATTTTAATATGTAAAAAATAGATACTTTTTTTCTTATTTGGTTGAATAAGTAAATTCTAAATGGATTTACTGTTATTATTATTAGTACTTCTATTTATTTTATTCAAATACTATTTAACAATTCTTTATTACTATTATAAAACACCAAATAGTCTTCATATATATAAATATATAAAATTCTCTAAAGTAGTTTGAATTTTAGTACAAAATGTTAATCGTACAGGGAATATGATTATTATTACAATAGCAGAAAGTCATTCATTTTCTAAAAATATGCAAAAAAGACACCCCATTTTATTTTCCGGTACATTTAATATAAATATCCAAAGTATTTATCTTCACCCTTTGTACACAAAACCAAACCTTGTAAGGAAAGCATTAATAAACGGATATCTTTTTGTAAGCTTAGCAGACTAGAGTCGTTCATCAATATTTCTGTACCAGATGTCTCTGAGGTATCTATCAAGACCTTTCAACCAGGAAAACTGAAGAAAAAAAAGAAGGAGGATTCGAAGTTCAAACCTTAACTCTGGGCCAAGACGCCTTATCCCGCGGGTAATTAATTACGGCTGTTGGAAATGGCAGTTTTGACTGTCAATTAAAAATGAAAATTGGGCGACATGAGCCTGTTCCTGGGAAACCTTCTCTAAATGAGTTTTCGGTAATGATAAATGAACGCTTTCACGTCGAAAATGCGTGATGAATTGACGTAACATTCGTTCGCCCCTTTGAAGCTCAAAACTGCCTCTGAATTATTAATTGCCGCACTTGTCTCTAATCCCAGCGCATTCCTTGGTTCTCGATCGCAATTCGCGGCTCCTATTAGCATCGAGCCAGTGAGACGGATTACGCTCTCTGCACCCGCAACGAGCCTCCATTCATTTTTCATGAAGCCAGTCTTGGATCCGCGTTCATTGGCCAATAGAAATTGAGGGATTTCCTTCCCGAGCAAATGACGGAGTTGTGTAAGGAAATTCGGTTGACCTAAACTAGTTAGCATGTAGCTGAATTCAAGTGCAATTTTCTAGAGGACATGACGCGAAGGTCGTAACGTAAGAGTAAGTCGCTATGTGTGCATTTGCAACTTGAACCTGGCATTAGATTAATCGTTGGTGGAGCTCTGTTTTTGTTTCTACCGACTAATTACCACTTTGGATCGATTAGGGTTAATTTCACTTTGATTCTCTTTCCGTAAATTGAATTTTGATCAGAAATGTAAATTATTAGTTTCATATTAAAAATTACCTTAAAAATATTTTTAATCATATCTGCTGAATTTCCAAAACGTTTAAATAATGCGAAACGATTTCATCAGAATTCTAAAAGAAGATTTATGTTGAAATGCATTTTTTAATACAAAAGTAATAATTTCAGACACTACTACTGTGTCACAAAGGTAAAACCAATTTTCAATTTAAAATTCCCAGGCCTTACGGAATTTCACTAACAAATAGCAAATTATACCAAATAGTATATGTATTGATTAGTAAATAGAATTTTCTGAATTAGGTTGAATTTGATTACAAACAGTTAATCGTATTGGAAGTATCATTATTATTACAGTAGCGAGTAGTCATGCATTTACTTAAACTACGAAAAAAAAAGACATCCGTGATCATTCTTCCAAGTATGTAAGTTATTATTAATAGTGTTCTATTTATTTGAATTGAAATTCAAATTAACAACTATTTCTACTCGTATCGTAAAATAACAAATAATCCTTATACTTATCAATACATAACATTTTCTCAAGTAGGTTGGATTTATTACAAACTTTTAATCGTACTGGAAGTATGAATATCATTACAATAGCAGAAAGTTAAGCATTTCCCAAAACTACTCAAAAGAAGACTGCAAAGGTCATTCTTCCAAGTATATTCCGGTGAATTTAATTTGAATATCCAAAATATTTACCTTCACCCTTTATACAAAAATCCAACTCATGTAAGGAAAGCATTAATAAACGGATATATTTTTGTAAACTTGTCAGTCAAGTTTATTCTTCCAAGTATTTTCCGGCATATTTAATTTGAATATTCTAAATATTTACCTTCACTCTTACTACACATATCAAACCCTTGTAGTAAGGAAAGCATTAATAAGCGGATATCTTTTTGCAAGCGTGGCAGACTAGAGCCATTCATCAATATTCCTGTACCATCGTCTGCAAATTCCAGGCTCTGAGGTAGCTATCAATACCTAAGAAGTAAACTGAAGAAAAAAAAGGGGAACAATGTTCAAAACTTAGCTCTGGGCCAAGACTCCTTATTCCTCGGGTAATATATTACGGATCTCGGAAGGACAGTTTTGATTGTCAATTAACTTTGAAAATTGGGCGACACGAGCCTGTTCCTTGGAAACCTTATCCAAATGAGTTTTCGGTATAATAATGATGAATGAACGCTTCCATGTCGAAATAGTGTGATGAATTGACGCAACATTCATTAGCCCCGTTGAAGCTCAAAACTGCCTCTGAATTATTAATTGCATCGCAATTGTATCTAATCCCAGCTCAATCCCTGGTTCTCGATCGCAATTCGCGGCTCCTATTAGCATCGAGCCAGTGAGAAGGATTACGCTCTCTGCACCCGCAACGAATCCCGATTCATTTTTCATGAAGCCAGTCTTGGATCTGCGTTTATTGGCCAATTAGAAATCGAGGGATTTCCTTCCCGAGCAAATTACGGAGTTGTGTAGGGAAATTGGGTTGAAAGTTAGAAAGTTAAATTTCTTAAAACATACAACAAAGATAGCCAAGTTTTTTTTTCATGTATTTTCCGGTACATTTAATTTGAATATCGAAATATTTACCTTCACTCTTTGTACACAAATCCAACTCATCTAAGGAAAGCATTAATAAATGGATATCTTTTTTGTTTAGTAAGCTTGGTAGAGTCATTCATCAATATTCCTGTATGAATGTCTTCGAAGTTCAGGCCAGAGTCTCTAAGGTATCTATCAATACCTTACAATCAGGAAAAAAAAAGGAAAAAAAAGAGGGAACAAAGTTCAAAACTCATCAACAAGAGTTATGTTGAAATGCATTTTTTAATATAAAAGTGATAATTTCAGACATTATATCAGCTGATGAGGTCTTTGCATAACTAAAAATAACTTCCCACCGATTATAAAAATTAGGAATTGCAATGCATTTAACGGCGGTACATATTATCAGACACTGTTTATGTGTCTTGTTACTTTTTCAATATTTAATTAAAAAATTTAATTAACTAAATAATCAGTTAACACATTCCCCCAAAATTTAAATAACTAGAATGCTACTCGTACCCTTTCTTCCTTCTGCTAAGTATACTGGAAATATGCTTATTATTATTACAATAGAAGAAAATCATGCATTGCCTAAAAATATACTACAAAGACTGCCCAGGTCATTTTTCCAAGCACTCTCCGGCACATTTAATTTGAATATCCTAAATATATACCTTCAACCTTTATACACAAATCCAACTAATGTGAGGAAACCATTAATAAACGGATGTCTTTTTGTGCATTCCCTGGTTCTCGATCGCATTTCGCGGCTCTTATTAGCATCGAGCCTGTGAGACGGATTACGCTCTCTGCACCCGCAACGAGTCTCCATTCATTTTTCATGAAGCCAGTCTTGGATCCGCGTTTATTCGCCAATTAGAAATCGCAGGATTTTCCTTTCCCTAGCAAATTACGGAGTTGTGTAGGGAAATTCCGTTGACCTAAATTAGTTAGCATGTAGCCGAATTCAAGTGTGATTTTCTTGAGGACATGACGCGGAGGTAGTAATTTAAGAATGAGTCGCTCGCTTTGTGTGCATTGTAACTTGAACCTGGCATTAGCTTAATCGTTGGTGGAGCTCTGTTTTCGTACCTCCAGACTAATTACCACTGCGGATCGATTAGGGTTAATTGCACTTTGATTCTCGTTTTCGCAAATTGAGTTTTGATCAGTAATGTAAATTATTAGTGTCGTATTATAAATCACCTTAAAAATATTTTTAATCATACGTGCTGAATTTCCAAAACGTTTAAGTAATGCGTACAGAATTCATCGAAATTCGATTAGAAGATTTGTGTTGAAATGCATTTTTTAGTATGAAAGTGATAATTTAAGACACTATATCTGCTGATAAGGTCTTTGTATAACTGAAAATAACTTCACATTGATTAACGGAAGTTAGGGATTGCAATGCATTTTATGAGGGTACCTATTTTCAGATATTTTTATGTAACTTAGTACTTTTTAGATATTTAATTAACAGAATAATCAGTTAACAATCAGTTAACACATTCACCAAAAATTTAAACACTAGAATGCTACTCGTTGCCTTCCCTCCTTCTTCCTTCTACTGAGCATACTGGAAATATGATTATTATTACAATGGCAGAAAGTCATGCATTTCCTAAAAATATACAACAAAGATAGCCAAGTTAATTTTTCCAATTATTTTCCGGCACATTTAATTTGAATATCCTAAATATTTTACCTCCAACCTTTGGTGCACAAATACAACCCATGTAAGAAAAGCTTTAATAAACGGATATCTTTTTCGTAAGCTTGCAGGCTAGAGTCATTCCTCAACATCCCTGTACCAACAACGTCCCCGAAGTTCAGGCTATGTGCTATCTATCAATACCTTACGACCAGGAAAACGGAAGAAAAAAAAAGAGGAACAAAGTTCCAACCTTAATAAAGCTAAACCTTGATGCTAACCGAATTCATCGAAGTCGAATGGGAGATCTGTGTTGAAAGGCGTTTTTTAATATGAAAGTGATATATTCAGCAATTATATCTGGTGATAAAGTCTTTATATAGCAAAAAATATCTTCACATTGATTAACGAAAGTTAGAAATCGCAATGTGTTATTATGCATATATTTAAAATATTATTTCAACAAAATTTAGAAATTAAGAACTCGTTTATAAAAAGGAAAAATTTTGATTTACAACAGTAAACTTTTCTTTCAGCCTGAAATGTTTTTTTTTTCTTTTTACTTACTTGATAGCAATTTTTTTTGTTTTTTTGATAAATATTTTTTTTTAATTATTTGAGTGAATAAGTAAATATTTAATGAATTTACTATTACTAATATTAGTATAATAATAATTTTTTAAATGCGATTTTCAATTATTTTATTAGTATTGTGAAATACCAAACAGTCCTTACGCTCGTGGCTACATAGCATAATTTTGTATCAATATATAATATTTTCTAAAGTAAGTTGAATTTGATTACATAATGCCTATCATACTGGAAATACGATTATTATCACAATAGCAGAAAGTCATGCATTCCCTAAAAATATACAACAAAGACAGCCAAGTTCTTTCTTCCAACTATTTTCCGGTACATTTAATTAGAATATCCTAAATATTTACCTTCAACTTTGTACACAAATCCAACTCATGTAAGGAAAGCAGTACTAAACGCATATCTTTTTGCAAGCTTGGCAGACTAGAATCATTCATCAATATTCCTGTACCAACGTCTCCGAAGTTTAGACCAGCTTCTCTGAGGTATCTATCAATAACTTACATCCATGAAAACTGGAAAAACACAAAAAAGGGGAACAAAGTTCAAACCTTTACTCTGGGCTAAGACTCCTTAAAACGCGGGTAATTTATGGCGGCTTTCGGAAAGACAGTCTTGACTGTCAATTAATTTTGAAAATTCGGCGAACGAGAATGTTCCTTGGAAACCTTCTCCAAATGAGTTTTCGGTATAATAATGATGAATGAACGCTTCCACGTCGAAAATGCGTGATGAATTGACGCAACATTCATTCGCCCCTTTGAAGCTCAAAACTGACTCTGAATTAGTAATTGCCGCGCTTGTCTCTAATCCCAGCGCAATCCCTGGTTCTCGATCGCAATTCGAGGCTCCTATTAGCATCGAGCCAGTGTGACGGATTACGCTCTCTGCTCCCGCAACGAGTCCAGATTCATTTTTCATGAAGCCAGTCTTGGATTCGCTTTTATTGGCCAATTAGAAATCGAGGGATTTCCTTCCCGAACAAATTACGTAGTTGTGTAGGGAAATTCGGTTGACCTAAATTAGTTACCATGTAGCCGAATTCAAGTGCAAATTACTTGAGAACAGGAACGCGAAGACCGAAACGAAAGAATGAGTCGCTGTGTGTGCATTTGCAACTTGAACCTGGCATTACCTTAATCGTTGGTGGAGCTCCGTTTTCGTTCGCCCCGACTAATTACCACTGCGGATCGTTTAGGGTTAATTTTACTTTGATTCTCTTTTCCGCAAATTGAGTTTGGATCAGAAATGTAAATTATTACTTTCATATTATAAATCGCCTTAAAAGTATTTTTAATCATACGTGGTGAATTTCGGAAACGTTTTAAGTAAAACGAACAGAATTAATAGCAATTCGAATAGAAGATTTATGTCGAAATGCATTTTTTAATCAGAATGTGACACTATATCTGCTGATAAGATCTTTGTACAACTAAAAATAAGTTCACATTGATTAACGAAAGTTATAAATTTCAATGCATTTTGTATGTTATATATTTTCAGACCCTTTTATGTTTCTTAATATATTTTCTATATTTAATTATGAGATAACTAATTAGCTAACATATCTACAAAGAATTTCAAATAATTACAATGCTACTTGTTTCCTTCCTTTCTTCTTCTTCATTGAGGCAACAGCCCATGGTGAGCCAAGGCAATCTACCTTCTTGCAGATTTCGAGACAAAAGACGTTTTCTTTTTACGGGGTAAGGTTGTTAGTCCTACGTTCAACCCTCTACAGTCATATTATACCGTGTCCCATAGATTAAAATGGTTTCCGAACTACTACAAACATGCATGGCACATTGCGGACTCGAATCCGAAGAATGTGGTACCGATAATTAGAGAGCTAGTCAGTCGGCCATCAGTATCTACGCTACTTGCTTAGGTACTTTTAAATTCAAATTAAAGATTTTCTTTTAAAATATTTATTTTCTCTTAAAAAGTGTATTCTGTACCAAATTATTAAGCTTTGAATAGTATATTGTTACTTAATTGACACTACGTAATAAAAAATGCATAAATAGATATATATATTGTTATGGTAATATGTGAATAATATATACTTTTATACTTATTTGGTTGAATAAGTAAATACTAAATGGATTCAGTGTTACTATTATTAATATACTATTTATTCTATTCAAATACAATTTAACAATTTTGATTGCTATTATAAAATGCAAAATAGCCTTTATATATATAATAATATATAAAATTTTCTATAGTACGTTTAATTTGATTTCAAAATTCTAATCATACTGGAGGTATGAATATTTTTACAATAGCAGAAAGTCATGAATTTCCTAAAAATATATAACAAAGACATTCCAGTTCATTTTTCCAAGTATTTTCCGGCACATTTATTTTGAATATACTAAATATTTACCTTCACCCTTTGCACACAAATCCAACTCATGTAAGGAAAACATTAATAAACTTATATATTTTTGTAAACTTGGCAGACTGAAGTCATTCATCAATATTCCTGTACCAACGTCTCCGAAGTTCAGGCTCTCAGGTATGTATCAAGACCTTGAAACAAGGTAAACTCAAGAAAAACAAAAGGGAGGGGGGAACAAAGTTCATACCTTAACTATGAGCCAAGACTCCTTATTCGTCGGGTAATTTATGACGGCTCTCGGAAGGACAGTTTTGACTGTCAATTTACTTTGAAAATTGGGCGACACGAGCATGTTCCTTGGAAACCTTCTCCAAATGAGTTTTCGGTATAATAATGATGAATGAACGCGTTCACGTCGAAAATGCGTGATGAATTGACGCAACATTCATTCGCCCCTCTGAAGCTCAAAACTGCCTCTGAATTATTAATTGCCGCACTTGTCTCTAATCCCCGCGCAATCCCTGGTTCAAGATCGCAATTCACGGCTCCTATTAGCATCGAGCCAGTGAGATAGATTACGCTCTCTGCACCCGCAACGAATGCCGATTTATTTTTCATGAAGCCAGTTTTGGATGCGCGTTCATTGGCCAATTAGAAATCGAGGGATTTCCTTCCCCTAGCAAATTACGGAGTTGTGTAGGGAAATTCGGTTGACCTAAATTAGTTAGCATGTAGCCGAATTCAAGTGCATTTTACTTGAAGACATGACGCGAAAGTCGTAACGTAAGAATGAGTCACTATGTGTGCATTGCAATCTTGAACCTGGCATTAGCTTAATCGTTGGTGGAGCTCTGTTTTCGTTCCTCCCGACTAATTACCATTGCGGATCAATAAGGGTTAATTTCACTTTCATTCTCTTTTACGAAAATTGAGTTTTGATCAGAAATGTAAATTATTAGTTTCGTATTATAAATCGCCATTAAAGTATTTTTAATCTTATCTGCTGAATTTCCGAAACGTTTAAGTAATACGAACATAATTATTAGAAATTCGAATAGAAGAATTATGTTGAAATGCAATTTTTTAAAATGAAAGTGATTATTTTACACACAGTATCAGCTGATAACGTGTTCGCAAGACTGAAAATAAGCTCCCACTGATTAAAGAAAGTTAGGAATTGCAATGCATTTCTTGATGGTACATATTTTCAGGAACTTTTTATGTGTGTTAGTACTTTTGCGATATTTACTTAACCGATAACTAATCAGCTAACACATTCACTAAAAATTTAAAAAACTGGAATGTTACTCCTTCCCTTCCTTCATTCTTCCTTCTGCTACGCATTCTGGAAGTATGATTAGTATTACAATAGCAAAAAGTCATGCATTCAATAAAAATATAAACAAAGACAGCCAAAGTTCATCCATCCAAATATTTTCCAGAACATTCAATTTGAATATCCCAAATATCGTTTCAAACTTTGTACACAAATGCAACCCATGTAAGAAAAGCATTAATAAACAGATATCTCTTTGTAAGATTGGCAGACTAGAGTCATTCACCAATATTCCTGTACCACCAGCGTCCCCGAATTCAGGCTCTGAGGTATCTATCAATACCTGACAACCAGAAAAAGTGAAGAAACAATAAGTGCAAAGTGGGAAATAAAGGAACAAAGTGCAAACTTTAACTCTTGTCCAAGACTCCTTATTCATCAGGTAATTTATAACGCCTTTCGGAAGGACAATCTTGACTGCCAATTTACTTTGAAAATTGGGCGCCACGAACCCTATTCTTTGGAAACCTTCTCCAAATGAGTTTTCGGTATAATAATGATGAATGAACGCTTCCACGTCGAAAATGCGTGATGAATTGACGCAACATTCATTCGCCCCTTTGAAGCTGAAAACTGCCTCTGAATTATTAATTGCCGCACTTGTCTCTAATCCCAGCGCAATCCCTGGTTTCCGATCGCAATTCACGGCTCCTATTAACATCGAGCCAGTGAGACGGATTACGCTCTCTACACCCGCAACGAGTCCCGATTCATTTTTCATGAAGCCAGTCTTGGATCCGCGTTTATTAACCAATTTGAAATCGAGGGATTTTATTCCCGAGCAAATTGGGGAGTTGCGTAGGGAAATTCGATTGACCTAAATTTGTTAGCATGTAGCCGAATTCAAGTGCAAATTACTTGAGAACAGGAACGCGAAGACCGAAACGTAAGAATGAGTCGCTTATCTGTGTGCATTGCAACTTGAACCTGGCATTAGCTTAATCGGTGGTGGATAGCTGTTTTTGTTCCTCCCGACTAATTACCACTGCGGATCAATTAGGGTTAATTTCATTTTGATACTCATTCCCGCAAATTCAGTTTTGACAGAAATGTAAATTATTAATTTCATATTATAAATCGCCTTAAAATTTTTCTAATCATATCTGCTTAATTTCTAAACTTTTAAGTAACGCGAACTGAATTCATCGAAATTCGAATAGAAGATTTGTGTTGAAATTAATTTTTAATATAAAAGGGATATTTTAGGACAAAATATCTGCTGATCAGGTCTTTGTAGAACTAAAAATAACTTCACATTGATTAATGAAAGTTAGAAATCGCAATGCGTTTTATGACGGTACCTATTTTCAGACACTTTTTTTGTGTCTTAAAATTTTCTTTGATTTGTTTTTACGATACATATAAATTATTAGTATTGTAAAATACAATATAGTTCTTATACTTATCAATATATAAAAATTTTCTAAAGTAGGTTGAATTTAATATCAATATCGCTATTCAATATCGCAATTCTATATTTATGCTAATCGTACTGGAAGTACGATTAGTATTAGAGTAACAGAAAGTCACGCATTTAATAAAAATATGCAACAAAGACAACCCAGTTTTTTTTTCAAGTATATTCCGCTACATATAATTTGAATATCCTAGATATTTACCTTCAACCCTTGTACACAAATCCAACTCATGTAAAAAATGTATTAATAAACGGATATCTTTTTTTAAATTTAGTAGACTAGAATCATTCATGAATATGTTCTGTGCCAATTTCTCCGAAGTTCAGGACAATGAAGTATCTGTCAATACCTTAAAAACAGGAAAACTCAAGAAAAAAAAGGGGGAACAAAGTTCAAAACTTAACTCAAGGCCAAGACTTCTTATTCCGCGGATAATTTATGACAGCTCTCGAAAGGATAGATTTGACTGTCAATTAACTTTGAAAATTGGGCGACACGAGCCTGCACCTTGGAAGCCTTCTCAAAAATGAGTTTTCGGTATAATAATGATGAATGAACGCGATCACGTCGAAAATGCGTGCAGAATTGACGCAACATTCATTCGCCCCTTTGAAGCTCAGAACAGCCTCTGAATTATTAATTGCCGCACTTGTCTCTAATCCCCGCGCAATGCCTGGTTCAAGATCGCAATTCACGGCTCCTATTAGCATCGAGCCAGTGAGATAGATTACGTGTAGGGAAATTCGGTTGACCTAAATTAGTTAGCATGTAGCCGAATTCGAGTGCAATTTTCTTGAGGACATGATGCGAAGGTCGTAACGGAAGAATGAATCGCTATGTGCGAATTGCAACGTGAACCTGGCATTAGCTTAATCGTTGGTGGAGCTCTGTTTTCGTTCCTCCCGTCTAATTACCACTCCGGATCGATTAGTGTTAATTTCACTTTGATTCCCTTTTCCGCAAATTGAGTTTTGATCAGAAATGTAAATTATTAGTTTCGTATTATAAAGCACTTTAAAAGTATTTTTTAATCATATTTGCTGAATTTCCGAAATGTTTAAGGAATGCGAACAAAATTCATCGAAATTCGAATAGAAGATTTATATTGAAACATTTTTTAAGTGAAAGTGATAATTTCGGACACTATATCCGCTGTTAAGATCTTTGTAGAACTGCAAATATCTTCACATTGATTAATAAAGGTTAGAAATTGCAATGCTCTGCAGATAACATCCTCAGATAAAGCTCAGGTTGCTCCCTCAAATAAGATATGCACAAATCTTTTCAAATAATTAGAACTCTACTCCTTGTTATCTTCCTCTTTTGGGCAACTGTCCCATGGTGGCCCAATTCCGTCTGCTTACTTGCAGATTTATAGTTACTTTTTAAAGTGGATTCCGAATCCCTGCAGACATCCATGGTACCTCTGGGACTCGATCTAATATGACTGTAGAGAGCTTGGCGTATGACTGTCATCCCAACCCCGTAAAAAGAAAACATCTCTGTTTTGAATTCTGCGACTAGGTAGACAAGGTGCGACAAGGTATGGTCCAACACAGATTGTAGCGACAGGGAGTTAATTAGTCAGTTTTATTTAAATCGAAATAGTTATAAATTAATATACAGAATTCTTCCCATGAATTACAATAATAAATTCTTCAATATCAACGATTGTTTAAACAATATATTTAATTTTTTTTTAATTATTAAATATTATTTGTCGTTAATTTCAGAAAACTAGCTGGGTAAGCAGTTTTTTCTGATGTTATCTTAAACATGTCCTTCACTGGTTCCTGTACCAAATCAATAGTGGATTTCAATGACACACAATAAGAACTGCTTGTAACCAACAGAACAGTGTGTTTGTTTTATTCCTATGTTCTACCACTCGCGTGTTCAATGCATTGTCTCGTGAAATTAATTCCTTGATAATGGCATAAGAAATCTGTCCATTCGAAGTTCACTGCTGATTTTCTTATCCATAAACTTAATTAAGTTTGGAATTTTTTTTTTTTTTTTTATCAAATTTCTTCAATTCAACATTTAAAAGTTTAAGGTAAATTCTTTTTCTTTCAACAAACCAAAAATTTTATTAGAATAATTTCTAAATTTTTTTTTATTAATGAAACTTTAGTTAGCAAAAAAAAAAAAAAAAAAATCACTCATATTTATTTAAAATAATATGTCAACAAAATATAGAAAATTTGAACTCGTCTAGGTACTAAATGATTTACTAAAGTAACTTTACTTTGAACACTAAAATATTTCTTCGTTTTTACTACTTGAATTGATGGAATAAATAAATATTTAATGAATTTACTGTTAATTATTATTAGTATACTGATTATTTTATTTTAAATACAATTTAACAAATGTTTTATTAGTATTGCAAAATACCAAATAATCCTTATACTTATCAATATACATATAAAAGAATTCTAAAGCAAGTTGAATTTAATTACAAAATGTTAATCGTACTGGAAATGTGATTATTATTACAATCGCTTGAAGTCATGCATTTCCTTAAACTACACAAAAAAATACAGCCAATTCATTTTTCCAAATATTTCCCGGTACATTTAATTTGCATATCCTATATATTTGCCTTCAACCTGTGTACACAAATCCAACCCATGTAAGAAAAGCATTAATAAACGGATACTTTTTTGCAAGCTGGGCAGACTGCAGTCATTCATCAATATTTCTGTACTAAACGTCTTTGAAGTTCAGCCCTCTGAAGTATCTATCAATACATTAGAACCAGGAAAATCGATGAAAAAAAAAAAGAGGAAACAAAGTTCGAACCTTAAATCTGAGCCAGTACTAATTATTCCGCGGGTAATTTATGACGGCTCTCGGAAGGATAGTTTTGACTGTCAATTAACTTTGAAGATTGGGCGACACGAGCCTGTTCCTTGGAAACCTTCTCCAAATGAGTTTTCGGTGTAATAATGATGAATGAACGCTTGCACGTCGAAAATGCGTGATGAATTGACGCAACATTCATTCGCCCCTTTTTAAGCTCAAAACTGCATCTGAATTATTAATTGCCGCACTTGTCTCTAATCCCAGCGCAATCCCTGGTTCTCGATCGTAATTCGCGGCTCCTATTAGCATCGTGGCAGAGAAACGGATTACGCTCTCTGCACCCGAAACGAGTACCCATTCATTTTTCATGGAACCAGTCTTGGATCCGCTTTTATTGGCCAATTAGAAATCGAGGGATTTCCTTCCCGAGCAAATGACAGAGTTATGTAGGGAAATTCGGTTGACCTAAATTAGTTAGCATGTAGCCGAATTGAAGTGCAATTTTCTTGAAAACATGACGCGAAGGTTGTGACGTAAGAATGAATCGCTATGTGTGCATTGCAACTTGAACCTGGCATTAGCTTAATCGTTGGTGGAGCTCTGTTTTCGTTCCTCCCGACTAATTATTACTCCGGACCGATTAGGGTTAATTTCACTTTGATTTTCTTTTCCGCAAATTGAGTTTATTTTGTAAATTATTAGTTTTGTATTATAAATCGACTTAAAATTATTTTTACTCATATCTGCTGAATTTCCGAAGAGTTTAAATAATGCTAGCGGAATTAATCGAAATTCGAATATAAGATTTATGTTGAAATGCATTTTATTAAATATGAAAGAGATATTTTCGTACAATATTTCTGCTGATAGGGTCTTTTGTATAACTGAAAATAGCTTCACATTGATTAACGAAAGTTAAAAATTGCAATGCGTTTTATCGTGATACATATTTTTCAGACATTATTTTTGTGTCTGATCATTTTTTCGATATTTAATTAAAAGATAACTAATTAGCCAACATAACTAAAAAAAATTTCAAATAATTACAATGCCACTCGTTTCCTTCCTCCTTCTTCCCCATTGGGGCGACAGCCCCATGGTGGGCCAACTCGTCTACCTATTTGCGGTTTTCGAGACAAAAGTTGTTTTCTTTTTATGGGGTAAGGCCGTCAGCTCAAAGCCCAACATTTTATAGTCATATTAGGTAGGGATCAAAGGTTTAAAGGGGATTCCGAAACACTACAAAACATTGATTGCATTGTCGGGACACGAACACAAAATCTGTGTTACCGCGCGCCAGAGCGCTAGCCATTCGGCGGCCAGGCCCCTTCATTATCTATAGCATATAGCATTAATTGAATATGATTACAAAATTCTGATTGTACTGGAAGTATGATTATTCTTACATAAGCACAAAATCATGCATTTCCTAAAAATGTACAACAAAGAGAGCCAAGTTAATGTTTCCGACTATTTTCTGGTACATTTAATTTAAATATCCCCTTCACCCTTTGATCGCAAATCCAACCAATGTAAGGATAACATTAATAAACTGATATCTTTCTGAAAGCTTGGCAGACTAGAGTCATTCATCAATAATTCTTTACCAAACGTCTCTGAAGTTCAGCCCTATGAGATACCTATAAACACATTACAACCAGGAAAACTGTAAAAATAATAATAACAACAACAACAACAACAAAAAAAAAAAAAACCGGAACAAAGTTCAAACCTTAACTCTGGGACGAGTCTCCTTATTTTGCGGGTAATTTATGATCGCTCTCGGAAGATCAGTTTTGACTGTCATTTAACTTTGAAAATTGGGCGACACAAGACTGTTCTAGAAACCTTCTCCAAATGAGTTTTCGGTATAATAATGATGAATGAACGGTTCCGCGTCAAAAATGCGTGATGAATGGACGCAACATACATTCGCCGCTTTTGAAGCTCAAAACTGAATCTTAATTATTAATCGCCGCACTTGTCTCTAATCCCAGCGCAATCCCTGGTTCTCGATCGCAATTCCCGACTTCTATTAGCATGGAGCCAGTGAGACGGATTACGCTCTCTGCACCCGCAACGAGTCCCAATTCATTTTTCATGAAGCTAGCCTCGGATCCGCGTTTATTGGCCAATTAGAAATCGAGGGATTTCCTTACCGAGCAAATTACGGAGTTGTGTAGGGAAATACGATTGACCTAAATTAGTTAGCATGTAGCGTAATTCAAGTGCAATTTTCTTGAGGACATGACGTGGAGGTCTTGACGTAAGAATGAGTCGCTGTGTGTGCATTGCCAATTTTCACCTGCCATCAGCTTAATCGTTGGTGGAGCTCTGTTTTCGTTCCTCCCAACTAATTACCTCTGAGGATCCATTACGGTTAATTTCACTTTGATTCTGTTTTCCGCAAATTGAGGTTTGATCAGAAATGTAAATTATTAGTTTGGTATTATAAATCGCCTTAGAAGTTTTTTTACTCATATCTGCAGAATTTCCAAAACATATAAGTAATACGAACAGAATTTATCGAATTTCAAATAGAAGAGTTATGTTGAAATGTATTTTTTAATATGAAAGTGATAATTTCAGGCACTATATCATCTGATAAGGACTATGAGTAACTGAAAATAACTTCCCAATGATTAAAGAAAGTTAGGAATTGTAATGCATTTTAAGACGGTACATATTTTCAGGCTCTTTTATGTGTCTTAGTACTTTTTCGACAATTAATTAACAGATAACTAATCAATTAAGATATTCGCCAAACTTTTAAATAACTAGAATGCTACTTGTTCCCTTCCTTCTTTCTTGCTTCTGCTAGGCATACTGGAAATATGGTTATTATTACAATAGCGTGAACTCATGAATTTTCTAAAAATATACAACTCAGACAGCCAAGTTCCTTCTTTCAAGTATTTTCCGGTACATATAATATGAATATCCTGAATATTTACCTTGAACCTTTGTACGCAAATCAAACTCACATAAGGAAAGCATTAATAAAGGGATATCTGTTTGTAAACTTGGCAGACTAGAGTCATTCATCAATATTCCTGTACCAATGTCTCCGAAGTACAAGCCAGCAAATCTGAGGTATCTATCAATACCTTAAAACCAGGAAAACCGAAAAAAAAGGGGGAACAAAGTTCAAACCTCAACTCTGGTTCAAGACTCCTTATTCCGTGGGTAATTTATGACGGCTCTTGGAAGGACAGCTTTGACTGTCAATTAACTTAGAAAATTGGGCGTCACGAGCCCTGTTCCTTGGAAACCTTCTCCAAATGAGTTTTCGGTATAATAATGATAAATGAACGCTTCCACGCCGAAAATGCGTGATGAATTGACGTAACATTTATTCGGCCCTTTTGAAGCTCAAAACTGCCTCTGAATTATTAATTGCCGCACTTGTCTCTAATCCCAGCGCAATCCCTGATTCTCGATCGCAATTCGCGGCTCCTATTAGCATGGAGCCAGTGAGACGGATTACGCTCTCTGCACCCGCAACGATTCCCCATTCATTTTTCATGAAGCCAGTCTTGGATCCGCGTTTATTGGCCAATTAGAAATCGAGGGATTTCCTTCCCGAGCAAATTACGGAGTTGTGTAGGGAAATTCGGTTGACCTATATTAGTTAGCATGTAGCCGAATTCAAGCGCAATTTTCTTGAGGACATGACGTGAAGGTCGTAACGTCAGAAGGAGTCGCTACGTGTGCATTTGCATCTTGAACCTGGCATTAGCTTAATCGTTGGTGGAGCTCTGTTTTCGCTCCTCCCGACTAATTACCACTCCGGATCAATTAGGATTAATTTCAATTTGATTCTCTTTTCCGCAAATTGAGTTTTGATCGGAAATGTAAATCAGTATTACTTTCGTATTATAAATCGACTTAAAATTATTTTTAATCATATCTGCTGAATTTCCGAAGCGTTTAAATAATGCGAATATAAGATTTATGTTGAAATGCATTTTTTTAAATATGAAAGTGATATTTTCGGACAATATTTCGGCTGATAGGGTCTTTTGAATAACTGAAAACAGCTTCACATTGATTAACGAAAGTTAAAAATTGCAATGCGTTTTATCGTGATACATATTTTTCAGACATTATTTTTGTGTCTTATCATTTTTTCGATATTTAAATAAAAGATAACTAATTAGCCAACATATCTATAAAATTTTCAATTAATTGCAACGCCACTCGTTTTCTTCATTCTTTCCTTCTTCCTCATTGGGGCAACAGCCCCATATTGGTCCAACTCGTCTACATATTTGCGGTTTTCGAGACAAAAGTTGTTTTCTTTTCATGGGGTAAGGCCGTCAGCTCAATGCCCAACATTTAATAGTCATATTAGGTGGGAATCAAAAGTTTAAATGGGATTCCGAAACACTACAAAAACATAGATTGTACCGTCGCGACAAGAACACAAAATCTGTGTTACCGAGCGGCAGGGCGTTAGCCATTTGACCACCAGGACCCTTCATTAACTGTGGCATACAGCATTAACTGAATGTGATTACGAAATTCTGATTGTACCGGAAGTATGATTATTCTTACAATAGCAGAAAATCCTGCATTTCCTAAAAATATACAACAAAGACAACCAAGTTCATTTTTTCAAATATTTTCCGATACATTTAATTTGAATATCCTCAATATTTACCGTCACCCTTTGTACACAAATCCAACTCATGTAAGGAAATCATTAATGAACGGATATTTTTTACAAGCTTGGCAGACTAGAGTCATTCATAAATATTTCTGTACCAACGTCTGCAAAGTTCAGGCCAGCGTCTCTGAGGTATCTATCATTACCTTACAACCAGGAAAACCGGAGAGAAAAAAACCGGAACAAAGTTCAAACCTTAACTCTGGGCCAAGACTCTTTATTCCTCGGGCAATTTATGACGTCTTTTGGAAGGACAATTTTGACTGTTAAATAACTTTGAAAATTGGGCGACACTAGCCTGTTCCTTGGAAACCTTCACCAAATGAGGTTTCGGTATAATAATGATGAATGAACTCTTCGACGTCGAAAATGCGTGATGAATTGACGCAACATTCATTCGCCCCTTTGAAGCTCAAAACTGCCTCTGAATTATTAATTGCCGCACTTGTCTCTAATCCCAGCGCAATCCCTGGTTCTAGATCGTAATTCGCGGCTGCTATTAGCATCGTGGCAGTGAAACGGATTACGCACTCTGCACCCGCAACGAGTACCCATTCATTTTTCATGGAGCCAGACTTGGATCCGCGTCTATTGGCTATTAGAAATCGAGGGATTACCTTCCCGAGCAAATTAGGGAGTTGTGTAGGGAAATTCGGTTGACCTAAATTAGTTAGCATGTAGCCGAATTCAAGTGCAATTTTCTTGAGGAAATGACACGAAGGTCGTAACGTAAGAATGAGTCGGCTACGTGTGCATTTGCAACTTGAACCTGGCATTAGCTTAATCGTTGGTGGAGCTCTGTTTTCGTTTGTCCCAACTAATTACCACTCCGGAGCGATTAGCGTTAATTTTATTTTGATTCTCTTTTCCCAAAATTGAGATTCGTTCAGAAATGTAAATTATTAGTTTCATATTATAAATCGCCTTAAAAGTATTGTTAATCATATCTGCTGAATTTCCCAAACATTTAAGTGATGCGAACGGAATTCATCGAAATTCGAATAGAAGATTTATGTCGAAATGTATTTTTTAATATGAAAGGGATATTTTCAGACACTATATCTGGTGATAAGGTCTTTGTATAGCTAAAAATAACTTCGCGTTGATTAAGAACGTTAGAAATTGTAATGCGCTTTATGATAATACATATTTTCAGACACTTTTTATTTCTCTTAATATTTTTTTTTGTTATTTAATTAAGAGATAACAACTTAGTTAACATATTTACAAAATGGTTTTCAATATTTACAACGCTACTGGTTTCCTTCCTTCCTTCGTCCTCAATGAGCAGCAGCCCCACCAAAGCATGGTCTGTTTATTTGCAGATTTCGTGACAGGGGATGTTTTCTTTTTACGGGGTAAGATTGTTAGCACTACGTTCAACGCTCTAGAATCATATTAGACCGAAACCTACTGTTTAAAGTGATTTCCAAACCACTACAAACATCCATGGCACATCCGGGACTCGAATTCGAAGCCTGTGGCACCAAGAATTAGAGCGCTAGTCACTGTCATTTCAAATTAAAGATTTACTTTAAAAATATGTATTTTTTCTTAAAAATTGTGTTCTGTATCAAATTATTAAATTGTGAATAGTATATTGTTACTTAATTAAAACTACCTAATATAAAATGCATAAATAGAAATAAATTGTTATTGTAATATGTAAATAATAGATTTTTTTTTTACTTATTTGGTTGAATAAGTAAATACTAAATGTATTTACTGTTACTATTATTAACATACTAATTATTTTAGTTTAAATACAAGTTGATAATTATTTTTATTAGTATTGTAAAATACCAAGTAGTCCTTATTATTATCTATATATAAAATTTTCTGAAGTAGGTTGAATTTCATTAAAAAAATGTAATCGTACTGCAAATATGATTATTATTACAATAGCAGAAAGTCATGCATTTCCTGAAAATATACAACAAAGACTGCCCAATTCATTTTTACCAGTATTTAACAGTTCATTTAATTTGAATATCCTAAATATTTACCTTCACCCTTTGTACACAAATCCAACTCATGTAAGGAAAGCATTAATAAGCGGATACCTTTTTGCAGACTAGAGTTATAATCAATATTCCTGTACCAACGTGTTCGAAGTTCAGGCCAGCGTCTCTGAGGTATCTATCAATACCTTACATCCAGAAAAACCGAACAAAAAAGAAGGAACAAAGTTAAGTCCTTTACTCTTTGCCAAGACTCCTTATTCCGTGAGTAATTTATGACGGATCTCGGAAGGACAGTTTTGACTGTCAATAACTTTGAAAATTGGGCGACACGAGCCTGTTCCTTGGAAACCTTCTCCAAATGAGTTTTCGGTATAATAATGATGAATGAACGCTTCCACGTCGAAAATGCGTGATGAATTGACGCAACATTCATTCGCCCCTTTTGAAGCTCAAAACTGCCTCTGAATTATTAATTGCCGCACTTGTCTCTAATCCCAGCGCAATCCCTGATTCTCGATCGCAATTCGCGGCTCCTATTAGCATGAAGCCAGTGAGACGGATTACGCTCTCTGCACCCGCAACGATTCCCCATTCATTTTTCATGAAGCCATTCTTGGATCCGCGTTCATTGGCCAATTAGAAATCGAGGGAATTCCTTCCCAAGCAAATTACGGAGTTGTGTAGGGAAATTCGGTTGACCTAAATTAGTTAGCTTGTAGCCGAATTCAAGTGCAATTTTCTTGAGGACATGACGCGAAGGTCGTAACGTAAGAATGAGTCGATATGTGTGCATTGCAACTTGAATCTGGCATTAGCTTAATCGTTGGTGGAGCTCTGTTTTCGTTCCTCCCGACTAATTACCACTCCGGATCGATTAGGGTTAATTTCACTTTGATTCTCTTTTCCGCAAATTGAGTTTTGATCAGAAATGTAAATTATTAGTTTCATATTATAAATCGCCTTAAAAGTATTTTTAATCATTCTGCTGAATTTCCGAAACGTTTAAGTAATGCGAACGTAATTCATCAAAATTCGAATAGAAGATTTATGTTGAAATGCATTTTTTTAACATGAAGATCTTTTCAAAAATATATATCTTCTGATAAGTGTTTTTTATAACTTCACATTGATTAACGAGAGTTAGAAATTGTAATACGTTTTATGATGTTGCATTTTCAGACACTTTTTATGTATCTTAATATATTTTCGATATTTAATTAAGAGATAATTAATCAGCTAACTTATCTACAAAATTCAAATAATTACAACAGTTCTCCTTTCCTTCCTTCCTTTTTCCTCATTGAGCAGCAGCCCCATGGTGGGTCAAGGTCATCTGTCTACTGGCAGATTTCGAGAAGGAGATATGTTGTTTTTACGGGGCAAAGTTGTTAGTCATACGACCAACGCTCTATACTCCACCGGGACTTGAGGCATATAGCAGCAGAATGCTAGTCACTCGGTTATCATGCCGATCCGCTGCTTGGTTAGGTGCGGTTAAATTCAAATTGAAGATTTATTTCTAAAATATTTATTTTATCTTTAAAAGTGTAGTTTGTACCAAATTATTAAAGTTTTAAAATTAAATTGTTAATTATTTAAAACTACTTAATATGAAAGGCATAAATATAAATATATTGTTACGGTAATAGAGAAAGAAAAGTGTCAAATTTATTTTGGATACTTTAATTAATCACATTGAATAAAATCGCAGTCGAGACCACTTTGTCTTAATTAAAAATTCGTATTAAAAATAAGGCGTTTTTTTATTATTGGATTGGTATGGACTTTAATAAAAAAGGCGTTTTTTTATTATAAATCCACACTATCAAAGTTAATTCACACTCCGCATTGAACTTCAAAAGTGCTGTTATGGAATACCGGAGAAAAAAAAAAATCTTTATTCAACGCAAGGATTACAACTTTGTTTCAACTTTTCAGGTTTTCTCAATGTAACTACTTATCAAAAATACGAGGGCTATTGATGTAAAGAAACTCATAAACTTATAAACTCCTCAAAGGGACACTGAATACTTTCATAAATCTCTCACTGATGTTACGCAAAAATTTTATCTCTTTATTAATCTACTCTCAACATACTTTTGATTTATGCGCAGTATTGTTGACGTTAAATATGTAGTACTCGATTAAATGTAGTGGAAGATATTTGAACAAATAAATTGAGATAAATATTGAGATTGTAGTATCAGTTCTTATAGAGTAGTGTTGTGATAACAATGAATTAAAGAAGACTAGCATTTTATGGTAAAAGTTCACTATTTTTAGAAAATTTTAAAATCGTAAGGCAAAGAAAGGCTTATAAATTTACCAATGTTAATTTCATTGACAATCAGAAGAGTATTTCCGTATAGTAAAAAATTAATTACTCAAAAATAAAGAATATTAACTTAAAAGGTATTTATGCGTTACAAGACACAGCAACAATCGATTTATGTCAATTAACTATTTAATGTAACCCAAAAATATTGTTTATTATGCTCTGCTTTCAAACATTTGTAAAAGGACAAAGATAATACCGATAATTTTTAAAATATTATATTGGAATTCTAAGTGAATATTTTATTTATAATTTATTATTTATTTACAATATTTTGCACATTCAAATGAAGTATGCATGCCAATATTTGAATATTGAAATAAATTTGCTATCATTATGGTATCGTTCCGAAACTAAACTTTCATGTCAAATGGTTTAAAAATCTCGAGGTTATATTGTTATGGTAATTATAATTTGAAGAATATACATTCGGAATAAAATTAACAAGGCACAACATACCAGAAATTTAAAATAATTAAATTAATTTTTAATTGATTTTAAAGTTTAAGCAATTGAGAAAAATTTGCATTAAAACATCATTGTAAAGTAAACATTTTTGAAAAGTGTCAAATTCTATGAGAGAACAAATTGTGTGCATATATAGTTTTAAGTATAAAATGCTTTATTATTTACTATTTTATTAATAGTAAATTAAGAGACGGGCTTTAATATAAATAACTTACTATGACAACTAAGAAATTTCAATTTTAAATTATCTGAAAATTTATGTGACTACGAGACTAATAATATGCATGATAATTTTATACTGCAAGTTTTTATATCAGTAATACAAAATAATTATTAATTCTGTTTCACTGATGTAACTTGGAATACTTTTTTATATACTTAATTTCCGTAGGAATTCTATAGGTTACAAATAATTTTGGTATGGCCATTAGACTAATAACTCCACACTATAAACTAGTGAAAGAAAATAAAACTAGCATTCACAAAACATTGCTGTTGTATAATTTCACAGTCGCGATATTATGTTGTGGCAATTATTGTGGCAATTAAATTTTGGAGAACGTAAATATGGACAAAAGAAATTCTGATTTTAAAAATATCACTGAAAAATAAAATATATTTTTAATAAGTGTCAAATTTAATTCGTGAATAAATTGTGCACGAATATTCTCATTTATAAAATGCATTAACATGTGTGTTTATATTAATAGAAAAATAGTTTCCTGGTTTTCCATTAAATTGTATAATTAAGAAGTGTTGATTTTTTTTAGTTATTTGAAAATTGAGTGTCATAGAATGTATAAATATGTATATTTTCTTTATTAAATCTACAAACAATGTGTATATCTGTATATATTTGTATAAAAGGACATTATTCGATTTCATTATTTTACAGTTAGTTTGAAATAGTTCCATTATAAATTTAATTTTCGTAGAAATATAGCTTCTATTTTGACAATTCTATTAATATTAAACACTAATGTACAAAACATATAGCATCACAATTCATGTCTCGTAAATTAAATAGATCCTAAATTATATGTATTTTGAATTCCATAAATAAATTAAACTATAAATTAATTATTGATTTAAGCTATGAAATTTAATCAGCTACCATAATTTTAAACATACAGATATTCAATTTCACTTCTAACAAATGTTAATATTACACTGACGTTTGAACATATGATCCAAATTTGATCAAAGCATACAACTCCTAATTTATAAGCAGTTTGACCTTCATTATAAATTGTAGGAAATAAATTTAAGAGCACTCCCTATAATTGTACAGATTTATTATAATACTATACAATGAAATCACTTTGTAATAAATTATGTAAACATGGTGTAATTTGAAGACGAGGAATAAATGTTTCAAATCAAAAGGCCTTTTTGGAATTCAAGCTTTTTTTTATTTTTTATTTTATCATTTATTATTTTAACGATGAAAACTATGATCATGAAAAATCGCGTAATGACTATAAGTATTGGAAAATTACGTTTATAGTAATTCAAATGTATTGCATGAAGTTTATAAAAGTTTAAATGTTTGATACCACATTGGAAAATCAATTAAATAGCTTAAAACAGGAGTAAAATAAATAAATAATTTTAAAAATAATAAATGATATAAAAAATAAATTATAATAATAAATAAATAATATATTTTTAATTAATAAAATATTCAAATAATATTAAAAATAATTAATAATTTTTATATAAATAATAATAAAGATTTAATTTATGGATTATTTAATAAGCGGAAATTATAAAATAACAATATCACATTATGATTAAGACATTCTTTCAATAGATACATACATTGATAAATTTCCATCAAAATCCTTTTTTCCTAATTTTTTTTTTTTTTTTTTGTTGCAAAAAGACATTTAAATTTATTTGTAGAAAAACTAAAATAAATAAGTAAAATCATGTTGCAAACAATAGACAATTTTTTTTAAATCGTTATTTGTCAATATTCTTCCATCAACCTTGCTATTCAGAATTTACTTAGTGTTATATGTTACGTTTAAGGACAATTTTAATCACCACAGAAAATGTTTAACAGAAGACTCATCGATTTTGATTTGAATATAATAAGAACCAATCACGTTAAAAGAAAAAATATATGTTTGGCAAATTGCTGCGCTCCTCTTTGCTTTAAAATGGTTTTACCTCAAATTCCTATTCACGAAGAATACATGAAAATGTGTTTTGAATTTAAAAATAAAAAAAAAGTTAAAAAATTTATTTGGAATAAATAAGTTTAGTATAATTATTTTCCAATAGTTAAATTACGATTCAATTTGTCTCTGAAATTTGTTGATACATTTGAAAGAATTAATAACACAGTTTTCTTGAATATTTGTATTCTATTCATTCACTTATATTTTAAGCATCATTGGGCGCGGTCAGTACTTGGGTGGGTGACCATCTGGGAACACCGCGTGTCGTTGGCAAATTTGGGACCTGAATGGCCGAGTGTCTAGCGCTCTGGCGCTCGGTTCCACAGGTTTCGGGTTCGAAAGCCATGGATGTTTGTAGTGGTTCGGAATCCACTTTAAGCCGTAGGTCCTGGTCTTTATGACTGTAAGAGCGTCACGGAGCAAAAGTCATATTACGGGTGCTCCATAGCTGCTTCCTTCCCCTTCAATCATGAGTCCATATGGGCTTGGGCTTGGCCAGCCAAGTGGGATAAGAAACAACAACAACAACAACATATTTTTCACTTCATTATTACCATTATTTTTTAATAAACAATTAATTCATTTGCTATAAGGGTTTTGGCCTTATTAAAAAAATCATTTTTATTCCATTAACAAAATGGAATGATCCGAATATAATATCCACAAAAAATATAAATTCCCAAACCTTACTAATGGGTGCTAATATACCAGATGAGATTGATAGATGGCAATCTTATTTTGAATTACTTTTGCACATTTCCCTAAATTCTTGTGTGCTGATATTGGAGACCTATAAACTAATTCCTATCGAAATGGAATTGACATTACACGCCATCACACATTATCGAAGATTTTATCACATCTTAGATATCTCGGACAAATCAATAAACTATATAAATATCCAAAAATCAATAAACTTGAAGTAATTCGATAGTTTTTGTAATAGTTTTAACCCGAAAAAAATAAGTTCACAATTGATAAACATAATCAGTATAAACGAAATTTTGTGTGAAGTGCCCATTACATATTTTCATTAGAAAAACAAAATAATTAGCACAATTTGACAAGGAAACTATAAAAAACCAATTCATAGAATGTGTAAGAAGACAAACAATCAAAGCAATAAATGTAATAAATGCCAAACTATGCGGCCAAGAACTCTAAAGAAAATTTGCTTCTCTTTTAATAATGGGTATTCATGGTAAAATGTAAAATAGCTTAATTAAATAAGCAAAAATAGCATATACAGTAGAAAACTTTAAATTAAAGATTGTTCAAAAATTAAATTCGTATTTTTAAATCTTAAAGAACAAAGTTTGCCAAGTAAAGCAATCATAACAATCATAAGTAAACCATAATAAAAAAAAAAATATGTATCAGATATATCTGGTAATTAGAAATATATATTTATTATGAGTAAATAACTTTTATTTGAATACTAGTTCACTGGAACATGTCGTAGTACTTGTATAAATTAAAAAAAAAATAATAATCTTACAAAACAAAAATTGGCGTATTATTACAAACATTCACTGACATGTCCCTAATTCACCCAAATCTTCTGGTTCTTAGGATTGTATACATTATCCAAATTATAACAGGCAATGAAATTTTTCATTCTCTTGTCCACCACAATAACTCAACTCCATATTCTCTTATAAAACAAAATTTAACTTTTTTTATTCTTATGCACTATTAAATACATAATTCATTCTTTCAGTTTGGAAAGCTAATTAATTTAATTGCAATTCTTATATATTCTAGAAACGATATTTTTCTAGAAGTAGAGAATTATTTAAAAATTAATTCCTTTGGATTCACTAATTTGACGGTTAGATCTTTCTTTTAGAAGAATATAATGTGGTTATTAGTACTTGAAACAAATACTAAAATTCCCCTTGTTATTACCCTAAAATGATTTTTATATTTTTGTTTTAATTAAATGATTTTTATATTTTTGTAGCGTTAAGTTCGTGAGTTGACTATATGCAGTATATAAGACGCTGTATGAAAATTATCACAGGTCAAAGACATATTAAAGATATAAGAAAACATGACTAATCTTTACATAAACTAAAAATATTAATTAGTACTTAATCTAATATCTGATATTTATTGGTTAAGTCTTTTTTATGGTGTATGATGACTTATTTACCAAATTTGAAACTTTTAAAGGTTAGCAATCAATTCGATTTCGACTAAAGATTCTTAATTACATGAATCCTTTTTTTTTTGTTTAATAAATGTGTTTTTAAATGTATTTCTTTACAAAACACATAATAATATTATTATTTGAATAAAAATTGTTAAGTATATCATTTTATAAAAGCAATTGGAGAGGTAAATTGCATAGATAGAAATCAGAATAACATACAAGAATGTATGGCCAGAAATGTCACCCACAGGCAACAGACAGCAAAGAAACAATTAAAAATATAAAACAGTTTAAATGACTTTATCCCCAAACCATTGCATTTCATTTATCATAATTAAAATTCTGAAAAGTTATTCTTTAAAACCGAATCCCTATCTCGAATTTATTCGCTTAGGAACAATCCTCGGAAACAATCCCAAACTCCTGACGCGCTGAAAGCAGAAAAGAAACTGTTTCCATTTACCTCGAAATCAAACAACATGGAATGACAAATATCTTCCTCCAGACAGAAGTACTAATTTCCCCAAGAACCTTGGAAACGCCATGATCGTTGTTTCAAGAAGATTGAGAGTTTGCCTTCATTAATCGTCATGGACAGCTGGAAACCTACTAATTAAAAGAAGTGCGAAAACTTGCAGTAATGATTTCGCTGGTCTGGCTCTGTCTTTTCCATCCAGACAGTCGATTACTTCGTGTTACCTGTCCGGAACTTGTCCAAGTGGGTGGCTGATGAATATACATTAAGGTGGCTGTTGAAAATATTGCATGCGAAATATAAAGCAGTCACTCATAAATGGTTAAGGAACTTCTGACAAAGGTATTTTAATTTTTGAGGTGCGAGTGTATTCAAGAATGCATTTGTACCATGTTGTTATTTTAAGTTTACATAAATGCGTGTTTAACTAGCTATGTTGTTAAGAAATATTGTCCTGACGTAAACATTTGAATGTCATTCCAGTTATGTTTCTGTTTTAAAATTTTACTCATTTTATACATAAACCTAAATGTTTATGTAACAAACAAGCGCAAATATATCTTATGACAACTTAAATTAAAAATTTATTTGTATTATTGCTGATTTTTATTTTAAATTTTATTTATTATAGGAATTGAAAAAAATGTATATATTTTTTGTATTTAAGTTATTTATTTTCAAATAATATAGAATATTGTTTATAAAAATTGTTTAAATCTTCTTAAAAATCTCTTATGTGTATTTAAATATTCGATTGAATATTAAACTGCTATTATAACTATTTGAACTGCTGTTAAACTATATAACATAATGTACTTTTTTTGTGCATAACTTTTCATTTTCTTTTGTTTACAAGATACTCTTAATGGTGTAAATTTTGGTCTTTCTTGCAGGCAGAGGATTGCTTCTTTGCTGTTCGAAACCGATTGTGTTTAGTTGACACAGGCCTCAGGATGTGCTGCCCACAAGAGTGGAGCACAGGAGAATCTCAGATATTAACGAGATGAGTAGAGCAACACGTTCTTCTTGGAAGAGTCTAGCTTTAGTATACAAATTGACAATAGAAGGATTTACATCTGGAGCGAACCTGGTAGATGAAATACTCTTGCATTTGTAAATGAAAGTGCCCGATTTGACAGAGGCGGTGTGATGGTTTGGGAGAGTATTTCTATCAATGGCCACACTGAAATGTGCATTATCAGGAATGGAGCAAACGACTCAGAGATATAGGGATGAGATCCTCAGACCTATTGTGGTGTTTTACGCTGCAGCAGCAATTGGGGATGAATTCATTCTCAAGGATGATAACGCCAGGTAACACTACGCTCAGCTAGGGGACAATTTTATATTCGATGAACGAATCCTTCGAATGGATTGGTGAGCATGTACCCCAAACATCAACTCAATATACCATGAATAAGGTTGCTAGTCACTTATCACCTACAGGAACAATTCAGCAGTTGGAAATCTGTCTTCTACAGGAATGGGGGAGAATATATCAGTTCCTCAGTGATAAAATCATTGATACCACGCCATCGTAGGTGTGCGACGTTGTTTTCAGTCCGGGGAAACCATACCTCTTATTGTAAATAATTTGCATTCGAGAAATCACATTTTTTGTTTGTTCAATTCCTACTATTAGTTCGCACTCTCCTTATATATATCTTGTTCAAATTTTCAATCGTTCATAAAATACTTTTATTCATCCACTCAAGTTCAAATACATTTTTTGAAACTTCTAGTGGAGGGCACTGGATGTTACTACAGTTTTTTCAAATATTAATTCAGCAATTAAATTTAATTAATTAATTTTAGATTTATATGGGAGAAAAAATTTCTCTAACTAAAATAAAAATTTTCTTTGTTGACCTAAGTAGAAATTGATACCATTTTCTTTTTATATTACTTGTTTTGATACTATGCTCGAACTGTGCATTTTTCTGTTTACTGACAAATATCATCAATAAAATTTAATTATTCTTGTCTGTTGCTTCTTTTTATTTTCTTATATCTTACAACACATATACATCATATATCAATCACCAAAACAAATTCTCCTCCGCAGTTTATACCAAAAATCATAATATTAGTAACTGTTTTGAAGAACATATTAAATATACTATTGCAATTTTGATATTCTTCAATAGAAGTGGTGGATTATTTTTGCCAGTCTTGTTTTAAAATAATGTTATATGATCACTTGCAAAACAAAATGTATCGTCTTCCATATTTCTAAATATTGTTTTGAGCTTTTGCGACAAATTTGGAATTTATTGCTCACATAAATTTTATTCATAAAATTGAAATATTGTTTCCCTGTATTTTTCCTGCACCTGCGTCATCTTAAGCGATATTTGAGGCTTATTTAGAGAAAATAGAGGGATGTAAAAATTTGTAGGAGAATATGAATTTAATGGGATTTCTTGTCACACATTTTGAAGAATTTTGACAAAGTGGACGTAAAAAAATATATTTAATTTTAATAAAAAATAACTGATATAAATTGTAACCCATATATCTATCTATAAGACATTTAAGCCCATAATTGAAAAAAAATACTTGATAAATTTCTTAATAAAAAGATATTAATGAAATTCTGAAAATATCCATAATTCAAGTTTTCATATACAATGATCAATGTTAGTAACTTTAAATTCGATTTAATTTACTTAAAATAAACAAAAAATGAATAAATGACGTTTATGAAATTATACAATCACAAAATGTTAGTTTCATAAAAATCGTAATTAAATCCTAAAAATAGCAAAAATAAATTTGTGAATTTAAAATGGAAATGATATTCAATATTTTTAACCTTATCAGAAGCAAAATAATGTAAATTAGGAAAAGAATGAAAAGTAAATTACATAACTTTGCTCAGAATTATGAAGTTTTATCATTCTGTGTATAATGAATGAAATTGAATGCTTAATTGCTTAACTTTAAAATAATAATTAGATATATAGATGGAAACATGGTAAAAATAGCATATTCAATGTGAGTTTATTTATAATATTTAATGATAATTAGTTTTGAAAGCATATTTTTTCTGATTTAGCAACGATTATTATTTGATATTTGATTTGTAAAAGTATGATTTGGTCATCATAGTTTTTATAGTGATAATAAATAAATGGTAATGACATTCAAAGCATAATATATGTATTCTTATTAAAATATAACTTTATTATTTAATGTAATATTTTTTTTCATTTCATGGTTAATTATTTCAGTTGAATTTAAAAAGTATTTTTTTTTGGAATTATGCACAAATTTAAATAAAAAGTAAATATGCTTTCAAGACAGTTATTTAATTCTATTAAATAATGCTGTTATTATTTGAAAAATAACCATATTAAAAAATTGCAGAGTTCAGTATTATTAGATTATATTTTCATTAACCCTCCTTTTTCTTTCTTTGAAATATAAAATTGATTAGCATTGGTTATTCAATTACTTCTATTAGCTCTCACTCTCCCTATATATATCTTATTCAAATTTCCAATAGTTCATAAAATACTTTTTATTCATTCACTCAAGTTCAAATATATTTTTTAAACTTGTAGTGGATGATACTGGATGTTAATACAGTTTTTTCAAATATTAATTAATTAATTAAATTTAATTAATTATGCTTTGGGTTCAATTCCGATTTCTCTCCTTAAAATCTTATTTATATTAATTGTAATTATTTAATAAAAAGCAATTTATTATTACAGGAAGAACATATATGTCGTTTAATTATTGTATTATAATCGAATTTTAGAATGATGTTACTTGTATGCTAAGGATGATAAGAACATATAAGAAGTCATGAAATATCGTCCTTCTCCCAAATTTAAAAAAAAAAGTATAGTCTTGAAGCATTATGAAAAATTTAAATATCTTAAAGCATTATGAAAAATTTCAGGATTGACTTTTGATTGTCGCATAAGTGTATTGATATTTTTACAATTTTACATTTTGTGAGGAGAGGGCAATTTGAACACATCTATATAATTTAATTAAATCTGTGTATCCTCCAGTTGAAACAGTTATCATTGGGGTACGACGAACGTCGTAGAGATAAAAATTAAATAACCATATTTTATGATATTATTTGCATAAAGCTTAAATGAAATGTTTGGAGAAGACAATCTTTGAATTTTAAAGCATCTAATAATTGCTCACTACCTTGTAAGGAATTTCAAATTTTAATTCTAAAATACCAGTTTCTTTCACAACAAAATATTTATATTTAAAAAAAAGGGCTTATTTATGTGGAAAAATATTAAAACCAAAGATTTAACTAAGAGAGCTTTCGGATATTAGACCAGGTAATAATAATAATTATATATATATATATATATATCTTTGATGCAAATTTTATCGTAAGAAATTAATAATTATGTTTGCATCTCATCATTGATAATGTTTAATTGAAACTACTAATAATTTTTCAAGTTTAATATTATATTTTAGATTTTTATTTAAAGCTCTAAAGTTACTAAATACTTGCAATAATAAATCCTTTTGCAGGGGGATTACTATTTTCTTTTTCTTTTAAAGGGAGACCAGAACATAATTTTGAGAAACATTGTATTAAATAAATTATTGATTAGTAAATAAAACAACATGTAATAGTAAAGTAACATATTGTTTTAAGAACTAAGAAAGGAAAATATTTTCATTTAAATATTTAAATCTTATAAATATTTTTAGTTTATATATTATAGTCTTATGAATATTCTTATACGTAAGTCTTATAAAATATTAGTTTTCACCTAAGACAATTTCAAATGATAAAATAGTTCATTTTAAATTTGATATTTAAACCGGGTTAACAACAATAAGGAATCATATCATATGATTTAAAATCTGTTTTAAAATAATAAAACAATTCTTTTAAAATTCTGGTAAATATATTTGACAAATTGCAACAGATAGGAAATAGATTATAAGATTTTAAAATCTATTTCGAAATGCCAAAATATGTAGCTTTAATACTTGATCTATGCTTGTTATAAAATATATTTAATAATAACATGTCAGAAATAGGAAAGCAATTTTCATTTTATTGTTTTCTGGTGTAAAGTGTATTTTTTTTCACAGTTTTGCTTAGATTGTGCAGAAACTTAAAAACAGAGAAACTACCAGATGTTCACGGTACGAAGAAAAAAAAAACGTTGAATAATATTTTTTCTCACGTTTGTTGTCTAGAGTGGCACACAATTCGTAAAGTAACTTCTTTATAGATATGGTGGAAAAATAAAAATGAAGTTGCCAATAAGCTTTTATGTGAAACCTTTTTATCTTGATTGAAAATGAAACTGTGAGGAGGAATGAAAAAGCGCTGGGAAACTAAAAGAAGAAGAAAAAAATAAAATAAAAATGTTCTTTTTTCTAGCGGCGACCTTCTAACTTCTTTGAAGAGTTGAAAACAGGAACTATAAAGAAAAGCAATGACGTGAAAACAAGAGAAAGGAGAGCTTCCGAAAAATTGGGGATTCTGTAAAGGGGACTGTCAACATACTGAAAGTAATTCCATTTAAGAGAGTGTAGTAATGGGGAATTTTTTCTTAATACCTCATTTAACTCATTGATGTTCCTTCCGATTGATTAAGACTTCATGCATTCCTTCTACTTTTTCATCTTGGGAAAAGAAAATGATAAAAAAAAAATTAAAAAAAAACCCTTTTTCCATTTTTGCATAATCATATGAGAAACATATCAATTCCCATGAATGTTTCAAAATAATTTGTTGCAAACCATTTTGCATATAAATTTTAGACAAAGTTAGATTATTTTAATTATAATTTAATATTATTAATTTAAATATAAATATATTATTCAGTAGATAAAGAGAAAACAATATTTTAGATAAATAAATAATATATAACAAAAAAAATAATATTTAATACAAAAATGACTAAAACATTGGAGGCATGTAGTAATTAAAATATAACATATTTTATCTAAAAGAAATATTTAAAGAAAATTTCAGTTTAAATACAAACTTATATACAATTATATATATATAATACATTATAATTTTTGGACATTTTTTACTACTTTGTAAATACTTCGTTTTAAATTTTATATACTAACTAGGTTAACAACAATAAGGAAACATATTATATGATTTAAAAATTTTTTAAAAATAATAAGGCAATTCTTTTAAAATTTTGGTGCATGTATTTGACAAATTGTAAAAGATAGGAAATAGATTATAAGATTTTAAATCAATTTCGAAATGCCAAGATTTATAGCTTTAATACTTGATCTATGTTTGAAATAAAATATATTTAATAATAGCATGTCAGAAATAGGAAAGCAATCTTCATTTTATTGTTTTCTGGTGTGTTGCATTTTTTTTCGCAGTTTTGCTTAGAAACTTAAAAACAGAGAAACTACCAGATGTTCACAGTACGAAGAAAAAAAAACGTTGAATAATATTTTTTCTCACGTTTGTTGTCTAGAGTGGCACACAATTCGTAAAGTAACTTCTTTATAGATATGGTGGAAAAATAAAAATGAAGTTCTTTTATGTGAAACCTTTTTATCTTGATTGAAAACGAAACTGTGAGGAGGAATGAAAAAGCGCTGGGAAACTAAAAGAAGAAGAAAAAAATAAAATAAAAATGTTCTTTTTTCTAGCGGCGACCTTCTAACTTCTTTGAAGAGTTGAAAACAGGAACTATAAAGAAAAGCAATGAGGTGAAAACAAGAGAAAGGAGAGCTTCCGAAAAATTGGGGATTCTGTAAAGGGGACTGTCAACATACTGAAAGTAATTCCATTTAAGAGAGTGTAGTAATGGGGAATTTCTTCTTAATACCTCATTTAACTCATTGATGTTCCTTCCAATTGATTAAGACTTCATGCATTCCTTCTACTTTTTCATCTGGTGAAAAGAAAATGATAAAAAAATTTTAAAAAGACCTTTTTCCATTTTTGCATAACCATACGCGAAACTTATCAACTCCCATGAATGTTTAAAAATAATTTGTTACAAACCCTTTTACATATAAAGGTTATACAAAGTTAGATTATTTTAATTAAAATTTAATATTATTAATTTAATTATAAATATATTACTTGGTAGATAAAAAGAAAACAAGTTTTTAGATAAATAAATAATATATAATAAAAAAAAATAATATTTAATACAGAAATGACTAAAACATTGGAGGCATGTAGTAATTAAAATATAACGAATTTTATTTAAAATAAATATTTAAAAAAAATTCAGTTTAACTACAAACTTATTATATAAAATATTTATATTTAATACATTGTAATTTTTGGAAATTTTTTACTACTTTGGAAATACTTCGTTTTAAATTTAATATACTAACTAGGTTAACAACAATAAGGAAAAATATAATATGATTTAAAATTTGTTTTAAACTAATAAGACAATTCTTTTAAAATTTTGGTACATGTATTTGACAAAGTGTAACAGATAGGAAATAAATTATAAGAATTTAAATCAATTTCGAAATGCCAAAATTTATAGCTTTAATACTTGATATATGTTTGTAATAAAATATATTTAATAATAACATGGCATAAATAGGAAAGCAATCTTCATTTTATTGTTTTATGGTGTAATGTTTTATTTTTTTAATTAAAGTGAATTTTTTTATATGACATATAATTTATCGATATAGAAATTTTTTTCCCAAAGCTAGTTTTTTTATATTTTTAAAATACATAAATTTTCAACAGTCATACGTATACTAATACATATTTTGAGAAGCAATTTGTTGTTTTCCTTCTTTTTAAGTGCTAGATAAATGCAATTATAAACAAAAAGTATTGCAATATATAAAATAAATAAATTCGGTTCATCTCAGGATTTAAAGTATGATCTGTTTTAATTTAGTGAAAATATCAATTTAAATCATTAGATATCATATTAATATTTTTATTTAAATTAAATTATTCTTTAAAATACGCTTATAAAATAATGTTTTTGCCTAGATGAAGACCAAGTTGATTATCTCAATTAGATTATCTAATGTGTAATGTGAATTTTTATCTTATACACGTTTTCTACATCGTATTTTAGCACTGCTGAATTTCTCCATGAAAAAAAAAATTGGAATTGTCACAAATAAAAGAAAAATTTTTAATCTATTTTTATCAAAAAAATACTTGACAAATTTATTTATTAATACAAATTTTTTAATGGATAAAAGTAAAAAAAAAAAATACTTTCATCTAGTTAATTAAGATTAAATTCATGATTCAGATTAGAAAAATTACTACCTCAAAAAAATCTAGAAATACTAGACAAATTTATAAATGCTATCAATTATGAAACATGATTTAATAGATAAAAAAAAGACACGTAAAATGTAAAGTCTTCACTATCATTTTAAATTAAAATTTTTTATTATGCATTTAAAAGTAAAATAAACTTCCATTAACTTATATATTATTACATGACATAAGCATAAATTAAAATATTTGAAGTTATTTAATCTAAAACTCAAATTAAAGCATTTGATTTTTAATATTTTTTTTTTTTAAATATGCCATAAAATTTTTATAAGAGAATTATTTTTATCACTTTTGCTGAAAAGTGCAATTTAATTCTTTTAATATACATGTTTACAATTTCCAGACAAATTTAATTATAGATAAATAGTTTTGATAGGCAAAAAACATATTAGAATATTTGATTCATTTAGTAAAAAAAAATTGAGATTTGTTATTTCAAATTAAAATACCTTTCATGTACTATATAATAATTAGATACAACCAGCTGACTAATAAAACAAAACAGTCTCTTTTAATAATTTTTTCTCTTATAATTTTTTCAAAAATATAGAATCAAAAATAGTGCAAAATGTGAAATATTTTATAATTTATGTATCAATTATTCGCTGTAAAACTATATTTTTCTTTCCTTCATATGTGCTGAAGTGTTTTTTTAAAAGACATGTTAATATATGATGCAATTAAATTTAATAAATATCTTTTTAATAGAATTCCAGAAAATTGCATAAGCATTATTATTAAAATAGAGTAAACAAAATTTAAAAATAATTATTACAAAATCTAAATAAATTTTTTGTAACTCATTTATTATTTACTATCAACAACATATCGAAAAAATTAAATATTAAATATTATGTTTTATAATAAAAGTTGTTTTAGAATTATTTTAAGAAATACTTTATATATTTAGTTCTTTCATTTCTCTTTAATTTTCTTCTTTATGTGTTTAATGTTAATATCTATTAAAAAAATAATATAGAGAATGTTTAAGTATTTTGTTTTATCTTATACTAAATTATTAAAATAAATTGTTTTCAAAAATCATTTTTTGTTTAAGTAAAAAAAAAGGATTCTTAAAAATATTTAAAAATCTATTTTTTAAAAAAAATAATGCTTTTTGATTTCCTTGAGATATTAGTCAAATTAGGAAAGTTTCTTGCATCCATTCATTCATTATTATGTTATTAATTTTAATTAAAAATATTTAATTTGATTAAATATTAAAATTAAAATTTTGATTAAATATTTTTTATAATTATGATTCATAAAAATTAATCTAAGTTAATGACATTGCTAATCATATATTGATCACTAACAATATATTTTGGTATTTTTTTTTTTTTTTTGGGGGAGGTTAAAAAGTCATATTTTGTAATTTTTATCCGAATAAACAGAGAAAAACAGAACACATTGGTATTTAAATCTCCAAAAAAGATGTTATTTTTTAATACGCTTTTATTAGTTTCCCCTGCATGTTTGTTTGTTTGTAACTAACTCTTTGGGCTCGATTTTGCCCTACTTTAAGCGAACAGATTTAATTTAAACGTTGTAGACTTATCAAGGACCGACGACAATAACATATTTTGATAAATTTATTATCTCATCATGATTAGGATCGCCAGGATTAGCGATTTGATTTTAACTTATGAAGAGCAATTTAACCCATATAGAATGAAAGTACCTAAGACATTCAAACGTACGTGGGACAGTGGCACAACGGATAACACGCCTGACTACGGATCAGGAGATTCCCTGTTCGAATCCTGGCTGGCTCGACATATTCGGATTTAGCCTTTGTTTTACTTACAATTAAATTATTGTAAGAACTATAGTTCCAGTCCTCCGTACCGGGACCTCATTTAAATATTATAGTTTAAAATCACTAAAAAACACGTTTTTAGAGTTAATCAAACTAAAAAGTAATTGTTAACATAAGAATAAAATTACTGACTAGAAAATGAATGTCACTAATAATTTTCTCGTCAATAATTTTATTCTTATGTTAACAATTATTTTTTACTTTTTAGTTTGATTAACTCTAAAAGCGTGTTTTTTAGCATTTTTAATTTAAAATCTACTTTGAAATTTTCAATAAAGAAGAAACAATTTGACAGAAGCAAAACGATGAACTAAACGACCCTTGAAATAATGCATTCTATATTACTTCCACAAGGGAAAAAATGCAGAAAAATTACGTATAAAGATCATAGAAGAATAAATAAGACATAATTCCATTATTACCATAAAGGCCAAAGACCATTGTATTATAAAAGACAGTACATGAAGTTAGTTAAAAAATAATCGCATGTTTAATTTTCAGAGAATTTATAATGAATAAAATTTCACAGATATAAGCTTATAAATATTTAATTTAAACATTAAACTGTGTACAAATATAGTGAATTGAGTGTATGAACCAAATAAGAGATAACAAGAATATCTTCCGATAGATTAGTGAAAATTCTAATGCTAATTCAAAAATATATTCTTCAGATATATTTATTGAGTATTTTTTAAAAAAGAAAATTCATTAACTCAATTAAAACTCAAAGTAGTTTGGTTATACGAATAGACACTTTATTTAAGAAAATATAGTTTTATTTTCTTATATTTATATTTTCTTAGTTAATATTTTCTGTATTTGCTTTTGATATTCATAATCACAAGTATTTTTTATATTTATTAGAAATTAATTATTTATTATATATTTTCTTATTTTTTATATTTATATTATTTATTATTTATATTTATTTAGTATGTGATATTTAATGCACATTCTTTTTTCTTAAATCAAAAGGAATTTCATACTTATTAAATTCGCAAACATTTAATAACATATTCATTAGATTTACTTATGTGCAAATATTGTATTCATTAGATTTATTTACAGAACTAACTATTTTCCAATTAAGGAATAGTATAATTGATGAATATTAATGCACTTCATTATATTAGCTTTTTATAGCATAATACTAATTTTCTAAAATCTTTGTAATTAAATAATTGCTTCTACATTCCAGTATTCAGTATTAATTATAGAAATGTATTTTTAAAAATTCATTAAACCTACATTTAAAAAATATTTCTTTTAAAAGTGCTAATTTATTATAAATCATATGGGAATTTTGCTCATTTCAATTATAAAAAATTCGAAGTCGAATTTTAGAAATTTAAAATTTGATAAATAAAAAGCAATCTTAATTCAGTATAATAGCATAAACGTTGAATATTAATGTATTTTTACTTAGATTATTGATAGTATATCTATTAAGGATAATTTTTAAAAACTCTTTCTTAGATTCCGAAAATTTGATTACATAATTTAAAAAGTGATTCATATTTTTTATATATTTTTGTTTGTTAAAAATTATTAAATATTTTATTTTTAAAAATTCACAGCAAAATTTAATTTCAAAATTTTAATAAAATATTTAACTAGGGTATATTTTGTAGAAAAATTAGCATAATAAATAAATGTTAACAGAATTAAATTAACATCTTATTAATAATATAAAGTTCAATTTTTTTTTTTTTTTTTTTAAATTTCACAAAAATAAATAAATAATTAATTAATTCAAAATTCTAATTATTTTTAAAATTTTTCATTAGATGCAAAAAATTTTATAACGAAAAGAATATTAAAAATTTAATTTCATTGTACTTTTATTTTAGAGCAATCCTTACATCAGCATTTCTCAACCTTTCATTATTTGCAACCTAATTTTCAATTATAATTTTTATGCTGCCCCACTTTTCTCATACAATAACAATGTATACAATAATAATATATTTTTAGCATTTTGACAAAAAAAATTCATTACTACTTACTTAAAAAATTACCAAGAATATGTAAATTTATTGATATCTGGCAGCACCGGTCCGCTACATTGATAAAACTTGAATCTTAAAGTCTCTCTACCGCCCTCTGTTATGTCCGCCATATAGGATACTCTTGCAGCATCGCGTGAAGTTCGGATTTGCCTCGAACATTCTAGAACAGGGGTGGCTAATCCAAATGATTTTGCGAGCCACTTTGGAAATGCATCATAACTCCACGGGCCGCATATAAAATTATACACTCAAGAGCCAAAACATTATGACCACCCCTACATTTTGCAATGAACTCGCCTGGATGACGTGGAAGGCACGTGATCATGTGGAAGTGGTACTTAACTGGTATTAAGTGGTGGTATTAATCCATGCCAAGACGGGTTGAAGCTGTGTTGCGCGCCAAAGGTGGGCCAACTCGTTATTGACAGGTGGTCATAATGTTTTGGCTCTTGAGTGTATATCCCTATATTAAATTTAAACCCACTATAGGCATTTTTTTTAGAGTGAAAGATTGAAACATAATGAGTTATTATTATTATGCTTACTATTACGTCACTGCGGTCACTTAAAGTGAAACATATAACCTGTTATGTTAGATGTTCCAAGATGCTTGAGCATCATGAGTTCGCAGAATATAATTTAATTATTCTATGAATTCATAGCTGTATACTCCTAAATAAAACAGGTGACATCTGTCATATAATCGCAAGAATATTATTTTAGAATCAAAATTAATTTTTTCTCATAATTTCGTTAGTTAATTTTTTAAATAGATGAATGCACACATAATGTATTTTTTTAATACGTTGGTTTTCACTATTTCGGCTATTATAAAATAAATATATTTTGTAAAAGTGTGATAAATCTCACGGGGCGGAAATATATTCAAGGCGTGGCGCATGCTCCCCGCGGATTGGCCACCCCTGTTCTAGAACATCAGCACGAAAGCAAAGGCAATGTTTATAAATGCAACGCAACCTTGTTCAATACCAGTCTCAGTCTTGTCGATCTTATTATCACTGTCAAAACTATAGTGGATATGTATGTTGTAATTTGCATGTTAATTGTTTTTCATGGTAAAAATATTCATGGCAGTAGATTTATACAGGTTCATATATAAATTTTTAAGTGGATGATGAGTTTCTTGCTCTGAAAGCAAGAGCATTTCGTATAATATTACCATGTTCGACATCTTACCTGTGTAAGAAGGAATTCTTTGCGGAGGCTGCTTTGAATATAAATGCAGATCTCATCTAAATATAGGAAAATAACTGAGAGTGTCTCTTTCTATTATTAAACTTCGAAAGACTTTGCTCTACAAGATAGGTTCAAGTGAACCACTAATAATTTAAAAATTTGTTTTTAATTTAGTATCTGTAAATTAATAATTATTATTTTTCCCCCAATGCAGCTGGAAAATACTTAGACAGTTGTCTTTTATACCATAAGCAAGGGCTGCACCGACGTTATTCACTACCTGTATCTTGAAGATAAATTACGGACACTGAATAAAGCTCTACAGTCATTTTAGACCGGGACCTAAGGTTTAAAGTGGATTCTGAACAACTACAAACATCCATGGCATCGCCGAGACTGGAACCCGAAACCTGTAGTATCGAGCGCCAGAGTGATAGCCACTCGACCGTCAGGCCCTAAATACATTACGTAGCATTGATACAATACTATTTATAAGTTTTTTATGTCAGTTTAAATGTGTATTTTAGTGTTTAGAATATATTTTGCTGTGTTTTCTTTTCAGAAGATAAATCAACTTTTTTAATAACATCTTCTTTTCGATATGCGAATCTTTTAGTGTTACCCCGACCTCCTTGGATTGCGTGTTCCACAGGTTGAATGAAAGTCGCTGTCTTTCATCAAAAACTAATTATATTTCTCAACACATATCTCATCATAGATCCACTAAATTACATGGAAATTTTCGTTTTGAAGTGATTAATTACATATTACTATGGAACACAAAAATATATTTAAGAGAAAGAAAGCTAAGATGAATAAATTAATTTTTTTTCTGTTCTCCACTTAAATTAAACGTACACTTCAGTAAAAAATATTAAGATGCAAAATATAAAATAAAATATCAAAATTAAAATAAATAAACCCAAATAATTTTCTTTTTTTTTTGTGAAAGAATACCTTAAGAAGCTATTCTTATAAAAAAAAAACCCAAAATAAATAAAATATTACGAGATTATGACAAAAATATTATGAGTCAGAAATGCAATGAATAGATATGAATTCTATGAATTTTGTAACCAAAAAATCAATTTAACAATTCTATAAGTAATTACAACTCAGTACTTTTTTTGTTTTTGCAGTGCTTTAAAAAAGTTTCATTTAGTGTTTTTTTTATTTATAGAGCTCACAAATTTAGTTTTCATATAATTATATTTGAATGACTTTTAATTAAAACTTTTTATTGAATGAATTTCTTTTGAAAGACATTTTAATTTAAATTTTTTATTCAATGAACTTCATTCGAATGACTTTTTAATTTAAATTAGTATATATAGAACAGTTTGAAACGAAAATTTCATTAAAAAACATTATAATTAATGTATAATATCTATTCACGAATTTTTAAAATTTATTGCTTAATATTTCCAATAAATAATTTTTATTTAACTTTTCAAATTCTTGCTGCTCTTGTCTTAATATAATTATCAAACCTGTATCGAAATTTTCAATTGACATAAATGACACGCTAAATTATTAAGATTATCATCCAATTTGTATCCCTAATAAACTAATTTCTCTCAATTTTCTTATGGAAATGTAGAAATTTTTCATTTATTTAAATATAAGATAAGGTTTTAATTACATTTTTATTATTTAATTAAGTTATTTTGAATTTATTTCTAAGATAAGATATCAAAATAATTATACCGAAATTATTTTCTACACTCTAAACTAATTTTTAAATTGAATTGTTAAATTTGTGTATAAGATAAAATATACTTTTGTAGTTCATTTGTTTTTTACATAGAAGCAACTCTTTTTTAAATACGAAATATTGCTATCGGTAGCTCATGTTAAATGCATAGATTTTTATTTCTACGATTATTAATTTAAATAATTTCTCATATTTGTTTTCTCTTTTTAATTGAAAATTTCCGTTGAATTCAATATTTTTTAAATTTATTTTAACATATGCAAACCGTAATGACAATTAAATGAATGCGAGAACTCCACGCATTTTCGTTAAAAAATATATTTAATGTTGTCTAAATTTTCAATAAGGTGTTTTATTTCCAATTCATGTAATTCTTATTAAGAGGAAATTAGAAAAAGAGAATTATGATTTTTTTTTTTTAATTTAAATTTTGTTTCATTTCTTTAATTGAAAATTTCTCGATATTCATTTTCGGAATGAAATGCGGCATATGAAAATATATGATTTTAAATTTTTCTAATAATTTCATTTTTTCATAGAGATATTTTTTGATTAATCAAAAATTGCCTGAGATCCAATTTATTCTTTTATGATTAAGTTACCTTCATTAATGATTATTTTTATCTTTCACGTTAGATTGAAAATTAGTCCGTCGGTATTCAGGCATCAGATACATGTTGTTTCTTACATTATTAAATATTTGTAATAAAACACTGAAGTAAATTATTGGCAAGTGAAAGTTGACATTTAAAAGTTGCCTAAGCATATATTTACTTTTAATGCAAAATTTATTTCTTATCAAAATAATTTCAGAAAACATATAAACTTAGCACAACAATGTAAGACTAGACTATAGATGAACTAACATTATTAGTAAGGAAAAATAATGAATTGAATTCTGGTAATATAGCCATAATTATATTAATAGAAATTACATAACGATTTAATCTATGACATTTTAGATGTTTTTCGGTCATTATGATATCATTTTATTATATTATCAACTTTTGATTGTTTTTAGAATAAAATTTATTGTATTATAATTTTTTATTTGATTTTAATTATCATTTATTATATTACATTATTATTATACCATTTATTATAGCAAATTTATTATTATATTTTCATTTTTTGATATAAATGTTACTGACTTTTGTCTAGACGAATTAGACAAAATCCAGTAACATTTCAAATAGGAATAGTAAAAGTTGTGAGCTATGTCATTTGATTCTATACTTATATCATAGATTTTATAATAATTATTATTATCACACTTTATATATAACAATTTCAATACAATTGGTAATTTTATTGAATAAAATGTATATAATTTTATCATCAAACACATATAGTTGTAAAACTAAACTGTGGAAAATTTAATTATTATAAATTTATGTTTTTAAAATTAAAGTTATAAAGTTATATATATATATATATAAAATACTAACAATGAAAAGTACTTAAAATAACATAAAATTTTTTTATATTAGGAAAATTGATTTTTTTTGGGACAACTATTATTTTCAGCAGTCCTTCTTATTAGTCCCGACTACTATTTTAAGCAGTCCCTTATTTTGTGTGTCCTACTTCAAGATGTGAGAAACAAACTTCAGACATTTTTATTCCTTAAAGAAACAAAATGATGAAGATGTAAATTTATTTTTCGATAAACTAATTACTTTCTAATGGGAAACAAAAATAAACTAAAACTATGAAACCTCTAACCTATTCTAATACAAATATATTTATTTGCGTTATATAGTGTCATTAAAAAAAGTGTATGGAAAACTAAATCGAATAACTGAAGCAACATCTAGAATTTTATGTGATTACTATACTGCTACTGGAGTTTTCATGGTAATAAACAGTTTATAGAGTTGCCAATTCAAAAACAATAAAAACTACTGTAAAACTAACGTTATCCCGTTATACTAATAGCATTGCAGCTTTCGATCTTCTTTTTTTTTTTCTTTTGGGACTGAATACTTTTTGGACAAAAGAGAAACGGCATGCTCGAGGGTTTCGCAAGCCCACCTTTCCCACGTTCGGCAGAGAACAAAAGAAGCGATAGAGTAGAGATTGCAATTGAAGCGTCATGAAAATATGACTTTTATCAAAATCCCATTTTCTGAAAATTGCCCTCGAAGTGTAGCGTGATGCGGGAAGAAGAGGACGAAAAGAAAATGCAGAACAAAAATTAAAGAAAAGGAAGAGCAGAATTCTACCACAAAACATGAAGTGGAGGAAAAAAAAGGGAAAAAGTAGAAAGTAAGTAAAAAATAAGTAAAGACGAAAATAAAGTTTAAAAACTCTTTGTCTTCCACGAGACAGATAGGGAGGCGAGAAAAATGAAGTTTCATAAGAAAATTGAAGTTTATTAAACTTCAGTTTAATAGCTTCGACTGACATCGAATGTACACAGCGATATCAACCTTTGAGCTTTGCTCTGCTAATTGAACTAACGGTTTGAACGACGGAAGTGCAAAACAAAGAAAAAAAAAGGACGAAAATAAATGAAAATTTGAAACTTTAAAATGCATTTTTAAATAACAGTTCTAACTTACTTTCTTCAATAAGCTTCAAAAATGAATTTTTTTTTCAGATTTTTAGAAACTTTTCGAAATAAGGTTTAATTTGCTTTATCTAGTAAATCTTCTTAAAATGTTCATATTTATTTTTGATTTTTATCAGAGCTATTTAAAATGCGTAGAATCTTTATAAACAACAAAGTAAAAATTAAAAATCCTTGGCTTGAATGTTTTTTTTTTTTTTTTTTTGTTTTGTTCAAAGCAAATAGTAAAATTATATTATTTTATTATTATTATTACTAATATTTGTTAAACATAATTTAAGGTTAATGACATCAATAAAATGTAACTCATATATTTAAAAATAAAAAATAAACTCTTCTTTTTTTAACAAAATTAATGAAATTCTGATATAAAAAGTCCGTAATTTTCAAAAATCCTAGACAACTTATTATGTTTTACAATTAATTATCTTAATCACAATATCTTCGACAAACCTGTTTTATTACGGTGAATGGACATGACTTGAAATTAAATTAATTAAAATAATGATTGAATGCTGTATATAAATTTTAGTTAATAAAATCGGATGCTTTATTACAATTTTGTAATGATTCAAATATTCCTATTGTCATTGAACTTGGTTGGACTTTCCATACTTTACGATTCGACACACGAACTCCATAGATTTTTATTACTTCAATCAACCAAAGGCTGAAGACATACGTATATTTATTTCTCGATAACATAGCTAGCTTCCAAACAGAATCAAAATAAACTAAAAACAGTGAAACTTCTAACCTTTTCTAATACAAACTTAAAATATATTTTTTAGCCATATATAGTGACGTTAAAAAATGTGTATGGAAAACTAAATCGAATCACCAACGCAGCATCTGGATATTTATGTGATTACTCCACTGCTTCTGGACTTTTCATGGTAATGAACAGTTTATAGGCTTGCCAACTCAAAAACAATAAAAACTACCGTAAAACTGACGTTATCCGGTTATATTAATAGCATTGCAGTTTATTTCTTCTTTTTTTTTCTTTTCCGTCTGAATACTTTTTGGACAAAAGAGAAACGGCATTCTCGAGGGTTTCGCAAGCCCCCCTTTCCCTAGTTCAGCACAAAACAAAAGAAGCGATAGAGTAGAAATTGCAATTGAAGCGTCATGAAAATATGACTTTTATCAAAATCCCATTTTCTGAAAGTTGCCCGCGAAGTGAAGCGTGATGGGGGAAAAGAAGATGAAAAGAAAACTTAGAACAAAAATTAAAGAAAAGGAAGCAGAATGCTACCACAAAACACGAAGAAAAGAAAAAAAGGGAAAACAAAGTAAAAACGAATTAAGAGAGGTGAGATAGAAAGGGCGAAAATAAAGTTAAAAGAAAAACTTTTTTTCTCTCCAAAATACAGATGGGGAGGAGAGAAAAATGAAGTTTCATAAGAAAAGAGAAGTTTATTAAATTTGAATTTGATAGTTTGACTGACACCGAATGTAAGCAGCGATATCAACCTTGGAGCTTGGCCCTGCTAATTTAACTAACCTTTAGAACGACGGGGAATGCAAAATTAAGAAAAAAAAAGTAAATATTAGAAAAAAAGGGCAAAAAAAAAAGAAAAAGAACTGGAAATTTGAAACTTTAAAATGCATTTTAAATAAAGTTTCTAACTTACTTTCTTCAATAAGTTTCAAAAAGAAATTATTTTTTTCAGATTTTTAGAAACTTTTGGAAATAGGTTTAAATTTTCTTTATCTTGCAAATCTACTTGAAGTGTTCTTGTTTACCTTCTATTTTTATCTGAGATATTTAAAATGCGTACGTCCCTTATAAACAATAAACAAATAATTAAAAATTCTTGGTTTAAATTTTTTTTTTTTTTTTTTGTTGTTCAAAGCAAATAGTAAAATTATATTATTATTATTTGTTAAACATAATTTAAGATTCATAACATCAAAAAAATGTAACTCATATATGTAGAAACAAAGAAAAAAAAATTTTTTTAAAGCAAAATTAATGAAATTGTCATAAAAAATTACGTAATTTTTAAAATCCTAGACAATGTATTACGTTACGCATTTAATTTCTTTTTTTTGAGAATATTTTCGACAAACATCTTTTATTACGATGAATGGAGACTTGAAATTAGATTAATTAAAATACGGATTGAATGCTGTATATGGATATTAGTTATTAAAATCTAATTCTATATTACAATTTTGTAATGGTTCTAATATCCCTATTACCATTGAACTGTGTTTCATTTCATACTTTACGACGTGACAGACAAACTCCACAGATTTTTATTACTTCAAAGAACCAAATGCTGAAGATATAAATTTATTTCTCGATAAACTAATTACTTTCCAATAAAAAACAAAAATAAACTAAAACTGTCAAACTTCTAACCCATTTTAGTGCAGACTCAAAATATATTTATTTACCTTATATACGGTCGTTAAAAAAGTGCATGAAAATGTAAATCGAATCACAGAAGCAGCATCTGCAATTTTATGTGATTACTATACTGTCTCTGAGGCTTTAAGTTTATATGGTTGCAGTTTATATGGATGTTTAGTCAAAAACAATAAAAACTACTGTAAAACTAATGTTATCTGGTTATAGTAATAGCATTGTAGCTTTTGTTCTTCTCTTCTTTTTTTTTTTTTCTTCTGAATACTTTTTGGACAAACGTGAAACGGCATGCTCGAGGGTTTCGCCCTTTCCCTCGTTTAGCAGAAAACAAAAGAAGCGATAGAGTAGAGATTGCAATTGAAGCGTCATGAAAATATGACTTTTATCAAAATCCCATTTTCTGAAAGTTGCCCGCGAAGTGGAGCGTGATGGGGGAAGAAGAAGATGAAAAGAAATTTAGAACAAAAATTAAAGAAAAGGAAGCAGAATTCTACCACAAATCATGAAGAGGAAAAAAAAAGGAAAAACAAAGTAAAAACTAAATAAGAAAGTTGAGATAGAAAATACAAAAATAAAGTTAAAAAAACTTTTTTTCTCCAAGAGGCAGATGGGGAGGCGTGAAAAATGAAGTTTCATAAGAAAAGAGAAGTTTATTAAATTTGAATTTAAGAGATTAGACTGACATCGAATGTAAACAGCGATATCAACCTTCAAGCTTTTCCCTGCTAATTGAACTAACCATTTGGACGACGGGGAGTGCAAAATGAAGGGAAAAAAAAGTAAAAGTTTGTAAAAAGGAAAAAAAAAATGAAAATTTGAAACTTTAAAATGCATATTTAAACAGCGTTGGTAACTAATTTTCTTCAATAAGTCTCAAAAGAATTTTTTTTTTTCCAGATTTTTAGAATTCTTTAGAAATAGGATTTGGTTACCTTTAACTTGCAAATAATCTTTAAGTATTCTTGCTTAAATTACGAGATATTTAAAATGTATAGATTTTTTATAAGCAATAAAGAAATAAATAAAAGTAGTTGAATTATAAGTTTTTTTTTCGTTTAAAACAAACAGTAAAATTATATTATTTTATTGTTATTACTATTATCATTTGCTAAACACTATTTAAGGTTCATGACATCAATAAAATGAAAGTCATATATGAAAAATAAAGAAAAAATACTATTCTTTTTAAAACAAAATTATTGAAAGTTTCGTAAAAAAACTGCGTAATTTTTTAAAATTCTAGAACACTTATTATGTTATGCATTTAATAATATTTATGACAATATCTTCGACAAACATGTCTTATTACGGTGAATTTACGTGACTTGAAATTAAATTAATTAAAATACTGATTGTCGGCAGTATATGGATTTTAGTTAATAAAATCAGATGCTATATTACAATTTTGTAATAAATCTTATATCCCTATTTTCATTGCAATTGATTGGACATTTCATACTTTACGATGTTGACACACAAATTCCATAGATATTTATTACTTCAAAGAACCAAATGCTGAAGATATAAATTTATTTCTCGATATACTAATTACTTTCCAATGAGAAACAAAAATCAACACAAAGTGAAACTTCTAACCTATTGTAATACAAACTCAGAAGATATTTATTTGCCTTATATAGTGTCGTTAAAAAAGTGCATGGAAAACTATATCGAATCACCAAAGCAGCATCTGGAATTTTATACATTTACTATACTGACTCTGGAATTTTCATGGTAATAAACAATTTATACGAATGCAAACTCAAAAAAATAAATAAATAAATAAATAAAAACTACTATAAAACTAACGTTATCCAGTTATATTAATAGCATTGCAGCTTTCCTCTTTTTTTTCTTCTTTTTTTCTCTTTTCGTCTGAATACATTTTGGTAAAAAAAAAAAACGGGATGCTCGAGGGTTTCGCAAGTCCCCCTTTCCCTGTTCAGCACAAAACAAAAGAAGCGATAGAGCAGAGATTGCGATTGAAGCGTCATGAAAATATGACTTTTATCAAAATCCCATTTTCTGAAAGTTGCCCACGAAGTGGAGCGTGATGGGCTAAGAAGAAGATGAAAAGAAAATTTAGAACAAAAATTAAAGAAAAGGAAGCAGAATTCTACCGCAAATCATGGAGACGAGGAAAAAAAGGGAAAACAAAGTAAAACGAAATAAGAGAGTTGATATACAAAAGACGAAAATAAAGTTAAAAACTCTTTTCTCTCCAAGAGACAGATGGAGAGGCGAGAAAAATGAAGCTTCATAAGAAAAGAGAAGTTTATTAAATTTGAGTTTAATAACTTGGACTGACATCGAATGTAAACAGCGATATCAAGCCGGAGCTTGGCCCCGCTAATTGAACTCACCGTTCGAACGAAAGAAAAAGTAAAAGTAAGATAAAAGGAAAAAAAATGAAAATTTGAATCTTTAAAATGCATTTTTAAATAACATTTGTAACTTACATTTTTTAATAAGTTTCAAAAATAATTTTTTTCTTCACATTTTTAGAAGCTTAAGGAAATAGGGTTTAGCTTCCTTTATACTACAAATTTTCTTGTTTATTTTCTAGGTTTATCTGAAATATTTAAAATGCGTAGGTTTTGTATAAATAGTCATCATGTTTCAAACAATGAAAATTTCTTAAAATAGAATTTTCCTTGAAGTCTGGCTTATAAAATTTGTTTTTTTTTTTTTTTTTTTTGAAAATCAATTCACTATTTCAAGTAGTCTCTTATTTGAGGTATCATACTTACAAAGTCCGTAGAGTTTTATTATTTAAAGGGATAAAATGCTGAAGATATACATTTATTTCTCGATAAACTAATTACTTTCCAAAGAGAAACAAAAATATACTAAAACCGTGAAACTTCTGACCTATTTCAATTCAAACTCAAAATATATTTATTTGCATAATGTATATTGTTGTTGAGAAAACATGCATGGAAAACTAAATCGAATCACCGAAGTAACATCTGGAATTTTACTTGATTACTGTACTATTTCTGGAGTATTCATGGTTATAAACAGTTTATAGGGTTGCAACCTAAAAACAATAAAAACTACTGTAAAACTAACGTTGTCCGGTTATATTAATAGCATTGCAGCTTTCTTTCTTCTTTTTTTTTGGATGAATACTTTTAGCACAAAAGAGAAACGGCATGCTCGAGGGTTTCGCAAGCCCCCATTTCCCTCGTTCAGCACAAAACAAAAGAAGCGATAGAGTAGAGATTGCAATTGATACGTCATGAAAATATGACTTTTATCAAAATCCCATTTTCTGAAAGTTCCCCGCGAAGTGGGGCGTGATGGGGGAAAAGAAGATAAAAAGGAAATTTAGAACAAAAATTAAAGAAAAGGAAGCAGAATTCCACCACAAAACATGGAGAGGAGGAAAAAAAGGTAAAACAAAGTAAAAAAGAAATAAGAGAGTTGATATAGAAGAGACGAAAATAAAGTTTAAAAACTCTTTGTCTTCCACGAGACAGATAGGGAGGCGAGAAAAATGAAGTTTCATAAGAAAAGAGAAGTTTATTAAACTTGAGTTTAATAGCTTCGACTGAGATCGAATGTACACAGCAATATCAACTCGGAGCTTGGCCTGCTAATTGAACTAACGATTTGAACAACGTGGAGTGCAAAATGAAGAGAAAAAAGTAAAAGCCAGAAAAAAAAAAAAATGAAAATTTGAAACTTTAAAATGCATTTTTAAATAACGTTGGTAACTTATTTTCTTATATTATAAAAAAATTCTTTTTATCACCAAGAGACAGATGGGGAGGCGAGAAAAATGAGGTTTCATGAGAAAAGAGAAGTTTATTAAATTTGAGTTTAATAGCTTGGACTGACATGAATGTAAACAGATACCAACCCGGAACTTGGCGCTGCTAATGGAACTAACCGTTTGAACGACGGGATGTTCAAAATGAAGGATAAAAATAAGGTAAAAGTCCGAAATAAAATGAAAATTTGAAACTTTAAAATGCCTTTTTAAATAACCTTTGTAACTTACTTTCTTCAATAAGTTTCAAAAAGAATTTTTTTTTCAGATTTTTAGAACCTTTTGAAATAAGGTTTAATTTCCTTTTTTTTTGCAAATCTTCTTGTTTATATTTTACGTTTATCTGATACATTTAAAATGCATAGGTTCTTTTTTAAAAAGTCATCATGTTTCTTTACAGAACTTAATCTTCACAATTATATTCGTTATGAATAAATAAATACTGTTTTACAGTTGAATAATTCATGCAAATAATATATGCGAATTATTTAATTTTTTTAAAAGACGAAAACTTCAACAAATCTTAGATAATGTTTTTGTTTATTTAAAATAAAAATAAAATTTCTGATTTTCTGGTAAAGAATACAAAAATTCTATTGCAAAACATGGTCCTTGTTTTCAGAAATATTTGAAAAATTTTAAACATTAAAAGGAATTTTTAAATAACGTTTGTAAGTTACTTTCTTCAATTAGTTTCAAAAAGAAATTATTATTTTCAGATTTTTAGAAACTTTTAGAAATAGGGTTAATTACCTTCATCTTACACACCTTCTTAAAGTGTTCTTATTTATATTCTACTTTTATCTGAGATATATAAAATGCGTAGGACCTTTATAAAAAGTCATCATGTTTCCAACAATGCAAAATATTTAAAATAGAATTTTCCTCGAAGTTTATTTTCATAAATTTTTTTTTTTTTTATTTTTTAGATTATTTATAAACAATACAGAAACAATTAAATATCCTTGGTTTAAAAGTTTTTTTTTTTTTTTGTTTAAAGCAAATAACAAAATTATAGTATTTTATTATTATTAGTATTATTATTATTTGTTAAACATAATTTAAGATTCGCGTCATCAATAAAATACTTATATGTACCATAAAAACTTCCATATATTTTACTCATATATATAAAAATAAAGAAAAAAAGCAATTTTTTTAAAACAAAATTAATGAAATTATCGTAAAAAAACTGTGTGATTTTTTAAAATCATAGACACTTCATTATGTTATGCATTTAATTATTTTTATGACAATATCTTCGAAAAAAATGTTTTAGTACGTTGAATGGACTTGACTTGAAATTAAATTAATTAAAATACTTATTGAATGCTCTATACGGATTTAGTTAATAAAATCGGATTCTACATTACAATTTTTAATGATTTTAGTATTCCCATTGTCCTTGAACTTGGTTGGGCTTTTCATGCTTTCAGATATGACACACAAACTCCATAGATTTTTATTATTTCAAGAAACAAAATGGTGAAGATATAAATTTATTTCTCAGTAAACTAATTACTATTCAATGCGAAACAAAAATAAAATAAAACGGCGAAACTTCTAACTTATTCTAGCACAAACACAAAATATATTTTTTGCCTAAGTAAAAAAAGTGTATGGAAAACTAAATCGAAACACAAAAGCAGCATCTGAATTTTATGTGATTACTATGCTGCCTCTGAAGTTTTCATGGTAATAAACGGTTTATATGGTTGCCAATTCAAAAACAATAAAAGCTATTCTAAAACTAACGTTACCCAGTTATATTAATGGCATTGCAGCTTTCGTTCTTTTTTTTCGTCTGAATACTTTTTGGACAAAAGAGAAACATCATGCTCGAGGGTTTCGCAAGCCCCCCTTTCCATCGTTTAGCACAAAACAAAAGAAGCCAGAGAGTAGAGATTGCAATTGAAGCGTCATGAAAATATGACTTTTATCAAAATCCCATTTTCTGAAAGTTGCCCGCGAAGTGGAGCGTGATGGGGGAAGAAGAAGATGAAAAGAAAATTTAGAACAAAAATTAAAGAAAAGGAGGCAGAATTCCACCACAAAAACATGAAGAGTGAGGAAAAAGGAAAACAAAGTAAAAACGAAATAAGAGAGTTGAGATAGAAAATACGAAAATAAAGTTAAAAAACTCTTTTTCTTCGAAGAGACAGATGGGAAGGCGAGAAAAATGAAGTTTCATAAGAAAAGAGATGTTTATTAAATTTGAGTTTAATAGCTTGGACTGACATCGAATGTAAATAGCGATATCAACCCACGAGCCTGGTCCTGCTAATTGAACTAACTGTTTGAACGACGGGGAGTGCAAAATGAAGAAAATAAAAATAATAGTCAGAAAAAAAAAAAAAAAAAAAAAAAAAAAATAAAGGAAATTTGAAACATTAAAATGCATTTTTAAATAACGTTGGTAACTTATTTTCTTCAGTAAGTTTCAGAAAGAAATCTTTTTCTCAGATTTTTTAGAAACTTTTGGATATAGTGTTTAATTTCCTTTATTTTGTAAATCTTCTGAAAGAGTTCCGTGATATTTAACTACGACAAACCCTAACAACGTAAACAAGACAAATAAAAAGTTATCATGTTTTTTTTTAGCATAATTTAATATCTAGAAATATATTCGATAAAAATAAATAAATACTGTTTTTCGGTTCAATAGTTAATACAGATAATTTATGAAAATTATTTAAAAAAATTTAAAAAAGGAATGATAAAAAAATCTCAGTTAATGTATTTTTTGTTTATTTAAAATAAAAATTAAATGTCTGATTTCCTGGTAAACAATACAGAAATTCTATTGAAAAATATGATCCTTTTTTTTATAAATATTTGTGAACGTATAGTAAAAAATGAAATGGTAAGTTATTAACGTGATTTATATATATATTTTTTTTTTACAAAAAAATAAAACTTTTTGAAATAGATTTTTTGTAGATGTTTGGGTTATAAAAATTGATTTTTTTGAAAGTCATTTTAGTATTTTAAGTTGTCTCTTATTTGATGTAACATATTTGACAATGTTACTCCCAAATTCCATGCATATTTATTATTTGAAGAAACCAAATACTGAAGGTATAAATTTATTTCTCGATAAATTAATTACTTTCCACAGAGAAACAAATATAAACTAAAAACTGTGAAACTGCTAACCTCTTCTAACACAAACTCAAAATATATATCTATTTACCTTCTATAGTGTCATTAAAAAGTGCATGGAAAACTAAATCTAATCACCAAAGCAGCATTTGGAATTTTATGTGATTACTATACTGCTTCTGGAGTTTCATGTTAATAAACAGTTTATATAGTTTCCAACTCAAAACAATAAAAACTTTTGAAATACTAACGTTATCCGGTTATATTAATATCATTGCAGCTTTTTTTCTTCTTTCTTCTGAATACCTTTTGGACAAAAGAGAAACGGCATGCTCGAGGGTTTCGCAAGCCCCCCTTTAACTCGTTCAGCACAAAACAAAAGAAGCGACAGAGTAGAGATTGCAATTGAAGCGTCATGAAAATATGACTTTTATCAAAATCCCATTTTCTGAAAGTTGCGCGTGAAGTGGAGCGTGAGGGGGAAAAAGAAGATAAAAAGAAAATTTAGAACAAGAATTAAAGAAAAGGAAGCAGAATTCCACCACAAAACATGGAGAGGAGGAAAAAAGGGAAACAAAAGAAAAAACGAAATAAGAGAGTTAAGATGGAAAAACAGATAAATAAAGGTAAAAAGTTTCTTCCAATAGACAGATGGGGAGGCGAGAAAAATGAAGTTTCATAGCAAAAGAGAAGTTTATTAAATTTGAGTTTAATTGTTTGAACTGACATCGAATGTAAACAGCGATATCAACCCGGAACTTAGCCCTGATAATTGAACTAACCGTTTGAACGACAGCGAGTGAAAAATGAAGGGAAAAAAAAGTAAAAGTTAGAAAAAAAGTAATAAATAAAGTATATTTGAAACTTGAAAATGTATTTTTAAATAACGTTTTTAACTTAATTTCTTCAATAAGTTTCAAAAAGAATTTTTTTTTTCAGATTTTTAGAAAAGTTTGGAAATAAGGTTTATTTTCCTTTATATTGCAAATCTTCTTAAAGTGCCCTTGTTTAACTTCCGCAATGATCTGATATATTTAAAATGCGTATTTTCTTTATAAACAATAAATAAAAATTGCCGTGTTTCTTAACAGCACTTAATCTCTAGGCATGTTTTTGTTAAGAATAAATAAAGACTGGTTTTAGGTTAAATAGTTCATGTAAATAATATATGTAAATTAAATTTTTTTAAAAGAGGAAAAAATCAAAAAATCTCAGTTAATGGTTTTGTTTATTTAAAATAAAAATAAAATGTACGATTTTCTGGTAAACAATACAGCAATGTTATTGCAAAACATGATCCTCGTTTTCAGAAATATTTGTTAAAAATTATGAAATAAAATGAAAAGAGCTTTTCAGAAATAATAATAAAAAAAAAAAAAAAAAATTTTTAATCACAAATTTATTAAAATAGGAAATCTTACGATTTTATAGAATTATTATACATAAAAAATAAAACACTTACATTTTAAGGAAATATGTTAGTAAATCTTTTATTTGTGTTTATTAAATATATAAGAGTTTTAGTTGTTTTATTGATATACATTTAATGCAATATGTATGTCAAGTTTAATTTTTAATCAATTTTCAATACTCACTGAATTTTAGGGTTTTTTTAATACATTCTAATTTAGTTATACTGAAATTAATAGACATTCCAGACGCAAAACCTCATATCAATAAATGACGTGAATTTTAATTGAGAGTTAGAAAGTTTATACACCCAGTAAATTGTTTTGTATTCTTTTAACTGAGTAATAAAAGATTTCCTTAAATGTAGAGCAATTGAAATTGAATTTTATAAAATAATATTCTCATAAAAAAATTCAACTATCACCGAAGAATATTAAATTGTACAAAAAGAGTTGTTGACATAATTATCCAATATATTTAGAAAACTTGATTTTAATTTTCTTTGTTAAACGAGTGCGTTTCCATTTTTATAGATAAAAGTTGAATAAACATTTTAATTAATTAAAAAAATGACAACTGATGCAAAACTGAGGACTTCATATTATGTTTGCAATGTGCATGAAAAATCATATAAAAACTAAGCGATAACTAAAATTTATCTGCCCTATATCTGTATATATTCATCAATGATTTATATGATCTATTTATCCACATATTTATATATTCATTCATGATGAATCAGTAATTCAGAATTTAAATTAATAATTGGAAACATGAATTTCAATTTATATCCTTATTTCTACGAATTGATCAAGTATTTAAAAAAATATTTCGTCTTTCAATAAAATAATTTCAATGTAATTAGTAATTCTAAAAAATGAAATGCATAGAACATTTTCATCGACGAACACATTTAGTTGTATAACTAAATTATGGAAAATTTCCAAATAAATCAGTAATTTATTATTAAAGTTAATACATTTTTTTTTGTACCAACATAGAAAATAATTTAAAATAGAATTTTCTTTGAAGTTGGGGGTTCAAAAAATTAATTTTCTTGAAACTCCATAGATTTTTATTACTTTAAGGAACCAAATACCGAAGATATAAATTTTTTTCTCTATAAACTAATTACTTCCCAATGAGAAACAAAATTAAACTAAAAACTGTGAAACTACTAACCTATTTTAACACAAACTCAAAATATATTTATTTTCCTTATGTATTGTCGTTAAGAAAGTGCGTGGAAAACTAAATTGAATCACTGAAGTAGCATCTGGAATTTTATGTGATTACTATACTGCTTCTGGAGTTTTTGGTAATAAACAGTTTATAGGGTTGCCAACCTAAAAACAATAAAAACTACTCTAAAACTAACGTTATCCGGTTATATTAATAGCATTGCAGTTTTCGTTCTTCTTTTTTTTCGTATGAATACTTTTGCACAAAAGAGAAACAGCATGCTCGAGGGTTTCGCACGCCCCCCTTTCCCTCGTTCAGCAGAAAACAAAAGAAGCAATAGAATAGAGATTGCAATTGAAGCGTCATGAAAATATGACTTTTATCAAAATCCCATTTTCTGAAAGTTGTCCGCGAAGTGGAGCATGACGGGGGAAAAGAAGACAAAAAGGAAATTTAGAACAAAAATTAAAGAAAAGGAAGCAGAATTCTACCGCAAATCATGGAGACGAGGAAAAAAAGGAAAACAAAGTAAAAACAAAATAAGAGAGTTGAGAAAGAAAAGACGAAAATAAAGTTTAAAAACTCTTTTCTCTCCAAGAGACAGATGGGGAGGCGAGAGAATTGAAGTTTCATAAGAAAAGAGAAGTTTATTAAATTTGAGTTTAATAACTTGGACTGACATCGAATGTAAATAGCGATATCAACCCACGAGCCTGGTCCTGCTAATTGAACTAACTGTTTGAACGACGGGGAGTGCAAAATGAAGAAAAACAAATAATGGTCAGAAAAAAGGACAAAAAAAATAAAGGAAATTTGAAACATTAAAATGTATTTTTAAATAACGTTGCTAACTTATTTTCTTCAGTAAGTTTCAGAAAGAAATATTTTTCTCAGATTTTTTAGAAACTTTTGGATATAGTGTTTAATTTCCTTTATTTTGTAAATCTTCTGAAAGAGTTCCGTGATATTTAACTACGACAAACCCTAACAACGTAAACAAAACATAAAAAGTTATCATGTTTTTTTTTAGCATAATTTAATATCTAGAAATATATTCGATAAAAATAAATAAATACTGTTTTTCGGTTCAATAGTTAATACAGATAATTTATGAAAATTATTTTAAAAAAATTTAAAAGAAGGAATGATAAAAAAATCTCAGTTAATGTATTTTTTGTTTATTTCAAATAAAAATTAAATGTCTGATTTCCTGGTAAACAATACAGAAATTCTATTGTAAAATATGATCCATTTTTTTATAAATATTTGTGAACGTATAGTAAAAAAAAAAATGATAAGTTATTAACGTGATTTATATATATTTTTTTTTGCAAAAAAATAAAACTTTTTGAAATAATTTTTTGTAGATGTTTGGGTTATAAAAATTGATTTTTAAAAAAATCAATTCAGTATTTTAAGTTGTCTCTTATTTGATGTAATATATTTATCAATGTTACTCACAAATTCCATACATATTTATTACTTGAAGAAACCAAATACTGAAGGTATAAATTGATTTCCCGATAAATTAATTACTTTCCAAAGAGAAACAAATATAAACTGAAAACTGTGAAACTGCTAACCTCTTCTAACACAAACTCAAAATATATATCTATTTGTCTTCTATATTGTCGTTAAAAAAGTGCATGGAAAACCAAATCGAATCACCAAAGCAGCATTTGGAATTTTATGTGATTACAATACTGATTCTGGAGTTTTCATGGTAATAAACAGCTTATAAGGTTGCCAACTCAAAAACAATAAAAACTACTTTAAAACTAACGTTATCCGGTTATATTAATGGCATTGCAGTTTCATTCTTCTCTTCTTTTTTTTCGTCTGAATACTTTTTGGACAAAAGAGAAACGGCATGCTCGAGGGTTTCGCAAGCCCCCCTTTAACTCGTTCAGCACAAAACAAAAGAAGCGATAGAGTAGAGATCGCAATTGAAGCGTAATGAAAATATGACTTCTAACAAAATCCCATTTTCTGAAAGTTGCCCGCGAAGTGGAGCGTGATGGGGGAAGAAGAAGACGAAAAGAAATTTAGAATAAAAATTAAGGAAAAGGAAGCAGAATTCCACAACAAAACATGAAGAAGAGGACAAAAGGAAAAACAGAGTAAAAACGAAATAAGATAGTTGAGATAGAAAAGACGAAAATAAAGTTAAAAAAAAAACTCTTTTTATTCCAAAAGACTGATGGGGAGGCGAGAAAAATTAAGTTTTATAAGAAAAAAAAGTTTATTAAGTTTAGAAAAAAAGGACAAAAAAAAAAAAAAAAAAAAAAAAAAAAAAAAAATAGGGAAAAATTTGAAACTTCAAAATGCATTTTTAAATAATGTTTGTAATTTACATTTTTCAATAAGTTAAAAGAATAATTTCATTTCTTTTACATTTTTAGAAACGTTTGGAAATAGGGTATAATTTCCTTCATCTTGCAACACTTCTTAAAGGGTTCTTGTTTATCTTCTACTTTTATCTGAGGTATTTAAAATGCGTAGGTTCTTTATAACAAGCAAATAAAAAGCTACCATATTTCTTAAGAATACTTATTCTCTTGAAATATATTCGTTAAGAATAAATAAATGCTGTTTTCAGACACATAGATAGTTCATGCAAATAATATACACAATTTATTTTAAAAAGTTTTAAAAGAACGTAAACATCAACAAATTTCAGGGAATGTTTTTGTATATTTAAAATAAAAATAAAATTCCTGATTTTCTGGTAAACAATACAGCATTTCAATTGTAAAACATGATCCTTGTATTCAGAAACGTCTGTAAACCTATAATATAAAGTGAAATGGAAAGTTATTAACTTTATATATATATATATATATATATATATATATATATATATTTACAAAAAAATAAAGTTACATAAAATAGAATTTTCTTGGATGTTTGCATTATGAAAAGGGAAATGTTTTTTTTGTTCAATTCAAAATTTTTAACTGTCCCTTATTTGATATATCCTACTTGAAGGTGTGACTCCCTACATTTTTATTACTTTCAGAAAGTCAAATGCTGAAGATATAAATGTATTTCTCTATAAACTAATTACTTTCCATTGAGGAACAAAAAGGAACTAAATCTGTGAATCTTCTAACCTATTTTTGAACAAATTAAAAATATATTTATTTGCCTCATATATTGTCGTTAAGAAAGTGCATGAAAAACTAAATCGAATCATCGAAGCAGCATCTGGAATTTTATGTGATTACTGTACTGCTTCTGTAGATTTCATGATAATAAACAGTTTATGTGGTTGCCAACTCAAAAACAATAAAAACTACTGTAAAACTAACGTTATCCGGTTATATTAATAGCTTTGCAGCTTTCGTTCTTCTTTTTTTCGTCTGAATACTTTTTAGACAAAAGAGAAACGCCATGCTCGAGGGTTTCGCAAGCCCCCCTTTCCCTCTTTAGCACAAAACAAAAGAAGCGATAGAGTAGAGATCGCAATTGAAGCGTCATGAAAATATGACTTTTATCAAAATCTCATTTTCTGAAAGTTGCCCGCAAAGTGGAGCGTGATGGTTGAAAGAAAACAAAAAGAAATTTAAAACAAAAATTAAAGTAAAGAAAGCAGAATTCTGCCACAAAACACGAAGACGAGGAAGAAAGGGAAAACAAAACGACATAAGAGAGTTGAGATAAAGCTAAAAAACTCTTTTTCTCACCTCCCATCTGTCTCTTGGAGAGAAAAAGAGTTTTTTTAAGAAACCTTTTTTTCTCTCCAAGAGACAGATAGGAAGGCGAGAAAAATGAAGTTCCATAAGAAAAGATGAGTTTATCAAATTTGAGTTTAATAGCTTAAACTAACATCGAATGTAAACAGCGATATCAGCACAGAGCTTGGCCCTGCTAATTGAACTAACCGTTTGAACGATGGTGAGTGCAAAATGGAGAAAAAAAAGAGTAAAAGTCAGAAAAAAGGTAAAAAAAAAAAATGAAAGTTTTAAAATTTAAAATGCATTTTTAAATGAAGTTGGTAACTTATTTTCTTCAATAAGTTTCAAAAAGAATTTTTTTTTTCAGATTTTTCAAAACTTTTGGAAATAAGGTTTATTCTTGTAAATCTTCTTAAAGTGTTCTAGATTATATTCTACTTTTATCGGATATATTTAAAATATGTAAATTCTTTATAAACAATAAACTCCTCTAAACTTTATTACTTTAAATTCTTTATAAACAAAGAATTAAAAATCCTTGTTTTGAATATTTTTTCGTTTGTTCAAAGGAAGTAGTAAAATTATATTATTTTATTATTATGAATATTCTTAATATTATTTCTTAAAGATAATTTAAGGTTTATGGCATCAATAAAATGTAACTCATAAATGTTAAAATAAAAAAAAAAAACTATTTTTTATAAAACAAAATTAATGAAATTCACGTAAAAACCTGCGTAATTTTTTAAAATCCTAGATGACTTATTATGTTATACACTTAATTATTTTTGTGACAATATCTTCGACAAACACGTTTCGTTATGATGAATGGACGTGACTTGAAATTAAATTAATTAAAATACTTATTTGAATGCTGTATATGGGTTGTAGTTAATAAAATCGTATGCTATATTACAATTTTGTAAAGATTCTAATAACGCTATTGTCATTGAACTTTGTAGGGCTTTTCATACCGCACAATTTAACACACAAACTCAATAGATTTCTATTACTTGAAGGAACCAAATGCTGAAGATATAAATTTATGTCTCGATAAACTAGTTGCTTTCCAATGAAACACAAAAATAAACTCAAACTGTGAAACTTCTAACCTATTCTAATACAAATTGAAAATATATTTATTTGCCTTATATATTGTCGTTAAAAACGTGCATAGAAAACTAAATCGAATCACCAAAGCAGCATCAGCAATTTTATGTGATTACTATACTGCGTCTGGAGATTTCATGGTAATAATCAGTTTATAGGGTTGCCAGTTCAAAAACAATAAAAACTACTGTAAAACTAACGTTATCCGTTTATATTAATAGAATTGCAGCTTTTTTTCTTCTTTCTTCTGAATACCTTTTGGACAGAAGAGAAACGGCATGCTCGAGGGTTTCGCAAGCCCACCTTTCCCACGTTCGGCAGAGAACAAAAGAAGCGATAGAGTAGAGATTGCAATTGAAGCGTCATGAAAATATGACTTTTATAAAAATCCCATTTTCTGAAAGTTGCCCGCGAAGTGGAGCGTGATGGGGAAAAAGGGGATAAAAAGAGAATTTAGAACAAAAATTAAGTAAAAACAAAGTAAAAACGAAATGAGAGAGTTGAGATAGAAAAGACGAAAATAAAGTTAAAAAACTCTTTTTCACCAAGAGACAGATGGGGAGACGAGAAAAATGAAGTTTCATAAGAAAAGAGAAGTTTATTAAATTTGAGTTTAATAGCTTGGACTGACATCGAATGTAAATAGCGATATCAACCCACGAGCTTGGTCCTGCTAATTGAACTAACTGTTTGAAAGACGGGGAGAGCAAAATAAAGTTAAAAAAAAAAGTGTGAAAGTCAAAAAAAAAAAAAAAAAAAAAAAAAGGCAAAAAGAAGAATGAAAATTTGAAACTTTAAAATACATTTTTAAATATCGTCTGCCTCTTACTTTCTTCAATCCATTTAAAACAAAAAATTTTTCCAGATTTTTAGAAACTTTAGGAAATAGGGTTTAATTTCCTTTATCTGGCAAATCTTCTTAAAATATTCCTGTTCATCGTTTTCCTGCCCGTTTATCTGAGATATTTAAAATGACTAGGTTCTTTATAAACAACAAATAAAAAGTTACATGTTTCTTAACAGAACTTAATGTCTGGAAATATATATTTGTTAAGAGTAAATATAAACTCCTTTCTGGTTAAATAGTTTATGCAAATAATATATGCAAATTACGTAAAAAAAATTTTAAAAGAAGGAAACATCAACAAATTTCAGTTAATGTTTTTGTTTATTTAAATTAAAAATTAAATTTCTGATTTTCTGGTAAATAATAGAAAAATTCTATTGTAAAACATAATCCTGGTGTTCAGAAATATATGTAAGCCTATAGTATAAAGTGAAACAAAAAATTATTAACGTGATTTAAATATTTATTTTTCAATCAAAAAATAAATTTAGTTAAAATGGATTTTTCGTAGAGGTTTGGGTAATGAAAATTGAAAATTCTTATTTGAAGATCAATTCAAAATTTTAAGCTGTCCCTTATTTGATGTATCCTACTTGAAGATGTGACACACAAAATCTGTCGATTTTTTTTACTTCCAGGAACAAAATGCTGAAGATATAAATTTATTTCTCGATAAACTAATTACTTTCCAATGAGGAACAAAAAGAAACTAAAACTGTGAAACTTCTAACCTATTCTAATAGAAACTCAAAACACAATTATTTGCCTTTTGTATTGTCAATAAAAAAAGTGCATGGAAAACTAAATCGAATCACCAATGCAGCATCTGGAATTTTATGTGATTACTGTACTGCTTCTGGAGTTTTCATGGTAATAAACAGTTTATAGGGATGCCAGCCTAAAAACAATAAAAACTACTGTAAAACTAACGTTATCCTGTTATATTAATATCATTGCAGCTTTTTTTCTTCTTTCTTCTGAATACCTTTTGGACAAAAGAGAAACGGCATGCTCGAGGGTTTCGCAAGCCCCCCTTTCCCTCGTTCAGCAGAAAACAAAAGAAGCGATAGAGTGGAGATTGCAATTGAAGCGTCATGAAAATATGACTTTTATCAAAATCCCATTTTCTGAAAGTTGCCCGCGATGTGGAGCGTGATGAGGGAAAAGAAGATAAAAAGAAAATTTAGAACAAAAATGAAAGAAAAGGAAGCAGAATTCCACCATAAAACATGACGAGGAGGGAAAAAGGGAAAACAAAGTAAAAACGAAATAAGAGAGCTTAAAAAAATCTTTTTCTCTCCAAGAGACAGATGGGGAGGGGAGAAAAATGAAGTTTCATGAGAAAAGAGAAGCTTATTAAATTTGAGTTTAATAGCTTGGACTGACATCGAATGTGAACATCGATATCAACCTTGGAGCTTGGGCCCTGCTAATTGAAATAACCGTCTGAACAACGGGGAATGAAAAATAAAAGAAACAAAAGTAAAAGTCAGAAAATAATTGAAAAAAAAAATGGAAATTTGAATATTTAAAATGTGTTTTTAAATAACGTTTGTAGCTTACTTTCTTTAATTAGTGTCAAACAGGATTTTTTTTTTTTTTTTTTTTTTTTTTTTTGTGATTTTTAGAAACTTTTGGAAATAGGGTTTAATTTACTTTATCTTGCAAATCCTCTTAAAGTGTTCTTGTATATCTTCTAAGTTTATCTAAGATATTTAAAACTCGTAGGTCCTTTATAAACAATAAGCAAAGAATTAAAAATCCTTGGTTTAAATAATTTTTATTTTGTTCAAAGCAAAATGTACAATTGTTATTATTATTACTATTATTATTATTTTTTAAACATAATTTAAGTTTCATGACATCAATAAAATGTAACTGATATATGTAAAAATAAAGAAAAGTACTCAATTTTTATAAAACAAAATTAATGAAATTTTAGTAAAAAACTGCGCATTTTTTAAAAAATCCTAGATAATTTATTATGTTATACACTTAATTACTTTTATAACATACATGTTTTATTACGATGAATGGACATGACTTGAAATTAAATTAATTAAAATACTTACTGAATGCTGTATATCGGTTTTAGTTAATAAAATCGCATGCTATATTACAATTTTGTAATGATTCTAATACAATATTGTCATTGAGCTTGGTTGGACTTTTCATTCTTTACGATGTGAGACATAATTCTCCATAGATTTTTGTTACTTCATGGAATCAAATGCTGAAGATATAAATTTATTCCTGGATAAACTAATTAGTTTCCAATGAAAAAAAAACAAAACTAAAACTGCGAAATTTATAACCTATTTTAATACAAACTCAAAATATATTTATTTGCGTTATATACTGCACTTTAAAAAGTGCATGGAAAACTAAATCGAATCCCTAAAACAGCCTCTGGAATTTTACGTGATTTCTATACTGCTTCTGTAGTTTTCATGGTAATAAATATTTTATATGGTCGTCAATTTAAAAATTATAAAAACTACTTTAAAAGTAATGTTATTCGGTTATATTAATAACATTGCAGCTTTCGTTCGTTTTTTTTTTTTTTTTTTTTTTTGTCTGAATACTTTTTTGACAAAAGAGGAACGGCATGCTCGAGGGTTTCGCAAGTCCCCCTTTTCATCGTCTAGCACAAAACAAAAGAAGTGATAGAGTAGAGATTGCAATTGAAGCGTCATGAAAATATGATCCCGTTTTCTGAATGTTGCCCGCAAAGTGGAGCGTGATGGGGGAAAAGAAGATAGAAAGAAAATTTAGAACAAAAATTAAAGAGAAGGAAGCAGAATTCTAAAACAAAACATGACGAGGAAGAAAAAGGGAAAACAAAGTAAAAATGAAATAAGAGAGTTGAGATAGAAAAAGTTGAAAATAAAGTTAAAAAAGCCCTTTTGTCACCAAGAGACAGACGGAGAGGCGAGAAAAATGAAGTTTCATAAGAAAAGTGAAGTTTATTAAATTTGAGGTTAATAGCTTGGACTGACATCGAATGTAATAAGCGATATCGACCTTGGAGTTTAGGCCTGCTAAATGAACTAACTGTTTGAACACCAGGGAGAGCGAAGTGAAGGAAAAAAAAAAGTAAAAGTCTGAAAAAAAGAACAAAAAAATAATGAAACTTTAAAATGCATTTTTAAATAACGTTTGTAACTTACTTTCTTCAATAAATATAAGAAATAAATTTATTTTCAGGTTGTTTAGAAACTTTTCTAAATTTGGTTTAGTTTCCTATATCTTGCAAATCGCCTTGAAGTGTTCTTGTGTATCTTCTACATTTATCTGAGATATATAAAATGCGTATGTGTAGGTTCTATATAAACAATAAATAAAAAGTCATATTTCTTAACAGAGCTTAATGTGTAGAAATAAATTCTTTAAGAATAAATAAACACTGCTTTTCGGCAAATTTTCGTGCAAATAATATATGCAAATTATTTAAACTTTTTTAAAAGACGAAAACATCAATAAATCTCAGTAAATGTTTTTTTTTATTTAAAATAAAAATTCAATTTCTGATTTTCTGCTAAACAATAAGCCAATTCGATTGTAAAACATAATACCTGCCTTCAGAAATATTTGTTAATCTATGATATAAAGTGAAATTATCAGTTATTAACGTGTTTTATATAATTTTCTTTTTTAAATCTTCGAAAAATAAAAATACTTAAAATAGAATTTTAGTAGATGTATGGGTTTTTAAAATTGAAAAATCTGTTTTCAAGAACAATACAAAATTTTAAGTAGTCCCTCATTTAATGTATCATACTTGACTATGTTACTCACGAAATACATAGATTTTTACTACTTGAAGGAAGCAAATGCTGCAGATATAAATTTATTTCTCGATAAACTCATTACTTTGCAGTGAGAAAAAAATGAACTAAAACTGTCAAACTTCTAACATATTTTAATACAAACTCAAAATATATTTATTTATATTATTGCTTTAAAAAGTGCATGGAAAACTAGATCGAGTCACCGAAGCAGCAACAGGAATTTTATGCGATTACTATACTACTTCTGAAGTTTTCATGGTAATAAACATTTTTATATGGTTGTCAATTCAAAAACAATAAAAACTAGTGGAAAACTAACGTTATCTGGTTATATTAATATCATTGCAGCTTTTGTTCTTTTTTTTCTCTTCGGAATACATTTTGTACAAAAAAGAAACGGCATGCTCGAGGGTTTCGCAAGCGCCTTTTTCTCTCGTTCAGCACAAAACAAAAGAAGCGATAGAGTAGAAATTGCAATTGAAGCTTCATGAAAATATGACTTTTATCAAAATCCCATTTTCTGAAAGTTGCCCGTGAAGTGGAGCGTGAGGGGGAAAAAGAAGATAAAAAGAAAATTTAGAACAAGAATTAAAGAAAAGGAAGCAGAATTCCACCACAAAACATGGAGAGGAGGAAAAAAGGGAAACAAAAGAAAAAACGAAATAAGAGAGTTAAGATGGAAAAACAGATAAATAAAGGTAAAAAGTTTCTTCCAATAGACAGATGGGGAGGCGAGAAAAATGAAGTTTCATAGCAAAAGAGAAGTTTATTAAATTTGAGTTTAATTGTTTGAACTGACATCGAATGTAAACAGCGATATCAACCCGGAACTTAGCCCTGATAATTGAACTAACCGTTTGAACGACAGCGAGTGTATAATGAAGGAAAAAAGGAAAAGTAAGAAAAAAAATTTGAAACTTTAAAATGCATTTTTAAATAATTTTTAAAAACATATATATATTTTTTAATTTTTAAAAACTTTTAGAAATAGGGTTCAGTTTATTTTATATTGTGAATCTTCTTGAAGTGTTCTTGTTTATCTTTTACATTTATCTGAGATATTTAAAATGCGTAGGTTCCTTATAAACAACAAATAAAAAGCTATCATATTTCTTAACAGGACTTAATCTCTAGAAATATATTCGTTAAGAATAAATAAATGTCTTTTTTTTTCGCTTAAATAGTTTATGCAAATAATATATGCATGCAATAATAATATTTATTAAAAAAATTAAAGACGTAAACATCAACAAATCACAATTAAGGTTGTTTATTTAAACTAAAAATAATATTTCTGATTTTCTGGTAAACAATACAGAAATCCTGCTGTAAAATATGATCCTTGTATTCAGAAATATTTCTAAACCTATGATATAGTGAAATGATAACTTATTAACGTGATTTATATATATATTTTTTTTACCAAAAAAAAATTACTTAAAATGAAATTTTCGTAGATGTTTCTGTTATGAAAATTGAAAATTCTTTTTTGAAGATCAATTCAAAATTTTAAGCTGCCCCTTGTTTGGTGCATAATACTTCAAGATGCGACATACAAAATCCGTAGATTTTTATTACTTCAAGGAACAAAATGCTGAAGATATAAACGTATTTTTTATAAACTAATTACTTCCCAATGGGAAAAAAAACTAAAAGTGTGAAGCATTTAACCTATTTTAATACAAATGCGAAATATATTTATTTGCCTCATATAGTGTCGTTAAAACAGTGTATGAAAAACTAAATCGAATCACCGAAGTAACATCTGGAATTTATGTGATTACTATACTGCTTCTATAGTTTTCATGGTAATAAACATTTTATAGGGTTGCCAACTCAAAAATAATAAAAACTACTGTAAAACAAACGTTATCCCGATATATTAATAGCATTGCAGCTTTCGTTCTTCTTCTTTTTTTTTTTTTTCTTTTGGGGCTGAATACTTTTTGGACAAAAGAGAAACGGCATGATCCAGGGTTTCGCAAGCCCCCCTTTCCCTCGTTTAGCAGAAAACAAAAGAAGCGATAGAGTAGAGATTGCAATTGAAGCGTCATGAAAATATGACTTTTATCAAAATCCCATTTTCTGAAAGTTGCCCTCGAAGTGGAACGTAATAGGGGAAAAGAAGATAAAAAAAAATTTAGAACAAAAATTGAAAAAAAAAAAAGAAACAGAATTCCACCACAAAACATGAAGGAGAGGAAAAAAGGGAAAACAAAGTAAAAACAAAAACTAAGTCAGTTGAGATAGAAAAGACGAAAATAAAATTAAAAAAACTCTTTTTCTCTTCAAGAGACAGATGGAAAGGCGAGAAAAATGAAGTTTCATAAGAAAAGATAAGTTTATTAAATTTGAGTTTAATAGCTTGGACTGACATCGAATGTAAACAGTGGTATGAAACTTGGAGCTTGGCCCTGCTAATTGAACTAACCGTTTGAACGACGGGGAGAGCAAAATGAAGAAAAAAAAAGTAAAAGACACAAAAGAAAATTAAAATTTGAAACTTTAAAATGCATTTTTAATAGCGTTTATAGCTTACGTTCTTCTATAAGTTTCAAAAGGAATTTTTTTCAGGTTTTTAGAAACTTTTGGAAATAGAGTTTAGTTTTCTTTATCTTGGAAATCTTCTTAAAGTATTCTTGTTTATCTTCTACGTTTATCTGAGATATTTAAAATGCGTAGGTTCTTTTAAAAACAACAAATAAAAAGCCATCATGTTTCTTAACAAAACTTAATCTCTAGAACCATATTCGTTAAGAATAAATAAATACTGCTTTTCAGTCAAACAAATAGTATAGGCAATTTTTTTTAAAAAAATTTAAAAGACGGATGCATCAACATATCTCAGTTAATATTTTTGTTTATTTAAAATAAAAATAAAGTTTCTCGTTTTGTAGTAAACAACACAGCAATTATATTGTAAAACATGATCTTTAGTTTCAGATATATTTGTAAAACTATAATATAAAGTCAAATGAGCCTTTCAGAATTAAAATCAAAACTTTTTTATATAAGACAATATTTTTTCATCTCAAGTTTTTTAAAATAGGAATTTTTTTTTTTTTTTTTTAAGATTATTACATATAAGAAAATAAAATAATTAAATTTTCAGGAAATATGTTGGTAAATTTTGTATTGTATTTTTGTTTTGTATATTTTATAATGATATGAGCTTTTTAGATATTTTATTGATAGACATTTAATAAATCCATTCGAATGTGGTTTAGTTTAATATTTATTGAATTTTAGGGGATTTTTTTAATAGATTCTAATTTATTATAAGTTATGTTGAAATTTAAAAAAAATTATCACTTGAGGATTTATGACCATAAAATTAAACAAAAATGTAAAAATACTAAAAAGGAAATCTTTGAAATATATTTATGGATAAAAATCGATCTTGGTTTTTCCACATGTTAAATTTTCTGTGTTCCATTTCTCAAAGTACACAAAGTGAAATATCAGTTGTTTGTACATAAATTGTTTTGTAAATTACAATCCTATTTTATAAAGAATTTATGTAAAAAAATGCTTAGAAAAAATTGCAGGATTTTTTAAATCTTTTTTGGAGTTGTTGATTATTCCACTTTTATAAAAAAGTTCTTTACTATTAGTCTAAAATTAAAAGAGATATTAGTTAATATATTTCGAAAATTTATAACGTATTTCTTTTAATTTATTATTTTTTTAAATGAAATTTTTTTTTTATGTTTTTTACCTCTTCTTCGTTTAAAATGAAAAAAATATTTTATGATAAAAATACTCTTTGGGGCGTTTCAGTATTTTCAACCATTAAATTTTTTAAAATGTTATGTATTTCAAATGGAATTATATGTTTATTTAATTAATAAATTATAATTATTATATGGAAGTTTAAAAGATTTTTTTAAATTACGAAAAAATAAAGATTTTATAATGTTCAACATTTAAAGCATTGCTTATTTTACAAATTTTAATAAAAAAGTTTAAAGATATAAAAATTAAATTTTCATGTTTTTGTAATTGTTGTTACTTATAAGACTCACATGGATTATAAAGTATTTAATTTATTTATCAAATGAACCCTAATATATATTACTCTATATTTTCTTTTTAAAAACGATTCACATGAACAAAAACCTTCTTTTTTGAAATGTGTTAAAATCCATGACGAATTATTTTAACGGAATGTTTTTACAGTCTTTTGTGAGTATGTATTTATTGCATGAATAAAATTAATTTTCATTAATAAACGTATTTTTTAGAAATTCTGAAATATATTTGATTAAAAATGTGAAGAGTTTTAATTCATTGATGCAATGTATATTTTCCACTACACGTTAAAAATAATCGTTTATAATATTTTTATGTTTAAAACGCAATGAATCATTATGATAAAAAAAAGCTTATGAAAAACGAAAAACTAAACAGAAATACAATTCTAAAATTATTACACTTATTTTAAGTATGAATTAGATAATAATCTTAATTTTAGACATTTATTTACCAAAAAAAGAAAAAAAGAATACGCAAATTGAATGATGGAAATATGCTTAAATAAATTTAAATAATTGAATGTTGTGAAAATATTTGATCGCAAAATCTTTCTTCGAGGTGTTACTAGAAGCTAAAAAGAAAAGAAATTCATACGAAAGGACTTTCAATTAATTTCTTCAAAATATTTTTAGATACTACTTCAAGTCATATATTCAGAAGTAAATTTCTTTTTTATAGTCAGGTATATGAAAATAAAATAAATAAATGCATCGCTTTTGATATCGAATTTTTTAAAAAAAATATTGATATAACTTAAAATTAATGTATAGCAGAAGTAAAAAAAAAATAGTAGCAGAATTGGTTGAAAAATAAGTAACAGCAGAATTGGGTGAAAATAATTTTCTAATGAAACATTATTTTTTTAAAAATATCTTATAAAAAGCTAATTAAAAAATCTAAATAAATTCGTTATAAATTATCTATCAATATAAGTCAGTATTTCTTGATATTTAAAAAAAAATTCAGGAAAAATTGCAATGGTATTAAAAACAAAAAAAAAGCGTAGAAAAATTTGGTTAATAACAACAATTTTAAAATAATTTTTCCATTTTGTCCGATATAAGAATATATTATAGCAGAAATACCAATTTAACAAAATTAACTGTTTTTATGACCACATTTTAAGAATTTCATTCACCACAATTTCATAAATTACATAAAAATAAAATAATCATATTTAAACTTCTTATTTTTAATTATGATTTTATCATTTTGAATATTGCGGTGTTTCTGCATAAAGTTATATACTCTGAGAACATTCTGCGTATTCCAAGCTTTGCAATAATTTATGTTGCTGAATTAATAACAATATATGAATATCAAATAAAAGTAATTCCTTTAAGCCACATAAAATTATTTAATCTATATTTTTTTATAAACAATCTTAATCATTTTTGAATGAAAATAAATATTAATTAGGCTAATAATTTTAATTTCCTGTATTGCAAACAATTATTCTCTTAGATAAGCATATTTCAACATCTTACAGCAAATTTTAACATCTTAAAGCAAATTTTAACATCTTTTTTAACAAATTTGAACATTCATTCACCTTTTAGGACTTAAGATTTTCAGACTTAACTTTTAAAGACTTTTAATGCGGAATTAGGTATTAAAATACAAGAGAAATTCCTTTCTTGACTTCTCGTAAATAAATATATATATGTATATATAAATTGAAAGCGATTTCTTTGAAGGCAATCATAAATTAATATTTAATGGAGAACATTAATTAGTGACTGATAAATACATATAATATAATTAAATGCAATTGACAATTAGATTTTCTTCAATACTGAAAATAATCATATTATTTAATTTTTCATTTTAGCATAGAAACATAAATGTCCTTAAAATTATTAATCATTATTTATTAATAAAGTAATAATATCTGAAATTTAAATTAGTAGTGACTTTAATTCATAAATAATTTTCATTACTCATTTTAAACAAAAGATGCAACTTAATATCTTAATATAACTTTGTCTCTAATAATGATAATTGCATTACTTTATATTTCAGATAGATAATTGATTTATTTCATATTTTAAAAATGGGGCATTTAGAGAAAAATCTATTTTAGAATAGATTTTATTACAATAATTTAATCCTTTGTTAGAATAAAACTTTTGAATCCTTATTTGCAAAGGGACTATTTTTATAAAGAGATCTTATATTTTTATAAAAGACCTTATTCGTTGGTTTCTTGTGATCGATGATTTCTTAATTATTTGGTTGTTTTTGAATAAAAAAATATTTAGAAATATTAATTTAAAGTTAAATTTAATTAAAAAACTTAAAATAAATTTAATTAAATTTTAATTAATTTTTTTTTTTTTGTCATAAGCAATGGCAATAATGTAATCTGTCTAAAATTAGGAAACATAAAATTTTTAAATATACTTATAATTGTCGTTAGAACTATTTAACACATCTGTTAAAATAGCCTAATGAATAAAATATAATTTCTCTTCTTTAATCATTGAGGAATCATTGAAGGTTCGTTAGAAAATATATAAGGTTTTTTTTTCTTTTTTTGCAATTGTAGAAAGCACGTATTTTAATTATGTGTGACACCAATAAACATGGAGAAGTAATTTTCAAATCATATTGTCTCACGAATTAATTTTGATGGAAATTATTCTACAAACGTGTATTTTATGAGGAAAAAAATAGAAAATTTACATACCCAATTGTTCATGAGTAACGCTTACACATTTTGTTACAATTTCCTTCAGGTTTGATGATTTCTAAAAACAACAAATGTTTCAATCAGTTTTGTTATTTAAACCGAATTTAAATAAAGAAACTTTTGTTTCCTTCTAATAAAATATTTAAAACAGGATAAAATATTTATACATAAATATCTTCTAAATATTCATGCATAATAAACTTGTAAATCTGTTTATCACAAAAAATCTTTTTTAACTCGTAAACGATGGTCTAACGTAAAAATGCTTTGAAAATTGCAAACTCCCACTTATATAAATACCCTTAGTCAAGATGCTAATAAAGTATTAAAATTTTAATTTATGTATATTTATAAAACCAACTATGCTATGTATTGGAAATTTCTAATGCAAACGAATTCAGGTTTAATTTAGAAACATTCATTTAATTGTAAGGTAACCATTTATTAAAATTTTAAAAGCAATCACTTATTTAAAGAAAAAAAAAATATCTATCCATTTAATTTCATGATTTCGGTTAATGTGTCTTTTAGATTGTTGCTTATTTGTATTGTGTTTTTTTCTGCTATTGTTTATTTCTGTCCGCATGGAAAATTAAAGTGCCCAATGAAAATTACCGTAGGGTTTTCGATTCAAAATGCTACCTCGACTCAAAAATTAATCATTTTAATATACTTTTTAAGACTCTTCGTCAATCATAAAGTTTTACTCATTTTATTTTTTCTATGTTTTGTAATTATATACTAACTTTAAGAAATTGATTCAATTGTTGTGCTTCTATTAATACATTTAAAAAAGAATGTAACACGTGCACAAAATAATATAAAAAAAAATATATTAAAGTCAATTCCTACTTTTTTTTTCTCTATATTGCAGAAAGTCCTTTATAAATAATTTTATTCATTTTTTTAAGTTTATTTGGCGCCATCTATTGGTAGATACATGCAACTTAAATCTAAAAAAAAAAATAAAAAAAAAAAAAAAACTAAAAAACTAAAATGAATTAATTAAATTTAATTACTGAATTAATATTTGAAAAAACTGTACTAACATCAATTGCCATCCACTACAAGTTCAAAAAAGATGTATTTGAACTTGAGTGGTTAAATAAAAAGTATTTTATTAACGATTAAAAATTTGAACAAGATATATATAGGGAGAGTGTGAGCTAATAGAAGGAAATGAAAACAAAATACAAACATATATTACCTACAAACATATATTACATACCTGCAAGATAATTTATGGAAGATATAATAAACAATTTAAATTCATCAAATAGTAAATAAATAATACATTTATTTTGCAAATATAAAATTTTAAAACATGTATTTATTTAAAAAAATAATAACAAAAAAATTAAATTACTAAAATTTTTGATATTAATCATACTAAGCATTTAAATACATCAATCCAATGAATTTAACTAGAGTTTTAGAATAAATGTATATAAGTAAAATATCCAAACAAAAGCTTTTAACTCTTTAGGAATATCGTTTAAAAAAATCTTAACGTTTGAAAAATCAGAAAATCAATTTCAGGGATTAAAAAGCAAATTAAAAAGTCGCTTTTCACGTTTAGGTCTTTTGTTACTTTACACATAATGTTTGACCGATTTAAATGTGATTTATTTAAAAATTTCCAAAATATTATAAGCTGCTTTTTTAAAATTATTTATAAAAAATTTAAAAAGGTAAATACTCAAATTTTAATTATTTAATGCTTATTGACATTTTATTTATTTATTTCATTTTCAATCTAAAATAAAGAATGCAAGTTTCCATCAGTCCAGATTTTTCATTACATCAGCATAAAATGTTTAACTAACTAACAATTTCTTTTGTCAAAGATAGAGTTTTATTTAACCCATTTAAACACAATGTTTTTTTTAATACCGTACTCAAACTGCTACTCCTTCTGTGAGATCTGGTTTAAGGTCAATATTTTTCTTTCACTTTAATGTGTTGACGTTGTTTTTGTAGTTTTGTAGTGTTTCTGCCTCACATCAGATGGTTATGTTCATTTCTTTAAACTTCATAATGCTAAAATAAATTTTATGAAAATAAGAACTATTTACTATTTATTATAGAATTATTTATTATTTTGCGATTTAGAAAATGTTAAAACTTTTAGATATCTGTTATACAGAAGTACACAATAAAGAAATGAAAGAAATAAGTAATATAAAAAAAAAGTTTTTTTAAATCAGTTCCTACTTTTTTTCCACTATATTACAGAAAGTCCTTTATAAATAATTATCATTCATTTTTTTAAAGTTTATCTGGCGCCATCTATTGGTAGATATATGCAACTTAAATCTAAAAAAAAATAAAACTAATTAATTAAATTTAATTACTAAATTAACATTTGAAAAAAGCAGTATTAACATCAAATGTCATCGACTACAAGTTAAAAAAAATGTATTTGAAGTTGAGTGATAATGGAGGAATCAAGAGTATTTTTTGAACGATTGAAAATTCGAACAAGATACGTTATATATAGGGAGAGTGTGAGCTAATAGAAGGGATTGAAAAAAAAAACAACTTTCAGTTTTTAAGTTTCTTTCTCTGCAAATCACACATAAGGCGTAGATTTACTGACGGTCAGATGGTTTCCAGTAAAAAGAAAAAGCATGAGAATTCTCATGAAGGAATAATTTTCCGGAAAATCAGCGTATTGAAGCGACCACTCACTTTAGGTCGAGATCTGCGCAACCGTATTTTGGAATGTATTGGAATGCAGTAGACATTCCCACCCTTCTTTGCGATAATTCATTTATTCTAGATAATGCATCAAATCTAATATCCCAAATTTATAAATACTAGATAGTCTGAAATTCGTCGATTTTTAGAAATTGCGTCAAATTTTTATTACTACGTATTAATTAAAACATATCTTTAAGGTTAGTTGTAAAATGCAATTCACCAATGTCCACAAATTCAGAAACTGAAAATCAGAATAGTGATTCAAATTAACAATTTAACCAACAGATAATAATAAAAGCTATTATTTATCTAAAATTAAACGCTTTTTATAATATTTAATTTCGATCTTGATTTTAAAACTTGATACTAGTAACTATAATATAATAGTATCAAGTTTTTTTTTAAACATACTATTTTGATTTTGTTAATACATAATCATAATGCTCTGCTTTATTTTTTCCGAAAAAAAGAAAAGAAACCAGAGACTTCGCATGTTTTATTTACATCCAGTAAAACTCTTTAGTTCTTACTATCACAGGTTTATTTTTTTAAAAATACTTTAAATCTAACTAGTAATACTTAGTAGTCTAACTAATACTCTAAGTCCCAATTTCAAAATGCTGTAAAAAGAGAACAACGAGTTCAAATTTGAACTACAGACATTTGAGAAAAGGAGAAAAGGCATATCATCAAAAAAATTTATGCCGATTTTTTCCCATCCAATTTGGTATGACCTTGCCGTGGTGGATGGACTTTCCATTAACAGTGTCACAATTGTTGAATGACTTGGAAGCCATTTTTTCCATCAAAAAACCGAAATAATCAAGCAGATGGAACACAACAGTTGGTTTAATGTGCAACTCATGCGAAATGCGTTGTAATTTATATTCAAATTATCACTGGCAGCCGAGTTCACTTTCTTTATGCCGCTTACAGCGCCATCTAATAATACACTTTGGAACGTTTTTTTGATGCCGTATCGTTTCCCCCTTCTTCGAGTATCTGCAGTTCAAATTTGAACTCATCGTGACGAGTGGTTCTTTTTTTACAGCATTTTGAAAGTGAGATTTTAATTATAATCACCCGATATATATGCTTCGTCATTATGTTTCTAAAAGACTAAGATATTTTGTACACTACATTACAACACAAGCCCTACAGTTTAAATTAAGATACAAAATATCATACAGGTATAATACATGTAAGTTAAAATATAAAGACATAAATGTAAGAATATAATGAAATTCGTTCAATAATTTTAATTTATCTGACGTAAACAGATTATTTCTATTAGATTTAAATAAATAATGAAAGTCCATGGATTTAAGCACTTTCACAATTGCATAAATCATTAAATACGTTTAAATTGTAGCAAGATTAAAAAAGTAAATGCTACAATTCACTTCAGTAATGCAATAATTAAAATTTTGAATAAAGACATTAACATAACTCACTAAATATCAAAGACATCAAAACAATCAAATAGTTATAAAAGAACAATTTTCACTAATCACAATTAATCGGAAAAGCAGGAATTAAACAAATTATTATAAAAAAACCCAGCCAAGTGCAATGACAATAGGAATATTAGAATCATTACAAAATTGTAATATAGCATCCGATTTTATTAATTAAAATTTATATACAGCATTAAATCATTTTATTTAATTCATTTTCAAGTCAAGTTCATTCACAGTAATAAAACATGTTTGTCGAAGATATTGTCATAAAGATAATTAAATACATAACATAATAAGTTGTCTGGGAATTTAAAAAAGATACGCATTTTTTATGAGAATTTCACTAATTTTTTTTTAAAAAAAAAAAAAGACTTTTTTTTATCCATTTTTACATATATAGTTACATTTTATTGGTGTCATGAATCGTATATTATGTTTAACGAGTAATAATAATAATAAAATAATATAATTCAATTATTTGCTTTGAACAAAAAAAAATTAAAGCTATGTTTTTTAATTCTTTTAAAATTTTCTAAATAATTTTTTTAATATAAAACCTGTTAAAAATTATCTATCTTATTTAAATAAAAATTATGCCCTTTTCTAAATAAATATTTAGTTACATCATATAAAACAAGTCTTATTATTTATATTAATACATCAAATTTTGTGTTTGTATTTTAAATAGATGCAGTGAATAAATACATCATTTTATTACCATCTCCTTTGATGTGAATAAAAACTAAACGAAAAAAATATATGTTTGCTGGAAAGGTTCTTTTGAAAAGAAATATTTTGTTTTCGTTAATTCATTGAAAGAGACTATTTCCTTTTATTTTACTTGAAAAGTACATAACAAAAAGTATGATGCAGATAAAAAAGAAAATATATCGCTTTTAATTCAAAAAATTTTGCTAAAACATAAAATTTAATTAACTATCTTTAAAAGTAAATCTTGTATTTGCAAAACATTAGCATATTTGCATCCAAGATATCTTAAATATATTAAAGTCATATGAGACTTGTAAAGTGATGATTATACAAATAAAACTTTACCCAAGTGACTGATTTAAAAATATTTTAATAATTACTAATTATAAAAGTGCTCCGAGAAACTCCTTTTGGGATATTTTAATGCATTATTAATGTTAAATCAACGGTTTCGCATGTAATTTTCTTTTCAGCTTCTAATTGAATTTGAATAATTCAGCCTTTTTAAATTTACACTTATTATAAATTATATATTTAATACATATGATTTTATTTTCAAAAGCTTAAGACTCATAGCAATGCAAATAAACTGAAAGTTTGATACATATTATAAAATTTTATTTTATTTTTTATAAAAAACGTCTCTGCCAGCTTTGGCATTCTTTCATAAGGCAATCTTTGCAACTGTAAAGAGTTCGTTCCCAACGGAGTGTTTTCAATCAGTAACAACATTTAGAATCTTCAAGAGCAAAGGATGATCGCATATGGTCCATTTAGCTGACCTATATCTTCCATATAAAATGTAAATTCTTCATTTTAAAAATTTAAATACAATGCATCTAAAATCAACAGATTGCAAATGCCATAATGTCAATTAGTTTTGTTTGGTTTATTGCTCTACGGTCCTTTTCTGCACACTTTGGGCTATTTAGACCGAGACCTACAATTAACAGTCATTCATGCACTGCAAGAATTCGAATCTGAAGCCTGTGGTACCAATGACCAGAGGGCTAGCCAATTGGTCATCTGACCGCCCATAATGACAAATATTATATTCCACGAATCAATGTTATAGCTGATCAATAACCTCTAAAATAATTGAGGAGTACAAAATCTCTTACTAGAAGATTAGCAAGAGTTTTAAAAAATCCTTCAGTCTAAAAATAGGTTACCTTCAGGGTTAAATTAATATTGTAGACGATAAGCTATATCGATTTTTTTGTGAACACTCAAAAGAAACTTGTGTGGACTGATGGACGAGTAACTAGCGATCTGATGCTTGATGCCACATATTTTTGGTTTGAGTCCCAGTGGGATCATGGATGTTTCTAGCTGCTTGAAATCCTCTTTAAACCGTAGGTGATGGTCTAATATGACTGTAGATCGTCGGTCGTAGTGCTTACAGCCTTACACCATAAAAAAGAAAACATGTCCTGTCCCGAAGTCTATTAGTAGGCAGACGATTTTGGTCAATCACAAGGCTGTTGCGCCGATGAAGAAAAAGAAGAAATTTATAACATTTTTGCTATATCCATACATATGCCGTTCGTAGTCTTTGTTTGAATGTCTCTTATTCAAAATAATGAACTGAAAGACAAATAACTTAAAATTATTGATTTCTTTTGAAATTGCAATAAAAATAAGGAATTTTGCTAACTATGTTTAACTAAGTTACCTGATGAAATAAAGTGTTTTACATAGATATTCTCCTGATGTAGAATCAGAAGAAGCACAACTAATTGTGCCGTTAAAAGAAAGAGAGAATGTTCTCAAAGAAAATTATGATGTTTCTACAGGACATTATGGAATAGATGGAACATAGAACAGCAAAGATATACTTTTGGATTGTGTGAATGGATTTATTATTTAACACACAAAAAATTGTACAGAATGTTGTCGCTAGAAATCTCGAATTTAGAAACTGTCTCGGCAAACACCTATATACTCGCAACGATTTGAATCTGCTTTTGTAAATATTTTTGGACCTTTATTCGAAACGGACGATAGGAAACGATGTATGCTCACCATAGAAGAGTATATCAAATGCTATTACTAAAGAATGAGACATAATATTAACTGAAAAAATCTTTATGGGAGATATGGACTATTCAAAAGAGTCATTGGTGAAAAAGGCTCTCAGTTTGTTAATGCAATACCTTATATAGGATTGTTTCATTTTCCTTAGTTTAAGACAAAGAGCAAAGAAAAAAATTATTATTTAAAATACTCTATCTGTTCATCTCTTTTCTAATAAAATCAAACATAAAACTTGAATTTTTTAATTCTGATTATTATAAATAATAAAAATATTTTTTGGGATAATCATATGCAGTCCAAATTTAAAGTCTTAAAAATTCAATAATTTTATTTTTTTTATTACGTCACCCTTATGATACACATTTTATAAGACACAATTAAATACTATTTTTTAATCTAAATTTTCACTTTGTAAACACATCCATTCACAAACCATAAAATCTTCAATTTTATTTTATAAACCATTTTAGTTTTAAGCGATATATTTTGAGCGATATATAACAACATTTATACAAATACGTTTGGAGATGAAATGAAATAAATATTTTAAACATCTTCTATTATTCATTTTAAATGTATAGGGAATTGACAAAAGGAAAATTACTTCTTTGCTTTTATAAACTTAACTACCTAATATTTTATTCATATTGTATGACAACTCTTTATTGTGGAACTATTATTTAAATTTAAAGTATTATGTATTTAAATAAATATAAATTTTTATACAAGTGATATTTTTTGGTCAATATAATATTATTTATAATAAATTACGTTGTCTTAATTACTATAAAATAACACAATATTAATGTGAAGAATATTAATCATACTTTTACAATTTTTAAAGTTATTTTAAAAAAATCCTATTTCGAATTTATATATTTTATATATTTTTCATTTTATATATATTTATATATTTTAGCAGCACAAAAAGGATGAAATAGTGTGCTTTTCTGTTATGCATATATATATTTTTGTATTTTTGTATTATATATATATTTATTAAGAAATTTATAAATTAATATACAGTATTGTGGAAAAGTGATGCGCTGTTTAGTTTTGGAAAAATTAGTTTATATAATTAATCGTTAAAATTGTTATTTGATAATAGTTAAAGTTATTTAAAACGTAGAAAACTTCAAAAGTTTATATGAATGTAAAAAACAATTATATTGCAAAAAATTAAAAATATGTAAATTAAATGTCAAAATTTTACTAATTTATATTATATTATACATATATATATATATATATATATATATGAATAAGATTTACAATTAATTAAAGTATACATAAAATAATTTTATGCATTGTCTTCATATTTAACAGCACTGCAATAATTTTTTAGAAGAATATAAGTTTATTTAATATTTCATATAACAGCTCAAATGATTAAAAAAATTGGTTTAATTATCACACAAATTCTCTAAATAGACGCATTAAAATATTTTAAAAGCAAATAAATATAGTTTAGTAAAAAATGAATGCATAGACAATAAATCATATATAATAATGGGTACCAAATTTATGGTTCATTAAAATATTCTAATTTTCTCTTGATTATTTTTTTCCTTTCACGTTCATTCAATTAATTTTTGATAAATGGAGAAACTGGTCCCTATAGAAAAAGAAAAGTTAATAGATATATTCATTATTAAAGTTTTACGCTCTAAGTTCATCATTTTAATCAGTTAGACGAATACAGAATAGAAGATAACGCACAGCATTTCATAATTGGACATGAAATGTTGGCAGAAATGGAACTAGGAAACCTATAACTAGAAATGTCAGCACATAAAATTATTTTATGTAGTTAATTTTTATTTAAAAAAATATTTTTACCCATAAATCATTTCAAAAGATCTTTTATTTCGTTAAATTGTTTTCACAGGTTATTATATACATATATATATATATATATATATATATATATATATATGTATGTATAATTTAATATACGTGTGGTTATCAAAATAATGGAACAGCTGTAAATAAATGTGACATTTAAGAATGCGTAATGAATTAAATGACAGTTTAATGTATAATCATTAAAATGTAATTTTAACTGCAAGTTTTTTTTTAATATAAAAAGTAAATATCATGGTAGTATTAACTTTAGCAAATTTGTATACGTCTTGGATATTTGCCAAAAGTTTAAAATGGTAGACCTCACAAACTTTCAGACAGGCCAAATTTGTAAAAGCCAGACTAGCTAGAGTAACTTTGACCGAAACATTTCAGCTTTTCGGCACTTCGAGGAGTACGGTGTCTAAAGTCAAGACAGCGTACACACAGTTTGGCAAGACAAGCTGGGCAAAGCAAAATAGTGGACGGGAGGAGAAGCTGAATGAAAGAGACCGACGGTATTCAAGCGGATTGTAATGTCTAAAAGGAAAATATCTGCATCTAAAGTGACCACAGAGTTCAATCAGCATCTGGATTCTCCAGTGTCAACTTGCTTAATTATCTTAATTAATTTGTATCAACTTATTGTATTTAATCTCAAATGGTCTGATAGAACGAACTTTTTTCCCAACTAAGCTACCAAAGATTATATGAGTACCATTTGTCATTTAATAGCAACTAAAATAATGCTTTTAAACACATCTTAGTCAGGATGACAATTAGCTTAAATATATAATAAACTTTAGTTTACAAATCACATAATGACACGTATTCAATGCCAGGATTCAAATAAAAAAAACTGCTTATAGTAACTACTTACGTATAGTACTAACTTATAGTAACTACTTATAGCGCGTCATTTGTAGTAAATAGAAAAAAATGAAACTTTCTTTTCATAATAATTGTTGACTATTCTTACTAGAAATACTAACTAGAAATAGGACTGGTTGGAAATTGGAATTGGTGAACTTTTCTTACTAGAACAATCATATTCTGATTTTTCAACTAAGTCTGAAAAATTGAAGCGTTTTTAATTGTTAACGTGATAAGCTGCTATTTAGGACCAATTTAAAATTATGTATTTTCAAGGTATCATCTATTATTAATGATTCAAAGAAAATACGATGTTTTTCTTAGGGGGCACTATTTCTGTTCTTTAAAAAATCTTTCCATCCTCATCTTGTTAGAAGCAAAAGAGAAAAAAAGGCATATCACAGCCACTTCTTTCTTGACGCTGGAAACACCACGGAAAAAGGATTTGTTTGTCACGACCTCTTTACACACAAAACTAACGGTCACACTCGCTTTACTGAACGCGAGAAATGCAGAAGGTACAAAACCGTCCCTTCTTAAAAACGTCGTCCGTAACGATAACTCTCTGGCATTGCGTGCGCTGCGGTGTTTCAGGAACGGGAAAAATATCCTCGTTTTTCACCAACCTAGCGGAAAACGTTGTATTTTATTCGAGAGGCAGGAGTCTCACCACCATGACTGCCCCATTTGTTATCTGTAGTGACATTTTTGCTCTCTGGGCTGCTTTCTGGTATCTTGGGATGTTCATCTATGTGTTCCTGTTTTTGTGGTTTGAACCGAAAGATTGAAATTATATATTTTTTTTTATGTTTAAATATGTTCCGTCGGATGGTTTCAAGATGAGTTTCCTTTTACAAAATTGTAGAAAAATTATTCATTTTATAGTAAGTGGATAAGAGTGATTTTGATAAGATTAATTTTGTGCATCAATAAGCTAGTGTTGGATGAAATTAATTCTTATAATTATGTGGGACTTGAATAAAAAAATAATGTACTATAATTGTGTTTACCTTATGTATACATTTAAAAAATATTAATGACAACTCGTTTATTTCTGCATCCGAATCGGAATTCGAGATACAATTAAAGCAAAGTTATTTATATTTATCATTTGTAAATTATTATTTATTATTATTACAATATATTAATAATATATTGTACAAAGTTATTTATATTTATCCATTACATCATCATTGTGGTTTAGAGTACTTTCATTATATTCTACTTAATACGTTTCCTGGAATTGAAATGGAAACTAATCATACTATTTCATGAAAAGTTGAGATGTTTTGAAAGTTGTATACTGTTGTTAAAATGAGTTAAATTAGACTACGAAATGAGACTATTTCAACACTTTTTTTAAGTTTTTAAATTCTGAAATAGTTGGTATAATCTGCCTGTTCATACAATGTTCATACAAAAATGTTAAACACTTTAAATGACATCTTAGTCAAGATAATATGAAGCGTTCAAGCTACAGTTTATGATTCACTTCCTATAATAATAAGTGTTTAATTCTAGGATTCAAACAGAGTTAACTACTTATAAAGCTTCATGTATAGTAAATAGTAAAAAAGGAAATTTTTTCATATTATTTATATTACTAGAAATTGCCAGGAACATTCATATTCTAATTATTCTGAAATAAAAGTGTTTTTAATTGTTAACGTGATAATCTGTAATTTAGGACAAATTAAAAATTATTTATTTTTTTAAGGTATCATCTATTATTAACGATTCAAAGTAAATACGATTGTTTTTTAGGTTGCACTGTTTCGGTCCTTTAAAAAAATCTTTTCATTCTCATGTTGTTAGAAGCAAGAAAAAAAAGCATATCACAGCCACTTCTTTCTTCACGCTGGACCACGCAAAAAGGATTTGTTTGTCACGACCTCTTTACACGCAAAACTAACGGTCACCCTCGCTTCACTGAACTCAAGAAATGCAGAAGGCACAAAACCGTTCCTTCTTGAAAACGTCGTCGGTAGCGATAACTTCTGGCATCGCGTGCCCTGCGGTGTTTAAAGAAAGAGAAAAATATCTTCGTTTTTACCAACCTAGTGGAAAACATTGTACTTTATTCGAGAGACAGGAGTCTTACCACGACGACAGCCTCATTTGTTATCTGTAGTGACATTTTTGCTCTCTGTGCTGCTTTCTGGGTGTTTGTTTGGATCTTGGGCTACTTATGTATGTTGTCTTTTTTTTGTGGTTTGAACAGAAAGATTGAAATGATATTTTTTTTTGTTTAAATATGTTCCGTCGGATGGTTTCAAGATGAGTTTCCTTTTATATTAAGTGGATAGGAGTGATTTTGGGAAAATTAATTTTTGTGCATCAATAAGCTAGTTATTTTTTTCAATCGTTGGATTTTGAAATCTAAACTAATGAATACAAATTGAACATTTAATTTTGTGTTTTATTACGAAAATCATATCTTCAGAGACATTCTTAGATGTTAGGCAAAACAGAGCTGAATTGGCTGAACCACTGTTGAGTCTGTAACATCGAAAATAAGTCCATAAGTTTGTAAAGGAAGTCTAATGTAAAATCTGTAATGAATCTCTTTAATCTAAAGTTTGGTAAAGTTAATCACTACAAGAACACGATACCGAGAAAGAAAGACAAAATTGCTGAATGTTCATATAAAATTCACGCAAAGATGCAAGTAGTTAGTTAACTAGTAAGACGTAAGTAGTTAGTTAACTAGTAAGATGTAAGTAGTCACTTCTTAGTACGAAGTCATTTAAAGTTATAAGAAGATGATAAGAAGCTAGATGATAGATAAGAAGTGTTCAATTTAAGCATTAGTTTACGAATCATTTCACATAATAATATACGTAATAATAATACGTGTTCAATGTCAGGATTCAAATTTGTCAGTTAACTAGTTATAACGCTCTATTTGTAGTAAATAGAAAAAAAAAACTATTTTCTCAAAATTTCGCTTTGACTTTTCTTACTAGAACTTGCCAGTAACATTCATATTCTAATTTAAAAAAAAAAATGAAAAATTGAAGTGTTTTTAATTGTTAACATGATAAGCTGTAATTTAGAATTAATTTTAATTTACTTATTTTTTACGATATCATCTATTATTATGTTTCACAGAAAATACGATATTTTTCTTAGGTTCCATTGTTTCTGTTCTTTAAAAAATCTTTCCATCCTCATCTTGTTAGAAGCAAAAAAATAAATAAGAAGCATATCCTAGCCACATCTTTCTTCACGCTGGGAACTCCACGGAAAAAGGATTTGTTTGTCACTACCTCTTTACACGCAAAAGTAACGGTCACCTTCGCTTCACCGGACACAAGAAATGCTGAAGGCACAAAACTGTCTTTCCTAAAAACTTCGTCGGTAGCGATAACTCTATGGCGTTGCGTGCGCCGCGGTGTTTAAGAAAAGAGAAAAAGATCTTCCTTTTTCGCCAACCTAGCGGAAAAACATTGCATTTTATTCGAGAGACAACAGTCTCACCACGATGACTGCCTCATTTGTTATCTGTAGTGTCATTTTTGCTCTGTGTGCCGCTTTTCTGTGTGGATTTTGGATCTTGGGATGTTCATGTATGTGGTCTTTTTTTTTTGTGGCTTGAACCGAAAGATTGAAATGATATTTTTTTTATGTTTAAATATGTTCCGTCGGATGCTTTGAAGATGATTTTCCATCTACAAAATTGTAAAAATTATTCAATTCATAGTAAGTGGATAGGAGTGATTTTGAGAAAATTAATTTTTGTGCATCAGTAAGGTAGTTATTTTTTTTTTCGATCGTTGGATTTTGAAATGTAAACTAATGAGTACAAATTGAATATTTATTTTTGTGTTTTATTACGAGAATCATATAATCTTCACAAACGCTCTTATATGTTAGGCAAAACAGAGCTGAGTTGGATGTACCACCTTAGAGTCTGTAACATCTAAAATAATTCTATAAGTATGTAAAGGAAGTCTAATGTAAAATCTCTAACGGATCCATTCAATCTATAGTTTGATAATATACATAATATACAAGGACAAGATGCCAAGTAAGAAAGATAAAATTATTGCATGTTCATGTAAAGATGTTAAACATTTTAAAGGACTTCTTAGTCAAAATGATATGAAGAGTTGAAGTTTTAGTTTGCGATTCATTTCATACATTGATACTGAGTATTAATGCTTTTTCAATACCAGGATTCAAATATAATTAACTAGGTGTTTTTTTCTAATGCAGCTGGCCATACAGAGACAGTTATCTTTATGCCATATGGGCTGCACCGACGTTACTCATTTTGAACTACCTAGGGAGCACGTGTAGCCTAAGATATGTTACGCACGCGAGTAACACTACCATTAATTAACTAGTTATAACGCACCATTTGTAATAAGTAAAAAAAAAAGAAAAAAAATTTCGTATAATTCATTGTTGACTTTTCTTATTACAAATTACCATGACTATTCATATTATGATTTTTGAACAAAATCTGCAAAATTGAAGAGTTTATAATTGTTAACATGATAAGCTGTAATTTATAATTAATTTTAACTTACTTATTTTTTTACGGTATCATATATTATTAATGATTGAAATAAAATACGAATGTGTTTTTAAGTCGCCCTGTTTCGGTGCCTTAAAAAATCGTTCCATTCTCATCTTGTTAGAAGCAAAAAAAAAACAAAAAAGGGCACATCATAGCCACTTCTTCCTTCACGCTGGGAACACCACGGAAAAAGGATGTGTTTGTCACGACCTCTTTACACGCAAAACTAACGGTCACACTCGCTTCACTTAACGCAAGAAATGCAGAAGGCACAAAACCGTCCTTCTTAAAATGGTCGTCGGTAGTGATAACTCCCTGGCGTTGCGTGCGCCGCGGTGTTTAAGAAACGGGAAAAATATCTTCGTTTTTCACCAACCTAGCGGAAAACATTGTATTTTATTCGAGAGACAACAGTCTCACCACGATGACTGCCTCATTTGTTATCTGTAGTGATATTTTTGCTCTCTGTGCTGCTTTCTGGGATCTTGGGTTGTTCATGTATGTGGTCTTTTTTTATGGTTTGAACAGAAAGATTGAAATGATATATATATATATATATATATATTTGTTTAAATATGTTCCGCCGGAATGTTTTGAAGATGAGTTTCCTTTTACAAAATTGTAAAAAATTATTCATTTTATAGTAAGTGGATAGGAGTGATTTTGAAAAGATTAATTTTGTGCATCAATAAGCTAGTGTTGGATTAGATTAATTCTGAAAATAACGAGGGACTTGTATAAACATAATGTACTATAATTGAGTTTCCCTTATTTATACATTTAAAAATTTTTTAATTATATATCATTTATTTCTGCATCCAAATCGGAATTTTTGATACAATAAAAACAAAGTTATTTATATTTATCGTTTGTAATGTGGGTTAGAGTGCTTTCACTATATTCTACTTAATATGTTTCCTGTAATTGAAAAAGAAAACTAACCATACCATTTCATATAAAGTGGAGATGTTTAGAAAGTTTTACACTGTTGTTGAAATGAGATTAATTAGATTACGAAATGAGACTATTTCAACACATTTTTATATATATTTTTTAATTTTGAAATAGTGGCCTAATCTGCCTGTTCATATAATTTTCATACAAAGATGTTAAACACTTTAAATAACTTCTCAGTCAAGGTAATAAGAAGAGGTTTAAGATACACTTCACATAATGATACGTAATAAAAATAAGTGTTCAATGCCATCATTCAAATATACGAGTTAACTACTTACACTATGTGGAAGAAAGTGACGGGACACGACACTATAACGACATAAATTCATATTTATTAAAATTAATAGGAGGTAGGGCCTCCTTCGGCTGCGATCACAGCTGCAACCCTTCTGGGCATGCTTTCCACTAAATCAGCCATAGTGGTAAGAAGAATTTCCTTCCAAATGTTTAACAGGAAGTTCCATAGTTCAGCCTTGCTTTTGGGGAGTGGGGTGCAGGCCCTCGACCGACGGTCCAATTCGTCCCAGAGATGTTCAATTGGGTTCAGATCAGGACTCTGCGCCGGCCACTCCATGCGTTTAATGTTGTTGTTCGCATACCAATCAAGAGTCCTTCTTGCAACATGGCATGTTGCGTTGTCGTCTTGATACCAGCAATCATCCATACCGTACGTTGCCCACAAGGTAGGAAGGACATGATTGTCGAGAATATCACAATATCTATCGGCATTCATCGCACCATCAACCTTCACCAGTGGGCCAGCCCCATACCAGGAGAAACAGGCCCATACCATCAATCCTCCTCCACCAAACTTTACAGTTGGGACGACACACTCGGGCAAAAGGCGTTCTCCTGGTAAACGCCATACCCAAACACGTCCATCGGAACGGAAAAGGGTAAATCGTGACTCGTCACTCCAAAGGAAGCGTTTCTAGTCATCCAGAGTCCAAGTACGGTGGTCTTTGGCCCATCGAAGGCGAGCTTTCTTGTTGGTTTTCGAAATCAAAGGCTTATGGGCAGCCGAACGTCCAGTGTAACCTAACTTATGGGCCTCGATACGAAGAGTCTTGGTCGAAACGGCCACATCTGTGGCTTGTCTAAACTCATTAGCGATGTTATCCATGGATGTTTGACGGTTACTTCGAATCTCCCTGCCGAGCACCCGCCGGTCCCTGCTGGTGAGAACTGTAGGTCATCCACTTCGGGGTTTGTTCTGACAGTGTCCCTCAGTCTTGTAGCGACACACAACACGTGCTACAAATGATTTTGAGCAATTACGGAGACGGGATATCTCCCTAATTGACACCTTGGCAAGATGCAATCCAACCAACACACCTTTCTCGAACTCAAACAACTCTTCCCGTGGCGGCATCTTGACAAAAAATAACTCTAGTCGACTCCACAGAGTATTTATAGGATATGTCTGGCACGTGATACCTATTATTGCGCATGTGTCAGCTGTATTGTCTACTTTTCGAGGGGTGTCCCGTCACTTTCTTCCAGATAGTGTATAAAGAGCCATTTACAGTAAATAGAAAAAAAGAGGAAACTTTTTTCTCGTAATTCATTGCTGACTTTTCTTACTAAAAATTGCTAGGAATACTCTTATTCTGATTTTTCAACGAAGTCTGAAAAAAATTGAAGTGTTTTTTATTGTTAACATGATAAGCTGTAATTTAAGACCAATTTAAAATTATTTATTTTTTACGGTATGATCTATTATTAATGATTCAAAGAAAATATAATTTTTTTTTAGGTTTCACTGTTTTGGTCGTTTAAAAAAATATTTCCATTCTCAACTTCTTTGAAGCAAAAGAAGCATATCACAGCCACTTCTTTCTTCACGCTGGAAACACCACGGAAAAAGGATTTGTTTGTCACGACCTCTTTACACGCAAAACTAACGGTCACCCTCGCTTCGCTGAACACAAGAAATGCAGAAGGCACAAAACCGTCCCTTCTTTAAAACGTCGTCGGTAGAGATAACTGTGGCGTCGCGTGCGCCGCGGTGTTTATAAAAAGAGAAAAATATCTTCGTTTTTTCACCATCCTAGCGGAAAACATTGTATTTTATTCGAGAGACAGGAGCCTCACCACGATGGCTGCCTCATTTGTTATCTGTAGTGACATTTTTGCTCTCTGTGCTGCTTTCTGGGTGCTTTTTGGATCTTGGGCTTATGTAATCTTTTTCTTTGGTTTGGAACTGAAAGATTGAAATGATATTTTTTCTTGTTAAATATGCTCCGTCGGATGGTTTTAAGATGAATTTTTTTTTATTTTTTTTTACAATTTTGGAAATGGAAACTCAGTTTAAGTGGATAAGAGTGAATTTTGAGAAGATTAATTTTGTGCGTCAATAAGCTAGTTATTTTTTCAATCGTTGGATTTTGAAATGTAAACTAAAGAATACAAATTGAACATTTAATTTTGTGTTTCATTACGAAAATCATATCATCTTCAGACACTTTCTTAGATGTTAGGCAAAACAGACTGAATGGGCTGTGCCTCCTTAGAGACTGTAACATCTAAAATAAGGCTATAAGTATGTAAAGGAAGTCTGATGTAAAATCTGTAACGAATCCATTTAATCTACAGTTTGGTAAACATAATCACTAGAAGAACACGATACCGAGAAAGAAAGACAAAATTATTGGCTATTCATACAAAGTTCATACAAAGATGTTAAATATTTTAATTGACTACTTAGCGTGGCTTTTTTTTTACTACTACTATGTCAAGATAATAAGAAGAGTTTAAGCTTTAGTTTACGAATCACTTCATATAATGATACGTAATAATAATACGTGTTCAATGTCAGATTCAAATATACGATTTAACTACTTATAAAGCGCCATTTATAGTAAATAGAAAAAAAGTAAATTTTTTCTCGTAATTCGTGGTTGACTTTCCTTATTAAAAATTGCCAGGAACATTCATATTCTGTTGATTCAACTAAATCTGGAAAGTTGAAGTATGTTTAATTTTTAACGTGATAAGCTGTAATTTAGAATTAATTTTAATTAATTTATTTTTTTACGATGTCATCTATTATTAATAGAGAGTTTTTGCATACCGTATTTTTATCGTCCGATATTTTTTTTCTGCCTAACGCGCATACTCATAGAAAATGGCGCATGCGTATCTGTAATAATGTTTCCTATGAGCATGCGCGCTAGGGAGAAAAAAATATCGGACGATAAAAATACGGTATGCAAAAACTCTCTAATGATTGAAATAAAATAAGATGTTTTTCTTAGGTCGCATTGTTTCGGTCCTTTAAAAAAATCTTTCCATTCTCATCTTGTTAGAAGCAAAAAAAAAAATAAAATAAATAAATAAAAAGCATATCATAGCCACTTCTTTCTTCACGCTGGAATCACCGCGGAAAAAGGATTTGTTTGTCACGACCTCTTTACACGCAAAACTAACGGTCACCCTTGCTTCACTGAACACAAGGAATGCAAAAGGTACAAAACCTTTCCTTCTTAAGAACGTCGTCAATAGCGATAACTCTCTGGCGTTGCGTGCGCTGCGGTGTTTAAAAAGAGGGAAAAATATCTTCTTTTTCCACCAACCTAGTGGAAAACATTGTATTTTATTCGAGAGACAGGAGTCTTACCACCATGACTGTCTCATTTATTATCTGTAGTGACATTTTTGCTCTCTGTGTCTGCTTTTCTGACTGGCTTTTGGATCCTGGGATCCTTTTGGATGTGGTCTTCTTTTGTGGTCTGAACCGAAAGATTGAAATGATATATTTTTTTTATTTAAATATGTTCTGTCGGATGGTTACAAGATGAATTTCCTTTGTAAAAAGTATTTCATTTTACGATTCCACATTGATGAGCGATTTTGAGGAAATTAATTTTGTGCATCAATAAGCTAGTGTTGAATTAGATTACTTCTTAATATAACGAGGGACTTGAATAAACATAATGTACTATAGTTGTGTTTGCCTTATTTATGCACTTAAGAATATTAATGATAACTCGTTTATTTCTGTATCCAAATCAGAATTTGTGGTATAATAAAAGCAAAGTTATTTACATTTACCTTTTATAACGTGAATTAAAGTACTTTCATTATATTCTACTTAATATGTTTCAAACTAATCATAAAATTAAGCTAATCGTTAGAAATAATTATTATTATAATCATAAAATAATATAAATAAACATATAAATCCTAATCATACAAATAATTATCATCATTAAAACTAATGGTATCATTTCATGAAAAGTTTTGAGATATTTAGAAAATTTTATACTATTGTTGAAGTGAGATAAACTGGACTACGAAATGAGACTATTTCAGCACTTTGTATTTTATTTTTTAATTTTGTAATCTTTGGCATAAGCTCTTAGTTTTCTAAATTTTAAGAAGCTAATCTAATTGAACTGACAAAAATTTATGACTTAAAATATAAATTTTTATTGATTATAGTGTTAAACCTTGTTTTGTCTTATTGTGAAAGGGGGAAATAGAGTATGATGGACCTAAATTATATAGCAATAATATATATTTTAATTACAAATTAATAAAAAAAAGAAAGGTGCAGCATTCAGTCACACATAAAAATTAATTGCTACTAATGAGGAAGTTCAGTCGATGTAAAGATGGCGCTGTTAATGTTCTGCAACAGGTGATGCCAGATATAAGCAAGGATCGGTTAAACATATATTTATATTATGAATGAATTAAAACATTGACATGCAATGCCTTTGAAACTTTATTCAAATTAATTCGAAATGATTAAGATATCAAAACTCTTTTTAAAACGTAAGGTAGAAGTTATATAAAAATGCAGTGATTAATGTGTTTTATTAATTAATAGAATTAAACGAGAACAGTTTATTTAATAAGTTAAATTTTTACGTATTTAGGAAATTAAAATTTTCGACATAAATGTATTTGCATACATATAAGAATATAATGAAGAAAAAATAATGATGAAAAATTGTGATTTTTATGTAAAGAACTTTCAAAAATTTTGTTAAAAAAATGTTTGAAGAAAATTATACAAAAAACACTATTGAGTTATTCCAAAAAACATCGGTAAAAAATATTTACTTTATTAACATTTCTGCTATTCTTTCCCTAATAATTTCAATGCATGGAATATTTTCCTTTTACTTGATTTGTTGGGTAAATATGAAAGTAAATTAAGATATATTCGCAATACTTTTTTAAATAGTAATAATAAAATTATCTTCCTATCATTTATATAATGATACTAAAAACCATAGATACAATACTATTGTATCTATGAACAAAAACCGTAAGTTAAAATTTACTAGATAAGTCTGTCAGAAAATAAATTAATAAAAATATAAATCTGCTTTTAATTAATAAAAATAAAAAAAAAAATAAAAATAAAAAATAAAAAAGGAATTGCTACAAAATTTATTTTGAATTATTGATTTGACGACTTTTTTAATATTAGTTATTAAATTTAAATAATAATTAATATTTATAGATTAAATTTTACTGTGCCATTACTAATTGTTACTCTATTCTGAAAAATGTTTAAAAAAGTAATGCATTCTGCGCCGCCTATAAATTTAAATAGATATCACGAATTAATTTTATACTATAAAAATAATACAACATTTATTTTCTTCAAATTTAAATGAAATGCAGCTTTTGACATTCCAAATATATCAGGATAAAAATGCAATACGTATGTTATTTAAATCAATTTATTTCTTCTTATTATAAGTCTGTATGACTTAGAAACGGTTCAGAAATTGAATTTTCTTCCAATAGAAAATAAATTATGTAAAAAAAGATACACTTTGGCTAAAATACATCTATTTCAAATCCTATTTGATATCGAATGCATCATTCATCATATTTTTGCAAAACATATGTTCTTTAAAGCAACTTATTTAAAACTGATTATAGAATTATTATTTAAATTATAAAAATCGAACTGCCCTGAAATGTTTCTTTTATAAAATTAAAAAATATTATTGCTTGACTAGAAAAATTCCGAAACTAATCTAATTTTCCATTTGATTTAATTTAAATAAATTCAATAAATTTAAAAGTACTTTTATAAATTTTACTAAAAACATGTGTACAACAAATTACTTAAAATAGAAAAGCAGAAACTCGCTTTAAATCAAACTCTAAAGCAATCTCTTTATGTAAGCAATCACTTCCTCCAAGTTGGAAAGAGTGATTTTCCCTCAACATACTCTTATGGCGAGAAATCAGATTCGGAAGGTAACCTTGAAATATGCTAAACGTACACCCAGTTCCAAATCGTTGCATCTGCCAAATACAATAATCCAAACGGTTAGGTAATAGGTCCTCTTTATGGACTATCTCTCCAGAACCCACAAGGTTTGACTTCTTGGGGAACTAGATGAAGCAGTTGTACATTTGGTACTCCGTTTTTTTCTCAAAAGACATTACGTTAACTTCCAGAATCTAAATAGGCGAACATTCGTCAAAAAAAGAAATGCTTCGAGACTTTTTCGGGAAATGGTTCGCGAAAAAGAGATTTCCCTTTCTGCCCTTGATAGCTGTAGATGATGTCGTTACGGTAAAAGATTTCCATGCAGATCGCGTGCTGGAATTATGACGGAAGCAACTTGGTTCATAAAATCTTGGCATGGGTTGTTCCAGTAGCGCCATGTTAAATCTGAGTTAATTTTTGTTTATTAATTTCATGTAATGTAACATATTTTTCTTTGGATTTTGTCTGTTACTCATTTTATCAGAATCTAGTATATATTCGACAAAAGTGACTCGAAGGTTTTATAAAGTATTAAAAATAAATTTTTTATTATCTTTGAATAATTTTATTTAAATCTTTGTATTGAAAATACTTTTGAACTGAAGAATCTTTTTTTTGAATTTAGCAGATTAAGAAATTTATTGTTTATCAAGACACCATGTCTTTCAACGCATACATCTCTTTCCATGCTAATTGGATTTCTAAATAATGATACCAGAAACGATTCTGTGACTAAAATATTATTTAAAAATAATATTTTTAATATTTTATCTATACTGGGGGTTCTAGTATTTTAATGATCCCTTATAAAGCCAAAGCAACACCCAAAATGAATAGTTCTTAATATCATATACATATAAGGATGGTGATAAGTTTCTTATCCTGTTTATGAGGAAATCAAGGAAACATTAAATTAGATAACCCAGAGTTAATTAAGGTTGTAAACAGAGCTTGTGTCAATCTATCATAAAGCTGTATAAAGCGGATGACGTACAGCCTTTTCCATAATCTTTTCCCCGTAAGTAACCCAAAGCATTATTTTGTACTGTTCAAGTCCAAGATTACAGTTATAGATATTTTCTTCTATGCTTTGACAGAATTGAAATTATCAATGCATTTTGTTTTTTACTGAAAGTTTTGTAAATTAAAGATTTTCTCAAATTGAATTTCCGCAATAGCTATAATTAAGAGATCGTTTGTATCATTTGATTGAAAATTATATTAATTATTTATATTTTAATAATTACTTTTAGAAAGATTCTATTTTTAATCTGCAATCATTTATATAAAAGGAACAAAAAACTGAAAATTAATTAACAGACTCCAAATCAAAACTATTAATTAAATCATCAATGCAAATATTTTTGCTTACTATGAAATGAAAATTTATTAATGGAGAAAAAGGTTTCTTATTATTGGAATTATGAATTAATAATGTGTTCTCATTTTTAATTAAGAATGAACGTTATTTGTAATTAACTACACTTCAATGAAGAAAGAAATTTGAGTTTTTTTACTTTGAAGTACAGTTCGAAAATTACACTTCAAAAATAAAATTTTATTTTACACTTGGACAGAATTTTGTCTTCTTTTTATTTATTTAATTTTATGAATGAATCAATTATACTATATAATTAGAAGTATATAGCACACAAAACCTTAGCATTTTAAATGAATATGTCTAATTATTAATATATCACATATTAAAATTAAAAGTAAATAAGTTAAAAAGTGATAAAATCAATTAAAATTCCATTTATATATATGATCAAAGTAAAAAATCTTTATTTCTTTACTCATAAAATTTTTCAACAAATAAACAAACAGATAAAATAAACAATAAATTAATTATTGTTAGGAAGTGTGCTATTCCACATTAAAAAAGTTATTAAATAATAGAAAACATCTTCATAAACAATATTCAAAAGCAAATTTAAATTATACAATATATAACTTAAATTCCTATTAAAATTGTCGAATTTTGAGGAAAATACAAAATTGTGCTGGACATAAAATCGACAATAATTATTTGAAATAAAATGAAAACAAAAAAATTAATGGAAAATATACAAATTTGGGAAATAAGAAGTTATTATCTTCATTAACGAGGCATAATTAATTAAATGTACGATTTTCACATTTTTAAATATTTCGCATGAAAATAAATAATTCAAAATTGACAATCATAAAGTATCAATATTCCAAAAACAATTTAAAAAATTTGTAAAGAAAAAAAAATATAACTTGCAATGTACTTATATAAATGTAAACTGATACTTTAAGCGAGTTGAAAAAGGGAATTCATGTTTTCTCTATAAACTCTTGTCATTTTTCAGATAACTCTCTTTGAATTTTTAAATCTTCTAAACAGCTGCATTTGTTTTGATTTATATTATTCTTATTACTTAGAATACCAGTGTAATTTCTTGCTATAAATTGTTTATTTTTGTACAAAAGCTTAAAATTTGATATAAAAAAGAAAATAATTTAACTGAAAGGTTTACTGATACCAATTAACTAAAAAATTTTACCTAATATCATATAAAAAATATTTCTCACCATCATTTACTAAAATTTTAAAAACTTAACCTAATTAAAAATTAATTGTTAATGTCCAGTGAATATTTTGATTTTGAAAGTTCACTTATAAATAAAATAAAAAAATATATTTAAACTAAAGAAATAAGAACTGGTATGTAGTATGAAAACAAACAAATTTTTTATCTGAAAGAAGTCATTTTTTAAAATATCTGAATTAAAACCGATTACAAAAAGTCAAACAAGCTTAATTGTATTGCAAAATTAATTTTATAATCTATAGATAATAAATCCAGGCATAAAAATGCGCTCATAAATGAAACAATTATTAATGGTTATACAATAATATTTATTTTTAAGTTACAAGAATATATCCACAAACATTCATATTTTAGTATCCATAGAAATTGATAACTTTAATGATTTGATATAAACTTGTATTTAATTCACAAATACATTCAGTAAAATATTTGAAACTTCATAACTGATGAAAATCATATCTATTTATCTTTAAACTAATATTTTTTTTTTTATTTATAATATCTGACATGCATTGTTATTTCGAAAATCTATCTCTAGGTCATAGAATGAATTGCAATACATTTTGCCTAATTTCATTTGAAAAGCTTTCAGATAAATCATAACAATCATGGATTTATTTGAAAAACAATTTTTTTCCTAACTGTAATCGACATTTAAAAAAAAAAAAGAAGAATGGAATGTTTTCAAATCTCACGGTGATTGTTTCAAATGTTTCACTTGAATATTTGAATTCAGAATGATTATGCCTAGCAATATCCTTTTTAACATCCAAGGTAAGTTAAGGAATTTTTAATTTGAATTGCTACCTCTGATTGTACACATCATTGATAAATTCTTAACTGCAAAAAATTGGAATGGAGGACAGGTAATCTGGATTCTGAAGTCTTTAATTATTTTTCAACAATGTATAATTCATTTCATTCTTTAAAATAAGCTGGAATGGCTTTCTTTTGATTAGGAATTTAATTTCCTTTCAGTTTAAAAATAATGATGTGCAATTTGACACTAAATATGTTTTATATTTTTAGGTTCTTAAATCACTGAAATTTTGTTAATTACCTTTAATGATTCATTAAGGGTGCAAAATGTTCAAGAAGAATAATTTGCTCAGAATATTGTAACAGTATAAATTCTTCAAATAATAATTTTTTATATAACTAATTCATCATAAAATCAGAAGTTTTAATATTTCGTCTTAAGATTTGTAATTTTACGAAGACTGATAATTCAATCTAATTCTAAAATTTTATTTTAACGAAAAATTATTTCGTTAAATGATAAAAACAAAAATTATGCATGTTGATTTTTATTTAAAAAAAAATTATATTTTCAAAATTTTTTACCTTTTTTTGAAAATTGTAAATAAAAATGTAACAGAAAGAATAATATTAAATTAAAAAAATTTTTAATTTGGTGACTTGGCAGCTAACACATCGAGAAACTTTTTACAAACTATTATCAGTTAAATATCCTTGAATTAATTACAAGATGTCGTACAATAGTTGACATGAAAATAATTCGCCTCAAAATATTGTAAAGGCATAAATTCCTGTAAGTTCTTCAAATAATAATTTCTTACATAACTAACTCATCATTAAATCAAAAGTTTTAATAATTTGATTCGCAATTTGTATTCGTATTATTCTTCAGAAAGTTAAAAAAATGTTTTGATAACTACTTATTTTTCATTTATAGTTTTAAAATTAAAAAGGATGCTTTAATATCTCTCGTTTTAAATTTTCTTGGCCATGGGCTTATTTATGATTTCCTTCTGGAAGAAATACATCCCAATAATATACGGATATTTTATTCATCATTTACATTAAAACAATAATGTAAATAATATATTATAGGAATAATTTATTTTTATAAATATAATAATAAATAATTGCCAATCATTATAAATGTTATCTTAAATTTAAAAGAGGAATAAATAATTTTATATATTTATATATATATATATATATATATATATATATACGTATATCTTTGTTTATTTATTCATAGAATTGAAAAATTTATTTATTTGCAATTATTTTATTATTTCCTTTTTCAAGTTTCATTTCTTCAAACAAATACGTTTTTTAGACGAATATACTTTGAATAATCTAATTTAAACAAAATATAAAACAAATACAGTGCTTCTATTTCTGAATGCAAAACAAAATTTAGAAGTAATTGAAGTCGAGTTTCATTTTAAAAAAAAGAAAGAAATAGATTTACATCTATATGAATGTAAAAATTCTTGTAGTAGTGAGTAGGAATAGAAATACATATTGATTTTAGAAGAGATTTTCTTACTTAAATTGTGCTTTGTGTTTTTTAGAAGGATTGAACAAGGCAAAAAAGCTTATGAACCTTTGTGTTTGTACATATATATGAAATAAAAACAAGTAATATATAAAAAAAAGAATTAATTTAATTCCTACTTTTTTTTTCGCTATATTTCAGAAAGTTCTTTATAAATAATTTTCATTCATTTTTTTAAAGTTTATCTGGCGCCATCTATTGGTAGATAAATGCAACTTAAATCTAAAAAAAACTAAAATTAATTAATTAAATTTAATGAATGAATTAATATCTGAGACAACTGTATTAACATTAAGTGTCCTCCACTACAAGTTCAAAAAAAATGTGTTTGAACTTGAACGGATGAATACAAAGTATTTTATTAACGATTGAAAATTTGAACAAGATATATATAGGGAGAGTGTGAGCTAATAGAAGGAATTAAAAAAATACAAATAATAATTAAACACTTCTTTATAGGGCTACCTGAGATAGTATAACAGAGATAAAACATCTGTCCTGAGATCATTAGAACAAAATCAAGAAAAGAAAAAATAATTTTATCGAATAGAAAACTGCAAAAAATAATTGGTAATATTTTGGTGTATAAGGCAAATATATCATAAATACACTTCATGTACTTCCAAAATTCCAACACATGTCAGCATTTTAACTATTTTAATTAATGGTTTCTTTTTTAAATTTACATCCAAAATTTTAAAAATATTAATAGGAATTCCTGAATCTAAAATCTGCATATAAAAAGAACCTTAAATATTTTGTCTCTAGCGAATGTTAATTAACTTGTTAGCATATTTTAACAATATAGAGTAATACGATATCTTACTATATAAACCAATTTAATTTTCGCATTTAACAATCTTTAATAAAACTACATCACTTTATGAATTTTAGAAAAATGAATTCAGATATACGTGATAACAGAATTCCCATTATCTATTGTAATAGCATCAGTGCGTATGAAAATAAAGAAAACATTATATTTACAATAATTAATGTCAGCAATTTCAGTTTCCCACGCAAATTGCACTCTTTTAAATATGTTAAATCTCATTTTCAAACTAATTTTCCTTCGAAATTTTCTTCTTTGAAACATTGTACAATAACGGTTAATTAATTACTTTAGAAGAAAAATTGTGAAATAAACTTGAGTGAAAAGAAATCGTCAATACCATACTTTATTCTAAGAGTCATTTTTATAACTTCAAGAAGAATTGTATATTTTGGTAATTTTTCGCATGACGTGAAAGAATTTTGAGTATATTTAGTTCATATAGTATCTGATATCCAGTATGGTACATTATGCATTATGAATTGTATACAATCAAGATGTCAATCAAGAAGATGTATACAATCAAGATGTCAATCAAGAAGATGTATACAATCAAGAAGAATATCAAATACTCTGTTAATAATTATTATGTCAACATGACTCTTCATCTAAAAACATTTACAACACACAATTACAAAAAAATCTCAAGATTAATTATTTTCGTTTTTATAAATTGTTATAATAATATAAGTGAATATGTTTTGTTGTTGTTGTTGTTTTAATGCAGCTGGCAATACAGAGACAGTGAATCTTTATGCCATAAACAAGGACTGCACCGCTGTTACACATTTAGCACTACCCGGGAGACACGCGTAGCTTGAAATAATGTCCACATTTAGAGACTATAATATTTATAAATGTGTTAAATATTGTATTATCTAATTGCATGTGTGCATATTAATATAAGACATATAGATATAGAAAAAATTCTATAAAAAGACATACCTATTAGAAATATATCTTTGAAAAAGATATATGATTATATGTCTTAATTAGAAGTATATTTGTTGGAGGATTGCGCTTCTAAGCCCGAAAAACCGATACTTAACCAAGCGCAGGTTGTGCGGGTGAGAGTTTGTAGGCCAATTACTAATTTGGTTTGGATTGTCTCCCTACGGTCATTTTGTGCATAATTGGAGATAATTAGACCGGAATCTCCGGTTTAAAGTTGATTCAGAACCACTAAAAACATCCATGGCACAGCCGGGACTAGAACCCGAAACTTGTTGTACCGAGCACCAGAGCACTTTCACTCGACCGTCAGGCCCATGAATATGTTTTGTAAATGTTTCAATAAAGCATTAACATATATTAATCATATTGATTCAATATTAACATATATCACTCTGAATGAATCATCATCTGAATGATTGACATGATTTGGCAAATGTCAATGCCTTTCTTTAATTAATAAGAGCAAACATTTTAAATAAGAAAATTAATAAAAAATATTTTTAAAAGAACAATTAGAATTGTCTTATTTATTAATTTTAAATATATACACTTATTGTAATTGATTAATTATTATTTCCTCAGCTTATTCAGCCTGTCTAAGTCTCTTCGCATTATATCGCGCTTGAGATATTTCGAATGTCTTTGTTTTTTAAAATTAAATAATAATTTTGGAAAAGTCACTTGTTACGGCTCGAGTTTTCTTTTACACTCAATGTTCTTAATATAGCGATTCCTGTATTGAAATTACTATAACACATATTGAGGAGGAAAGTTGGAGATTCAATACAAATGTGTATTGTTAAAGGATGTGATAGGAAAGCAATTTAAAAAATCACTTAAATTTAACATATTCTTGTTATTGTAATTGATCACATATAAAAATAGCTGTACTGTTGATTGTATAAGTTATTATGCTTATTGTACTTTAATATTAAGCTTGTTCTATTGAGTTTTGTGCTTGCTGTTTAATGCTATGCTTAATGTATTTTGATATTATGGTTGTTGTATTTGGTATTATAATTATTTTTTTTATGCTATGCTTATACTATTTCAGTGCAATGATTATTCCATTTTAATGTTATGCTTATTTTATTTTAATGCTATGGCTATTTTATTTTAATATATTCTTTATACTTAACAATTGAAAACTTTAATAAAAATATGAAAAAAAAAAAGGATTTTTATAAATTAATAAAATGTATTTTATATTTTATTTTATTAATAAGAGAATTTAAGAATTTATCATTAATAATATATTAAAATTGACGCTAAAACCACTAGAATTTCTTAGAAACCTATACTTTTCAGATTATAATTCCCACTTGCCTGTATTCGCTTTAATAGATTTATTGTTTCCTATTATAACACACTACAAATCACTTGCATGACTTTATGAATCATTTCAGTCTATCATATATATGGATCAAGTATCTTCAAGTCTAACTCCGAGTCTATTACATATACCTCCAATATCTACGTCAAAATTAGATCTCGACTCGACATGAATCTACATCATATGCTAATACACCCTCTGGAATAAAACCCATCTCTAATAATAACACAGAGCTATTACTAATAATGTCTGAATCTCAAGGGTCCACATACATCCTTGATGGAGTGTCAAATTTATGCCATCACTGTCTGGCCTCTCTCGAAAGAGGAGGGCTCTTCGTGCAAGATAAATGGGGGGGCTAAGACTAGGCCTAGGGGAGAGAAGAGGTCCAGGAAGATGTCACATAGATGACCCTCAGTAACAGGCGTGGACTTTCCCTCTTGTTATTGAGCCTGACGAAAATGGACGTCCTGCGCCATGTAATTAGGGCGACATTCCCTCCAAGTGAAGGGATGGTTATATCCAGTGAACAACAACACCTGAATGTTGTCCTGCACTTCTTGTTGCTTGCTCGCTCGGTTGGTTACATCCATCACCATTTGCAGAGAACAGGTTGGTAAGAGATTTTATGGATGTTACAAGATGAAAATGTCCGTTCATTTGACACATAAGTCAATGAGGATTAAATAAAATTTACTGGATAAGAGATTATTAGATACATAGTACATGTTTCTATTTTTGTCTTTCTTCGGAAAGACTTGAAGATGGACACATGTAAACGGTACTTTTTCGTACTAAGTAAATTTTAATGTGGATATGTTATAACTAATTATTAATATAAGACAAGGTATCAAACATTAATGGACACGTAACAGTATACTATAAGAAGACAAAAATCAGAAATTGCAACAAATTGTCTTTGCAAATTTAAAATGCAGCTACACAAATTAATACATTTTGATTTGAGATACATTGTTTTCTATAGAACGTCCAAGTGGTTCTAGTACATGATATTAAATGACATAAGCTTCTGAGAGCAAATGGAATTCCAAGTTCAAAAAGTTAAGATTCTTTTCCTGTCGGTTTATGTGTAAGACGTGTGCGTCATATATTTTGAAATAAATTGCAGAAACTGGATAGTATACCTCAGTCAGTTAATTCATAAGTAATAAATTCTGTAAATTCATAACTATTTTTATTAATTCTTATCTAACAAACGCTAGAAAGTTTATGGTAGGAAATAGATGCTTGAATGTATTAGGGATCGACATATTGCTTGATGATACTACTATCAATCAATAAATAATCAATTTATATATATACACAAAGAGAGAGATAAATAACTAACTTTCAAGTGTTGCTTTATGTGCGAGTTTTGCTTTAACCAGAATGATATAGAATCTTTCTGAGTACAGAAAATAATCAGAAAGGTTCTACAATTTTTATTTTAATTATTTCTGTGAATCCTTGTTTATGATCCTTTCCAGGTACTTAATTGCAAAAAATACTCTTTCAATTGTATAAAAACTATTATTACCACAAAACAGTGTTTTAAATTACCTTTATTCTAAATCAATACCTTTTAATTTTAAATCACGTTTTATTTTAAATTTCTCAAATAAGAAACCCTTACACGGGAAATAATGCATATGTTTATTCAAAGTAAAATGTTGCTGTTAATTTCAAACTTTTAAACGCTACATTTTGAATAAAAATTCTTTTTTTTTTCCCTAAATGTAATCGATTGATTTAAACGCTAAAGCTTCTCTATCTAAGGAAATACTGACGGAATTTCCCATTATATGGCCACAAGAGAATTTCTTAGTGTAACATAAAAGGTGCCATAACTTCTCTTTTGCATGCAGTAAACATAAAAAAAGGCAAATATCTAAACTAAGTTGTTCGAGGTTTGTGAAAATTTCTGGTTCCCTCGAGATTTCTAAAGGTGTTCGAAACCAAAAGAACTTTCACATTGTTTTAGAGGTAGAAATAGAAGAAAATAAAGTTATTTCCACAATTTCTGTTACTTTTGGGAACTGTTAAGGATCAAAAACAAAAATCCCTTTTATTGACTTGGTTCCTTAAAACTAAAAGGCATAGAAGAAGCGTTTGTTTTTGTATTGCGTAGCATTTTAATGTAAAAAAAAGAAAGAAAATGGTCTTTGGTGCTAAATTTTATTCTAAAAAAGTCACTTTGGAAAGAAAACAATTTATACTGGATTATTTTTAACTTTGTGGTGTGGTTGATACAACATTTTCAAATTTTTTTAAAAATGACTTTACTATGTCAAAGGATTAACATACCACCAAAATACTTTTTTTAAATCAAATAAACCAGTTTTCTATTATCTGAGGCATAAAATACAAAGAATAAATATGTTTTAAGAATCTAATACCTATATACGGGTTGTTGTTTTTTTAATAAAAAATAATAATACAGTAAATACTTTTTATCTCTCGAACAAAATTTAGATGGATATTGAATGAGGATAATTCAATTATGTTGCAAATTATTTTATTTTAATGTCAACTCTAAACACAAACGGCAATAACGAGGTTTTTTCTTGTTACATATATATATCAGATTTAATATTTGAACTTTTTTTTTTCTTTTTGATACTCTGAATTCTTAAAGAAAATTCTCTCGTAGAAAAATTTATTTTAAAAGTAAAGTAAATAGTATATTTGCAGATCACAATAATTTTATGAATATAAATAGATGAAAATTTGTACTGGAAAATTCTAGGAAATATATTTTTTTTTTTTTTTACTTTATTTTAAATGAATTATTGACGAGTACAGTTGTAGTGTTTTTAGAATAACTAATATTTTCTTGTGTTTAATTATTAGTATTTTATTATGTTTTTTTATATTTTTAAAATAATTAGTATTTTATAAAATCATATTAAATATATGATTCTTTCAATTTTCATGCATTTTAATTTATTATAATAACAAACATGCACATACACACAAATTATATATATATATATATATATATATAACATAAATGTGTGGGTGTGAGTGTGTGCATGAGTATAATTATAATTAATTAAACTCTTAAAAAATTATAAGTGCGTACATTTAATACGATTTGATCAGTACAGATCAATAATTCAATAAAATAGAGTTATAAAATATATATTTCCCAGGATTTTCATGATAAAATGTTCATCTATTTATATTCATAATATAAATATATATATTATGAATATAAATAAATAAAACTTTTCTCATATATATATATATACATCAATTTGTGTGTGCTTTCTTGTTATTATAATTAATTAGATCATATAATATAATTTATCTTTCTGTATACCTATGTATGTATGTTATATATATATATATATATACATTGATACATATGTAGACACATATATAATTAATATATTGGATGATCTAATTGCTTTTTAATAGTTTAGTTGATGCAATCATGCTTTCTTAAAATAACATGGGTAATATTTTATTCAAATTATTAAAATATAAGTGCATATAGTAATATTTTAATAACCTTTTTGAGCATGAATCCAGGACAGCGTACTTTATACTAAATTAGAACGCGAAAAACAGTAATCATTAAAAAAAAGCACCCTTTATCTGCATTCTGAAAATTCATTTTCTTTTGTTAGCAAAATGTGCACATTAACTGTTATTTATGACTATGCAATGAAAAGTCTTGAGACAAATAACTTTCCCCTTTCCCTTTATAATGCGAAAGTCTTGCTAAGAATTTCATTCTGTTTAGCATAAATATCAAAACCGCGGGAGCAGATCTAGAGCATATCGCAAAAAGAAGTTATTTTGATCAATGATGTGATGGTAGAAACATTACGGAGAAAATAAAATTCCAGAAAGGAGTATTGCGTACAAAAACATCAACATTCCGAGCGTAATTCTTGCGAGTATTTTTTTTTTGAATTCTTGGAAGAATTTTACTCTTTTCTAAACTATGCCCAAGAATAATAGAAATCATCACAAAGTTGACGTGAAATGAAAAGTTTCTTATTTAAAAGAAAGCTTTCCTATAGCTATTTAGGGAAATTTGATTAAAAATAATTTTTCTAAAAAATGATTATTATTTTAAAAACGTTTTAAATAGTCTTTTGGAATAGCAATAGATATTCCAAAAAATAGGTAGCAATTTTCTCGTTTTAAGTGAGTGTAAAACCAAAAGTTTTAAAAATTTGTAAAAAAAAAGTTATCCATTTAGATTTTTGTGGTATGCTCTCTAAAGGACTAACTATTTAAAAGTTAAATACCAGCTTTGAATAAAAATTGGTGGTAAAAATTGTGTATTACTAGCAGACTGATTAAAATTTTTTGTTTGCTATACGTTAGAAATACTGATGAATTAAAAAGATAATTGTTTGTTTTAAATATTTAAGAGGGGTCTAAACACTTTGGAGTGATAAACCTGTGAGTAAATAATGAAAAATTCCCACTTACAATTATTAAATGTTAGAAAAAATGTGAAACATTTTTGTTGAAAAGTAAGAAAATATTTGCAAAAACATATAGCGCCCTCTACTGGAAAAATGACGAATGACACAACGGATGTGAACAATTTAAAAATTATATTTTACTCTTAATACTCATATTTTATCTACAATAATTACTTTATGTGACTGATACTAGATTTTTTTAATGAAGCTAAGCCTATGTCATTTTAATGTAAAAACGAATTTCAGAAAATTTTGTGAGAAAGCTTTGATCCTTTGAGGAAATAACAAATCATAATTCTCATCATGAGAGTTAATAATGGTGTTTGATTATTTTAATTAGCACATTAACTGCTATAGCCTTACGACACGAAATAAAGAAATATTTAGGAAAAGCTGGAAAATAGTTTAAAAAATTAAGAAATTCGTTCCGCTAATGAATATTCTAAAAATATATATTTTTTTCATTATTTATATTAGTAGAGTAATTAAGAACATCAGCAAAAAAAAAAAAAAAAAATAACATCACTTTTTTTTTTGTCATTTGCATATAGTATCAATAGTTTTTTTCTCAATTTGAGTAGAAACAATAAAAAGAGATTTTGTTTCAGCCCAAATAAATTTTTAAATGTGATTTAAAACGAAGTGCAGATAACTATAAATAAGTATAAAATTAAATAAAAAAAATAAATAATTAAATAAATAATTTATAAATATTCAAAACCTTTTCAAAAATCCTATTTTAATCCGAGAACCCATCCTTTTTCTATAGTAATTGAAGTTACATGAAATGACATTGACATTATTATATCAAAGAAACTTGCTTTAAACAAACTGTTAATTGCATTAAAAAATTCCAAGCATCCATATTTTATTTTCATTTGAAATTCACTAGTTTTAATAAAATAAAAATCTGTAAACATCAAATCATGTATAATACTTATTGAGTAGCTCACATTAAATGGAAAATTAGTGTTATAAATCAAAAAATATCTACATTCCATGAAACTAAGTATTTCTTCTCATAATTTAAGTGTTTGACCAACTAGCAAATTTTTACAGCAACCATCCCCACTTTTCCTAAAGCAGCCACTTTATGTGCGGTCCATTAATTCTCACATCGCCTATCTCCTACAGTGATAGACCTTAAATTCCTGTTTAATTATTTTGTCGAGCTCCCGCAAAACGTCTAGGGTTTTATCTCTTATCTCAGCAAAACCGCGAGATAACAGCTGCAACATGGGGGCAGAAGTTGTGTCTTCAAACGATTCGCCTGGCGTTTTGCCAGATGCACCCAATAAAGATGTTCTGAAGGTGCTTTTATGACCCCACCGAACGCTGGTTGTAGGAAGCGCCATCTGCGCACTTCGCAGTTAATTCTAAATGGTATAAAATAAGTTCGTGACCTTCATTTAGATGGTAAAAAAAAAATAAATAAATAAATAAAATAGGAGCAAAACTAACTACTTTTGTTTTAAAGAAACTTCTTGATTTTTTTTATTTTATTTTATTATTATTTCGAAATTAGCTTTATAACCAGGATGCACAAATCGAGGATTGTCTTTGTTATTCTTGAGTCATGATTCCTCATCCATCTATTTAACTTAAAAATTACAATTGCAAATTTAAAATCAACAACATATTTTCTCGAAAACCAAGTAACTTAATCTAGTTATAATATTTAGAAAAATAAGTATTATTTAAATATTAAATAAAAAAAAAAAAAAAAATAAAGTCAATTCCTACTTTTTTTTCACTCTATTGCAGGAAGTCCTTTATGAATAATTTTTATTCATTTTTTTAAGTTTATCTGGCGTCATCTATTGGTAGATATATGCAACTTAAATCTAAAAAAAAAACTAAAATTAATTAATTAAATTTAATTACTGAATTAATATTTGAAAAACTATATTAACATCCAGTGCCATCCACTACAAGTTCAAAAAAAAATGTATTTGAAATTGAGTGGATGAATAAAAAGTATTTTATTAATGATTGAAAATCTGAACAAGATGTGTGAGCTAATGGAAGGAATTGAAAAAATTAAATAAAATGGAAGCAAAACTAACTACTGTTTTTTTAAAGAAACATCTTGATTTTTTTTCATATTACGAAATTAGCTTTATAACCAGGATGCATAAATCGCGGATTGCCGTTGTATTTCTATTTTACTTAAAAATTATAATTTTTAATTTAAAAAAAAAAAGAAAGAAAATATTTTCAAAAAGCAAGGAACATAATCCAATTTTAATATTTAGAAACGTAGTATTTAAACATTAAAAAAAAACATATTATATTCAGTTTGAGTAGAAGACACCTGTTACTATTTATTGCCAAGAATACGAGTTCAGTTCCATTTTAAAATGCCTCTTAATAAAATACATGTGTTGCTAAATAATACATGAAACGTACAACCAAGTATCATGTTTTTGCACTGAAATTTCTTGATATATATATATACACTGCAGTGACAAAAATCATGGGATAGCAATATGCAAATTTTCAGATGGCAGTAGCATCGCGTAGAACAGGTATAAATGCGCAGTGCTTTCGCAGAGCTTTCATTTCTGTTCAAATTATTCATGTGAAGAGGTTTTGACGTGATGATGACCGCACGACGGGAATTAACAGACTTTGAACGCGGAATGTTAGTTGGAGCTAGACGCATGGGTCATGTCATTTCGGAAATCGTTAGCGAATTCAACATTCCCAGATCCACTGTGTCAAGAGTGTGCCGAGAGTATGAAATTTCAGGCATAACATCCCACCATGGACAGCGACCGCCTGCACTTAACGACCGAGACCGGCGACGTCTGCAAAGAGTCGTAAATTCTAACAGACAAGCAACACTGCGTCAAATAACCGCAGAAATCAATGTGGGACGTACAAGGGACTTGTCTGTTAGAACTCTGCGGAGAAATTTGGCTTTCTTGGGCTATTCCAGCAGAAGACCGACTCGAGTGCCTTTACTGACAGAACGACATCGCTTGCAGCGACTCTCGTGGGCACGTGAGCATATCGGTTGGTCCATAGATGAATGGAAAACCGTGGCCTGGTCCGATGAGTCACGATTTCAGTTGTTAAGAGCTGATGGTAGGGTTCGAGTGTGGCGCAGACCCCACGAAGCCATGGACCCAAACTGTCAGCAAGGCACTGTTCAAGCTGGTGGTGGCTCCGTAATGGTGTGGGCTGTTTTTTCATGGCATGGACTTGGTCCTCTGGTGCGACTGGACCGAACATTGACTGGAAATGCTTATGTTCAGCTACTTGGAGATCACTTGCAGCCATTCATGGACTTCATGTACCCAAACAATGATGGGATTTTTATGGATGACAATGCGCCATGTCACCGGGCCACAACTGTTCGCGATTGGTTTGAAGAACATTCTGGACAATTCCAAAGAATGATCTGGCCACCTAGATCGCCCGACATCAATCCTATCGAGCATTTATGGGACATCATCGAGAGGTCTGTTCGTGCCCAAAATCCTGCACCATCAACGCTTTCACAATTATGGACGTCTATTGAGACAGCATGGCTCAATATTCCTGCAGAAGACTTCCAACGACTTGTTGAGTCCATGCCACGTCGAGTTGCTGCACTTCGCCGGGCGAAAGGAGGGCCGACACGATATTAAGAGGTATCCCATGACTTTTGTCACTTCAGTGTATATATATATATATGTGTGTGTGTGTGTGTATGCGTGTGTTATACTGAAAATAAATCACATATAATAAATATCTTTATGATAAAAAAACACATATATATATATATTACAATTATGTACCATTGCGTCAATCACTTTATTTTTACTTAATTTATGAACATAAAAACCAAGACAAATACTTAAACACATTAAATAAATCAAAATCAAACACTAAATCATTTGCTTTTTTATTGTATTATTTATATCTAATATATATAACGAAATGAAATATAGATATTTATTCCAGATAATGAATAATATTTTCTTGTATGATTCCTAGTAATCAATTTATAATGACTACGTGTCACATACAGTTTTCATAAATTTAGGCATCACAGAAAAGTTACGATTTAAAACGTCTTTAACTTTTTTATAACTATTTTTAATAAGAATTAGTTTTTTGCATACATGCATATTTTGTAGGAAAAAATGTATGTCTAATTTTATTTTGATGAAATATTCATCTTTCTACTTTTATGGACACGGTATCAGTCATTGAGCTCAGAGGGGAGGCCCAACGCTTTACAGTCATATTAGACAAGAACCTCCGGTATAAAATGGATTCCGAACCACCACAAATATCTATGGCCGGGCCTCGAACCCATAACCTGTGGTTTAAGTTACCCTATCTTATAAAATATTCAAAATATTGCAATAACCTTATAATAAACAGTCAAAGGATATTCTGAAAATTATTAAGTAGAAATAAATTGAAGGATAAAAAAATATGAAATGTCAAAATTTATCTGGGATTTTTTTTTTTCGAAATTCCTACATTTTTCTGATGACAAAACATTTTATTAAATAATTCATTAATATCATATTTCATTTGAAAGGGGATTAACTACGAGGTTTTACATAGTTAATTACATTTATATTTAAATTTCTAAACTTTTATAACCAATATTGTCTATACGTTTGTTTCTTTATTCCATCTTTAATTTGGTTATTTACAATCTAAGAAAATATGAATCCTTCATTAACATCATAGCTGTAAAAGAGGCTGTGTTCATTCATCAGTTACCATCTTTTTTTTAACGAATTCAGTAAAATATTTCAATTTTTGTAATCTTCTGTTAAATTAGAATATTCACAACTTATTTGTAATAGAAATGATTAAGCTTGACACAAGATTTCATAATGTAACTTTACAACAAACGCAAATGTAACTTTCAAATCTGCTCTCACTGTTATTACATGATCTAAGACATATGTTTCATTTCGAATCGCTTTCGCTGATCAGTTATTGAGTAAGCAGATAGGTGAGTTATGGATTAGTAATGATATAACAATCATTTATTGAAAACTGAGATTGTATAGCAATTTTGAATATTGAACTGCGCTGATGCTCTTGTAATATAGTGACATGTTTCAGTTTCATTAACTGGCCATGGATGTTGGAAAATTGATATTATATTCGGTTGATGTGCTCCTTTGATTCATTATGCATGAAACAACGTGGATTATTACACATTGACAGTTCCAAGTACGTTATATATTCATGGGTATACGTTCATGGATTTTCATTCATACTTTTTCATAGAAGTGCGTTCACGGATTTTCATTCATTCTTTTTAATAGATGTACGTTCACGGATGTTCACTCATTCTTTTTCATAGGTGCACGTTCATATTTATGAGGGCATTATTATTACGATGGCCGAGTGGCTAGTGCTCCCGCTCTCGATATCACAGGTTTCAGGTTCGAGTCCCGGCATTGCAGTGAATGTTTGTAATGGTTCAGAATTCACTTTAAATCCACAGGTCCCTGTCTAATAGGATCGTAGAGCATTGTGAGGGTAGTGTCCGTAGCGTATCTTCAAGCTACACGTGCCTCCTGAGTAGTGTTAAATGAGTAACAGCGGTGCAGCTCTTGCTTATGCATAAATATTAACTCTCTCTGTATTGCCAGCTGCATTATAACAACAACAACATTCATGTTTCTTCATAGGTGTACGTTCATACTTTTTCATCAGCGTACGTTTTTTTTTTCACAATAATATAATAAGTTATATTCAATTTCAGAATACCATAAATCGATAGTTTTATTATATATTATTTATTGATTTATTATATATGAACTGGATATCACAGATTTTATTGAAACTTTTCAACATGTGTAGTACATGACTGAGGTGTATATTGCTGTATAAAGTAATTGTAATTCGCCAGTCAATAATTTTCAGGAAAATAGAGTTGGAAAAATTTAAACTGTTTTGTATTGTTAAAATGCTGACCTGACGTACGATTTCTTAGTAAACTGGTTTAAGATCCGTCCTAATCAAATTGACGATGGAACGCCGTGGGACATCCTTTTGTGGTCATAATTATTTGCACAGAATGTAGATTACCTAGTTCATTTTTAGTTTTATATCGATCATAATATTCATTAACAATGTTTTTTTCTTTCTAATGCAGCTGGCAGACAGCTTGGTCTTGGATGCCTTAAGGCAAGCGCTGCCGAGACGTTACTCACTTTACATTACACAGCGGGCGCGTGTAACTTGAAGATAAGCCACGGATGCGGAGTAACAATACCCCCGCAACGCTCTACGATCCTATTTGACCGGGACCTATGGATTAAAGTGGATTCCGAACCACTACAAACATCCATGGCACCGTCGGGACTCGAACCCGAAACCTGCGGTACCGAGCGCCAGAGCGCTAACACTCGGCCATTCGGGCCCCTCATTAACAATGTAAATGGTATTTCTTAATCGTTAAATTGATATAACAAGTGTTACTTAAAATAAAAGCTCATTATTGAAGTTTATACAAGGATAAAATGTAAGCCATTCTTAACTCGGATACGTAATCTAGATTTGGTTTGGTTTGTCGCACACGAGGATTAAACATACCAAAACCTACAGTTTAAAGCGGATTCCGAAGCACTACATGCATCCATGCCACCGCCAGGATTCGAATCTGGAGCCTGTGATACCAAAGCTCAAGTAATAGAGAAGAAATTTTTGGGGGAAATAGCTAAAGGGGGGAATACCATTTTTAAATAATAAAAACTCATCTAAAAGGAAATTTTAATAAAATAAAGGATATGATTCGTTGTCTTGCAAATATTTTAATTTATATGTGATTAATTCATTCAATAATATAATTTTCACTATTTTTAAATACAAGTTAATAATTATACAAAATTAAGCATGCAATAAAATATGTATTAAAAAATATGATTAAAATACAACACTTTTTATAAAATAATTTTTTTTTAATATACTACCAAGAACTATTCAATTAAAAGGTTTTAATAGAAAATAATAAAAAATAGATGAATTTAATTTTTTATTTGTCAAATTCTTTATTCAATTTATTCAAAAAAAATTGATTTATTATTCTTATTAATAAATTTATTTAAAATGAAACTAAATTCTATTGAAAAAAAAAAAAAAAGGAATGTATTTTATACAATGAGACAGAATCGATGGTTTCAATTTATTAAATTAGAATAATTCTGTTATAAGTTTTATTTCTAATGTTGCGAATAAAAAATAAAACATAAATGATAAAAGAAATTGATAAAAAAATGATAAAAAAATCTATAAAATTCACAAAACATTTAATTAAATTTTCTGGATTTTTGAAAAATTTTTTATTCTATTGATGTATAAAAACACAGCTAAAAAATCCAAAATGGTAAAAACTAAGAATAAAAAAACTGCAATCAAAATGAAGCGAATTGAAATATGCAAATAAATCTAAAATTAAAAAAGGGAATGTTTTAAAACGCAAAAAAATGGCGTGTGCAATTTTATTTTATGTTATGATGATTTAAATATTTCGTGATATGATTGTTCCATGCATTTTCTATTTTCTCATTTTTTCAATGTAATATTAAATAGATGTTCCATTTATTTTGTATTTTAACTGGAGATATTAAATTAAAAAAAGTTGTAGTAAAGTTAGTATTATAAAGTTTCCATTAAACAGTTGTATTTAATAAAAATTTAATCTCAATACATCGACATGTATATTGTGATTGATATAAAAAAAATTATATTTACTGGAAGGCCAGAGAAAATATATCTTGATCACACAGGCTTTTTTTGCCAGAAGAAGAAGTAGGAAGAGGAATAGAAGAACATTTGCCAGCAACAGAGGAAGTTCCTGGACAATGTTCTATCCCTCATGATTCTTTTAGGAGAACTACACGGGACAAATTTAAGCCATCGTATATTAGTGAATTATTATCTAACACCAAAGAAAAAGTCTGGGACATAATCGGGGATGACTAGAAAAGAATTGAGTGGAAAAACTCTCAAAGATGCTTTTGCCAATTTTATATTAAGAACTGGACACGACTGCATGGCCGAACATCTGACCAAAATAGGGATTGTGAACTTTGATATGTGTGTTTTATGTAAGGCAGAGAATATGACTACTTGTTTGCCCGGAACTGGTCTCTTAACTTACAACAGAATGATCATTTGTATTCTCTTTACTACGGAGTCAGAGAAAACATGTCCTGATCCCACGGACTTTTATTAGGATGCTTCTAGCTTTTTAAATTGTTATCCTTAGACCATTTAATTTATTAAGTTTTTAACTGTTTTTAATTTTTTTTTCTGAACTTTTCCCTTTGTAAATTTGATTTGTTTATATGTTATTTTTGTTTCTACGATAAATGGCCAAATTTGTACATTCAATTTGTTTGAGTCCCAATAAAGCCATAGGTAACAACAACAATTTTCATATTTTAATCTTCGATGTAGAAAATGTCATTCATCTATCGCAAAGTTTACAGGAATGTATTAATCCTCATAAAAATTTGAATGCTTTCAACATTGGTAATTTTCATTAAAGACATAGAAACAATTAGTTATGAACTATGACAATAGGCACAAAACAATCGAAAATTATCTAATATATATTTCATTTCTTTATCAATAAAAAATAAAAAAAAAATTAAAAAGTAAATAAAGAATTTGATGCGTTCTATTGTATTAATTAAAAATAATTTTAATATATTTATATCTTTATTTTTTTTGTAATCCAGAGCATCTTTGACTTGTCAGATGGTTTTTATTTATCATTTTTTTTTTTTTTGATATTCGGGAATAAAAAATTTTTCCACTAATATATGCTATATGGTCAGACTTGTCTCGCTGTCTGAAAATATATTAAAACTACCATCAATTTGTTTAGTACAGTTTTAAAATGGACCATGTTTCCTGCAATAGAGATAATGAAGAGATTCGCAGAAATTAGAAAAAAAAAAAAAGATTACGTAAAGATGGATTGTATATTTAAACTATCTTGTTATTTACAAAGGATCTGATCTTATGTATTGGAAAAAAAGCTATTATTTAAATACTTACTTTTTTTTTAAATAAAAGCTTGATGTCATTCTACGTTTTAATTTTTGTATCAAAATTCTTCCATTATATTACCAATCATGTTTTTAAATTAAAACAAGTAATATAAAAAAAAAAAAATTTAAAGTCAATTACTAGTTTTTTTCACTATATTGCAGAAAGTCCTTTATAAATAATTTAAATTTTTTTATCTGGCGCCATCTATCGGTAGATATATGCAACTTAAATCTAAAAAAAAACTAAGATTAAGTAATTAAATTTAATGAATAAATTAATATTTGAAAAAACTGTATTAACATCCAGTGTCATCCATTACAAGTTAAAAAAAATGTATTTGAACTTGAGTGGATGAATAAAAAGTATTTTATTAACGATTGAAAATTACAGCAAGATATATATAGGGAGAATGTGAGCTAATAGAAAGAATTGAATAATTAAATGATGAGGGAAGACTCTAGAATAGCAACCATGTGTGGTGGATTGTGAATCCTTGGTTAAAAGGAGATTGTGAAATTGATTACATCAATATGAGGAATTATAAAATTACGCAAATGTCGATTCAAATACCTTAATGAAAATCATTAAAAAATTATTGAAACATAAAATTTTTAAATTAGTTAATATTATTAATTTTAATTATGGCACCGATTCTATTTAACTTTATTGAAAATAAAAGACTATTCTCCTTCCTTTCTATAAAGATTTTTTTTTTAATTTCCGTAATTCAGATATAAATAGTTAACAATAAACGTAATTAGTTGAAATGTTTTTAAATAACAACTCGAAGAGTTCATAAATAGTTATATATCTCAGTTTTAAATCATAAATCCCATACCAAAATCTACGCTTATTTTAGTACTTATTTTTTCTAAAGCGATCTCATGAAATATTTACATATGAGACATTAGGATTTAAAATTCATCATTCATAAACACAAAGCATTATAAATCGAATTTCATTGCTTTAAATAATTTTTTTATTCAAATTTAACACACTTTAAACAATTTCGAATTCACCATTTTTACAGCTATTGAAGCTTTTCTAATAAAAAATAAAGAATTCTTATTTTATTAATTTTCCTGCTTGTATTTATAAGACAATATATATTAAAAATTTTTGTAATACATTTATAAACTTTATCAGCTTTAATTAATTCTTTAATGTAGGTAACACCTTAAAAACATTTATAAGTTTTAATTAAACCTTTAATTTAGGTAACATCATTATAACCTTTAGAATATTTTTTTTTCTTAATCTTAAGAACCTTTTTGTATCATGTTTATTTCTACATCTGAAAATGCCATTGATTATACATTTGGATCAGACAGTAAATAAAATTAAAGAGTGTTTGTCTATTTTTTATAGGACACATTGGTATTTGTAGAAAATTTATATAAAAAATAATACTTTTAAAGAATAATTGAAGTAATTAAGTACAACATTTACTAAATTATTATTTTTTTACATATTAAAAAGTGCAGTCAATATTATCATATATATTTGAAATTTTTTTTTCTAAAACAGAGTTTTCTAGGTGAGCTCACATTGTGGACTTATTGATCTCACACCGCCTTTCCCATGTACTGAAACTTAGAGCAAGAAGATTAAGAGAAGAGACTTTCAATTTTTTTTTCCCGATTTGCTGTTTATTTTTTTAATTTGTTGCAAATGTATAAAAAAAAATACTTTTTTAAAAGACGTCAGGGACATCTTGGGAAAAAGTTTTACATATCATTAAAAATTTAATTATAAACCAGATAACAAACAAAAATTTACCGAAAAAGGACAGAATGGTAAAAGAATAATTTTGGTATAAAGAAAATTTATTAAACTTATTAAATATTATCACAATTGTTCATATAATAAATGCTATTTTTAACAATTTATTATTATTTATGAAAAATGGGAAGTAATGATAAAATAAAATTTAACCACATACAGTTTTGGTCCTCAATGCCATAGGTTTCGGGTTACAGTCCCGGCGGTGCAATGGATATTTGAATTGTATATGGAATCCAATTTAAACCTTAGGTACTGGTCTAATATGGTCGGTCTAATATGAATCTCTATTGGGCGTGGGGCTGACAACCCTACCCAATAAAATGAAAACATCTCCTGTCTCGAAATTTACCATTAGGCAGACCGCCTTGTCCCTCTCCATGGCACTGTTGCACCAATGAAAAAGAAGAATCATTTTGTTTGGTTTGTTGCTCTACGGTTACCTTGTGCATAAGGGCAAAACAGACGGGTCCTACAGCTTAACTTGGATCCCGAACCACTAACAAATATCCATGCCACCGCCAGGATTCGAACATGAAATCTATAATACGAAAAGCCAGAGCTCTAGATACTTTGCCACCAGGCCACAATGAAGTAGTAAAAGAGCAATTTTAAAATCATTAACCAATTATTATACAATTCAATTATTCAAACAATTATTTTTTTCATCGTAAAAAAAAATAATCTAGTTCTAGATTAATTTATTTTTTACAATTTTTTACAATTATTTCTGTTTTAACATCACTTCTTGTTTGAATTATTATAAATAATTAATTGCATCATTATGGAATACATATTGCTATAAAATTTGTTTGTTGCAATCGATTTCAACTCATTAAAACAATACGAAAAATTCCCCACTGCTGGCTACCACATTGATATCATCGCTTTGTGTAATGAGATATGTGCAGTAGCTAGCCAAGTACGCACTACCAAAGCCTTCTTCGTATATCTTAACAATTGTGAAGCAGTTTTTCGAGAATCTTTCTCTTCAAATGAGAAGAAACCCGCATTTCGGTCTTCGGAATTATGCATCCCTTCAAACCGCCTCCCGTTCCTCGTCTAAAAGAGGTCTAATTCTTGTGATTAAACTCCCCAGAATTAACAGCGGGGCGCAGAGCCGGGGCGTCGGAATTATTTAGCGACGAGTTCCCCACCGGGACGCTGTTACACGTAGCTGGCGATGATGAATTTTAATTCAAACACCACAGCCTTTTAAATTCAACTGTGATGTATTCCGGGGGGTTCTGATTTTTAATGCATGTCACCACATTCAAAGACAGGAAAAGACACGTTCTCCAAGAACTCGAAGCTTATTGATTTCCCCAATGTTCAAGCAATGGCAACTGCACCTGAACTACTCTCGTTAGAACATAGTCGGCTCAGTGAAAAGGACTGAATCTGGAGGATTGCTCTAAATTTCCAGAAATAGATGCCAAAATTTTACAAATTTCTTTATTGTTATAGTTATAATTTGGTCTGTTCATTCCATATTCAAATCAATCCTTTGCTGTTCAATTGTTACTTGTTGCGTAAAGTATATTGAGCATTCCAGTGGTCGAGGCAAAATAAAGTCATTTAATTCTGATATTAAATTAAACTAAATGAAAATTTTTAATACAATATAATAATTGTGTTGTGAGAAATACGAAAAATATTGAACAAAATAACCTATCCACATCAAAATAAATAATTGACATGAATGTCCATGTTAATGTACAATTTTTTTTATGAAGAATACTCATGTGTTTATCGATAGAAACTTTAATTAAAAAAAACATTTCCAGAGAATGTGCTTCAACAAATAGCCAATTACTTGCCAGCGCGTAAAGTGGAGTGATATTTCACTGTCCAGTCATTGTTTTGAGAATGAAAAGCTGCGTTGGAGGTCTGAATGGCAGAGTGGCAAGCGTTCTGGCACTCAGTGCCCCATGTTTCGAGTTCGTATCACGGTGGTCTTGTGGATGTTTGTAGTGGTTCGGAATTCTCTTTAAACCATTGGTACATGTCTAATATGACTTCACAGGGTTGGGCATTAGAGCTCACAACCTTACCGAGTGAAAAGAAAGCATTTCCTGTCTCAACATTTGCCAGTAGGCCTTGTATGAAAAAGAAGAAGAGATAGATTCATTTATTTTTTACGAAAAATGTAGACATTCAATGCTTCTGAATATTAATAACCTCTCTACTGATGCCTTAAATATCATTCTATTTTACAAACATAACAGTCTTTTTCAAGCAATATTAAATAAAACTACAGTTATACAAAAATAGGAAATTATTACATCACTACTTGTATGAATTCGTAAAAATAAATTCATCATTATGAAATATATATTTGTATTTTTCAATCGATTTCAACGCATCAAACCAATATGAAATATTCCCCACTGCTAGCTACTGCACATATCCCATCGCTTACTGCGATTGAGAAATGTGCATTACCTACCCAAATATGCACTGGCAAAGCCTTCTTCGTATATTTTAACAATCGTGAAATAGTTTGTGAGAATCTTTCTCTTCCCGTGAGAAGAAACCCGCATTTCGGTCTTCGGAATTATTCATCCCTTCAAACCGCCTCCCGTCCCTCGTCTGACAGAGGTCTAATTCTTATGATTAAACTCCCCAGAATCAACAGCGGGGCGCAGAGCCGGGCCGTTGGAATTATTTAGCGATGAGTTCCCCACCTGGGCGCTGTTGCACGTCGCTGGCGATGATGAATTTTAATCAAACACTGCAGGCTTTCAAATCCAACTGTGATGTATTCCGGGCGTTTCTGATTTTTAATGCATGTTACCACATTCAAATACCGGGAAGACACGTTCTCCAAGAATTGGAAGCTTATAGATTTCCCCAGTGTTCAAGCAACGGCAACTGTACCTAAACTGTTCTCTTTATAGCATGGTTGGTTGATTGAAATGATTTGAATTTGGAGGATTGTTCTAAATATCCAATAATAGGTGTGAAAATTTTAAAAACATCTTTATTGTTATAGTTATAATTTGGTCTTTTCACCCCATATTCAATTCAATCATTTGTTGTTCATTGGTTATTTATTGCTTAATAATGCATAGACAGTCGTTTCATTCTAAATATTAAATGAAAATAAATAAAAAATCTTCTTAATACAATAAAACAAACTGTCAGATCAGGAATGCGAAAAATGTTGAACAAAATAACTAATCGAAATCAAAATAAGTAATTCATATTAATGTACATTTTTTTTTACATACTTACTTTGCATTAATACTCATCTGCTTATCATCAGGAAGTCTAATTTAAAAACATTTCCAGAGATGAAGCGTTAACAAATAGTTAATTACGTGACAGCGCGTGAAGTGGGGCAATATTTCAGTGGCCAGTCACGCTTTGGATCGGAAAAGCTGCGTAAGGTGTCTGAATGGCCAATCGTCTAGCGATCTGGCACTCAGTGCCACACGTTTTTGGTTTGAGTCCCGGTGTTGCCATGGATGTTTGCAGTGGTTCGGACGTCACATTAAATATTAGGTACCGGTCTAATATTACTATATAGTGTTGGGCATAGAGCTGACAAATTTACCAAGTAAAGAGAAAGCATTTCCTGTCTCGAAATAGGCCAGTAGGCTGACGGCCGTGGCGCACTATGGTTTGTTCCGTTAATGAAAAAGTAGAAGTAGATTAATTTATTTTTTACGGTGAATTTAGACAGTCAATGCTTCGGAATATTTTTAACTTCGCTTTTGAAGCCTCATTCTGTTATAGACATAAGACTTTTTGAAGCAGTATTAAATACAAGTACTGTATCCATACATAATTAGTAAATTATTCCTTATTTAAAATTACAACTTGTATGAATTTATGTAAATAAATACATCAATAGTATTATATATTTTTTATAATATTCGTGTTTTGCAATCGTTTTCAACGCATTAAATCAATATGAAAAGTTCCCCACTGCCAACTACTGCGTATACCCCATCGTTTAGTGTGCTGAGATATGTGTAGTAGCTAGCCAAATACTCAATGTCAAAGCCTTCTTCGTATATCTTAACAATCGTTAAGCAGTTTTGTGAGAATCTTTCTCTTCCCATGAGAAGAAACCCGCATTTCGGTCTTCGGAATTATTCATCCCTTGAAACCGCCTCCCGTTACTCGTCTGACAGAGGTCTGATTCTTGTGATTAAACTCCCCACGATCAACAGTGCGGGGCGCAGAGTCGGGGCGTTGGAATTACTCAGCGATGCGTCCCCCACCGGGGCGCTGTTGCACGTCGCTGCAGACGGCGATGATGAATTTTAATTCAAACACCGCAGTGTTTCAAATCCAACTGTGATGTATTCCGGGGATTTGTGATTTTTAATGCATGTTGCCACATTCGAATACCGGAAAGACACGTTCTCCAAGAATTGGAAGCTTATTGATTTCCCTAAATGTTCAAGCAATGGCAACTGCACCTGAACTCTCCCCTCCCCCCCTTTATAGTATGGTTGACTGAGCGGAACGGATTGAATCTAGAGAATTGTTCTAAATATCCAAAAACAGGTGTCAAAATTTTAAAAACATCTTTACTGTTTTTTGTGCCCAATTTTTTTTACAAAGAATACTCATCTGTTTATCGTTAGAAAGTATAATAATAAAAGTCTTTCCAGAGGTGCTGCGTCAACAATTAGCCAATTGCGTACCAGCGCTTGAAGTGGAGTGATATTTCAGTGACCAGTCACGCGTTTGAGCGGGAAAAGCTGCGTGTGTGGTCTGAATGGCCGAGTGTCTAGCGCTCCAGCACTAGCTGCCACAGGTTTATGGATTGAGCCCCAGTGATGCCATGGATGTTTGTAGTGGAATTCACTGTAAACCGTAGGTACCGGTCTAATATGACTGTAGAGCGTTGGGTGTAAGATTGACAACCCTACCCAGTAAAAAGAAAGCATTTCCTGCCTCGACACTTTCCATTAGGCAGACGGCCTTGGCCCACCAAGAGGTTGTTGCGTAAATGAATTAAATTTATTTATTTCCGATGAATTTAGACATTCAATGCTTTTATATATATATTAACTGTTCTTTTGATGCCTTAAATATCACAGTTTATAGACATAACAGTCTTTTTCTAGCAATATTAAATATAAGTACTCTATCCCTTATATTATTAGGAAATTATTGCTATTGTAATATCCCTACTTGTATGAATACATATAAATAAATGCATCGCTATGGAATATAAATTTTTAATCAATATTTGCATGTTGCAAACGATTTCAATGAATTAAATCAATATGAAAAGTTCCCCACTGCTGGCTACTGCACATATCCCATCACTTAGTGTGATGAGGAATGTGAAGTAGCCAGCCAAATATGCCCTGGCAAAGCCTTCTTCGTATATCTCAACAATCATGAAACAGTTTGTGAGAATCTTTCTCTTCCCATGAGAAGAAACCCGCATTTCGGTCTTCGGAATTATTCAACCCTTCAAACCGCCTCCCGTCCCTCGTCTGACAGAGGTCTAATTCTTGTGATTAAACGCCCCAGAATCAACAGCGAGGGGCGCAGAGTCGGGGCGTCGGAATTATGCAGCGATGATTTCCCCACCGGGGAGCTGTTGCACGTCGTTGCAGACGGCGACGATGAATTTTAATTCAAACACCGCAGCCTTTCTAATTCGACTATGATATATTCCGGGGGGGAAGGTTCTGATTTTTAATGCATGTCACTACATTCAAATACCGGAAATGCACGATCTAGAAGAATTGGAAGCTTATTGATTTCCCAATGTTTAAGCAATGGCAACTGCACCTAAACTACTCCATTTGATTGCATGGTCGGCTGAGCAAATGGGATTGAATTTGGAGGAAAGTTCTAAATTTCCAATAATAGGTGTGGAAATTTTACAAACGTCTTTATTGTTATAGTTATAATTTGGTCTGTTTACTCCATATTCAATTCAATCCTTTGTTGTTCATTGGTCTTATTGCTGAAAAATGTATGCACAGTCGTTTCATTCTAATCATTAAATGAAAAAGAATAAAAAAATTTCCTTAATACAATGAAATAATCTGAGTGGTGATGAATACGAAAAAATTTAACAAAATAACTCATCTACATGAAAATAAATAATTCATATTTATAACGAATACAATTTTTTGACAAAGATTATTTATATCTTAACTTCAGAAAGTTTATTTAAAAAAATTTCGAGTGACGCATTGTCGTCGCTAAATGGCCAATTACGTGCCAACGCGTGATGTGGAAGGATATATTAGTGGTCAGTCACGCGTATGCACTGAAAAGCTTCACCTCACGCATTTACTTCATTTCAGTTCAATATGAGTTCGAGAGACAATTGTTCTGCAGGATCTTCCCAAAAAGAAAGAAAAATGAAAAAAAAAGGAAAAAAAAAATGAAATCTAATAAGCCAAATAATAAAAAATGATGATGAAAATGAAAATGTGTTGGTTAAGCTGCCAGGCGAGTACCCGACTAATGTTAGTTATAACAGCAATTCAAAGACTATCCAAAATAATTTGCTTAAAAGTATTGTTCGCAGTAATAATATCACTGTAAGTAACTTTTAATAATTTTTGCATATAAAATATTCGTTAGTGATAAACTATAAATATTTATTAGTGATACCAAAATAAATGATTTCATCTCTTATTTTTTTATTTTGTTTCATTTTTAAACACCACGCGCCAGTGAATAATGTGGCCTTTAGAAAATATTATTACCTCTAGGGCCTATCACGCGATGGTGAGTAGTCAGAAGGCATAAATAGTACTTAATAATCAGTATGACACACTTCATGATGTTTTTTACAAATTTAAATCATATTTGCTCTAAAAAGAAAGTAGTCCTCTGGGAAAAACTCATTTTTATTGCTGGATAATAGCTATCAACACATCCTCACCTGACAGACAGTGAAAGTGTTAAAATAATTAATACGACAATTAAATAAATATACGATTGGGAGGTATAAAATTTCAAAACAATTTAATTAACATGAAAATATTTATTGAAAATATTCCTAATTAGAGTAATGCAACTATCTTGAAAACTCATCTTTCCCTATATTTCTTGTATAAGATTTCTGATTCTGTACAAGGTCATATAATTGTGTGTATATAAAGTTCTAATAAAAAAAATCATAGTTTTGTTAATTAAAATGATTAACATAATCGTCCCTTATGTTTTTTATTAGTTGTTATTAAATAAAATGTCCCACTTTAATATTTTTTTTTAAATAGTATTTTTATAACTTTTAAAATAGCCATTTGTTATTAAATAATTAGCATTACTTTTGAACAATGTCAATGTTTTTAAGTCAATAAATGGTACAAACTTCTAAAATAATAATTAGGTAAATTTTATTTTCCTCTTTTTGATAACAAGAATACTTCAAAACTATTCATATACTAAACTCCATTAATATAATCGCTCATGTACACATTCTTTGCATACTTTATTTGTGTATAAATGCAACACGTCTAATGCTCGCAATTCATGTTAATGATGTTATTGAATGAGGTACTCTGGCAGAAATTGCTCAATTTATAATCACAAATCATAATTTTACGTAAATACCTTATGTTCTAAATCTAGAATACTTAGCTATTCAGAACCACTGTAATGCTCCAAACAGATACTTCAGCATTATGAATGGAAAATAGAATCACATTTAAATAATACCAATGACACCCATTTGACTAAGATATTAAATTTAAGTTTAAGATTTAATATCCTTAAAATTTCAGCAGAATTAATGTAATCTTAGTTAATCAGTACATGTTGAAGTTGCAATTTGTATTGAAATACCATATTTAAACACCCTCAAGTTAATTGCCAAAGTTATGATAACATAGTATCAAGTTTTATAAATCGATAAATTTCGAAACGATTTACAGATGATACATGATGTTTTGTAACATTTAATAATTTTTTCAGAAAAATTGAAAAACAATTTAGATGTGATAGATTGACATTGTGTTAACATATGTTACGAAATAATATTGAAAACAATCATAACTAATAATTTTTACCATCTTTGTTATATTAAACAGCGGTGAATATGAAACAAGAAATTTCCTATTATATTTATGTACTAATTAAAAGAAGTCACAATGTAAAAATTTATATAGATAGGTAGATAAGTAACTGTGTAACTTTGTATGGATAAATAACTGTGTCCAAACTTTCAGATTCGCCACATTTGAAAATAAAAAAAAACATTTTAAGGAAGCACATGAATATTATCAAGATAATTCTTGTTTCATATACTAATTAAAAGGAGTCACAAAGTGTAGCAATTTATGTAGAAAAAGTATATGTGTGCAAACTCATTAATTTCAGGATTTTTTTTTTTTTAATATTTTTAAAAAACTAAAAATGATCTGTACGAATCTCAAGATAGTAAAGAAATTTCGAATTTAATGTTAGATGAAATTCACAACAATGATAGGTTATGGACAACCAACCTGGTTCAAAAGTAAATGAATACATTCAATATTGAGTTATTTTCAATATACTGTATGGAAAATTTTTGCGTGTTTTACACGGAAATATAAAATTAAATTACGAGTTATTTTATATCATTACTGCCCAATTTTTAATAACCATTTGATACTATCCTATCTTCAGAAAAAATACGAGTACATATGAATAATATAACAAGTTCTATGACCAATTAAATAGCAATTCGTATTGCATTTATAACAATTCATAAATATTTGAAACTGTTATTTTCCAATACAAATACCACTACGTACATTTATTACAAATAGTATAGCTTTTTAATGTCAATAAATTCTAATTAGTCTTTACAATAAACAGAAAATGGATATATATATATATATATATTATATAGAAAGGACACATTTAAGATAATAAGGACGCAATAAAGAGTGTTTCGTTTGAAAAATAAGTAATTACGTGTTTAAATTAATTAACTATAGGTAATTTTTTTTTCAAGATGAAGAATAAAATATTTAGTATTTTAAGCAGCTTTGTATTTCTTATGAATAAGAAGGGAAAATTTGTAACCCACTTAAAAATCCTTTTTAATAAGACGTTTATATTTTACATCTTGGTGTCCATTCATTACATTGCAAACACTATTAAAACCTATAATAGTGTGAAAAATGGTTGTTCATACATCTATTAAAGTAAATAAAGTTGTTTATTTACTAAGCAACCCGGGATAATCTTCCATTTAGAAATGTATGTCTTTATTCAAGTGGTGTAACAGTAATAGAAACATTTTGCAATACGATAACTGATATCAATTTTTTGTTATTTGCTGAAGAGGATTATTCATTTTAAATAAATTAAATGTTGTGAGCAATAAAATTAATTTGGGCAAATAGAAAATTTGTAATTATTTCAGGAAGTATATTGATTCAATTAAGGCAATTAAGTAATTGTATAAATTTTCATAATTGCTATCAATAGTTTGGGGAGTATAATACTGCATTTCTGAGAAAAATAATTTAGTTAATTAATAATTATAGTAAAATGCTGTATTAATAATATTTTATTAAATGATATTTTTATTTGATTTGAGAAAATTAGGTTATTATTACATGACTGATTTACAATTGGAAAGTATTTGTAGCTTTTTCACATTCCATTTCTATTGGATTTAACATCTATTAATTAAATAATATCGGATTCCAGAAATCACTTGTCATATTAGCTTTTCAGCTATACATTTATTTATATATTTTTTTATGAAAGACTATATAATTTCCCTAAAAAATTACATTAGAAAAAAATAATGCAAGTTCGTCTTCTGCAAATTACTTTTCATTAAAAAATATATGTATAAAGAATTTAGTAACATGTATAGATTCATTTACAATTCTAATTAAATTGAAAGGAATGTAATAATTAATTTTGCACATAGATTTAAAAAAAGTAAAGCTATATTAGAACAGATAGATTTACAATACATTTATTTTAATTTCGATAAAGTGACTTTTCAAACATTCGGTATGTTGGTTTTTTTAAGTTATCTTACTTAACTTACATTCTCCTGTAACTGTGTCAATATTTATAATTTTTTTAAATATCTGCAGTAACTTATTTAAAATACATATATAACTTTAACTCTGTTATGTTTTATTACGATATAAGGAAGTTTAAAGATAATTGTTCTTCGATTAAAAAAGTTCTCTATTTAATAACAACTGCAGATGCATTTTCAATAATCAAGCATTGGCTTTATTCAATATTAACAAATCCATTGTTTTTTAACGATTTTACATGCATTTAAAGTATATAATTTTAAATTTGAAAAAAATATTTTATTGTTTACTTTTCATATAAGATTATATTTTTTCTTTCGCTTAAACTTTAAATTTTGAAACAGTAAAATATAATATTATGAACAAAACGAATAGTATACTAAGAGGGAATTTTTTTTAAAAAAAAATTTTTTAAAACGAAGAACATAAAAATTCAATTAAAAATGCTCAGAATAAATAAGTAATCAAATATCTTCGTTCGAGCAAAAGGTACTTTAAAACGCCTGAAAAATTCATTTCGCGAGTACATTTTCGTTTTAGCACAGAGGTTTAAAGCTGCATCTTCCCCTAGGCACTGGATGTCAATATCGATTATTCCCTTAGCATGGTCTGACAAATAATTAAAATTCTTTTCAGCACTATCTAGCAGTGTCTTCATCCAAAGTGCAACAAGGTAATAGTGGACGGAGAAACTTGGGCCCCTCAGGCCATTTGTATCACAGGACGAGTGCGTTTGGAGTCAAGTATGTATGCATGCGTGTTGTTGGTAGATGCCTTGTACCACTCCGATTGCGCAAGAGTCTCCAGTATTGTCTGCACACTGCCTGAGGCACTTTGATCTGAAGTATTGTAAATAATGGAGTCATTCGAGAAGGAAAAAAAACGTGTTTCACTCAACGCTTGATCTTATCAGAATTATGGAAAAGAAAGAAGCCTCTTCGTTTGCAGTTCTTTTTGAGATTGGACAAAGACTCAAAGTGGTTTTTGTAGTGACGAACATTAGGAAAAAAAAAATGGGAAATTAAATCAAGCATTGTGTATGTTTAATATTCCCTTAAGAAAAGATTTTGAAGTGATTTTTTTTTCTAGACACTACAACAATACATAAAGTTAATAACATAACAAAATAAAAAGTAAATGAAAAAAGAATGATAATGAAAAGTGGTTGTTTTAAAATAAAGTTTCTTTAAGGGTTACTGAAAAACTTTGTTGCTAAAACTTCTTAGCTATAGTTTAATAAATTTTCTGAATGAAATAAAGTTTAATCAGCATCAAATCTCAAGCGAATGTTTCTAAATTTTAAAATAAAGTATGCCGTTTTTTGTAAATATTGCTAAAATGCTCATGCTATATTTTAAAGCATTCGATAAAATTCAAAATCAAGCAGTTAAAATGTGTAACTAATAATGTTTAGAGGATACAAAGATGTAGCAAATCGTCTGGAGATTGGAAACGGGACAAGTTTGACTCAAGAGCAGATTGTTCCACAGAAATGAGTCATCCTTCCCCGGATTAAGGAATTAAGGACGATGGGTCTATTTAGGATAAACTAGATCGCGGTTGCCACAATGACAAATGAAGATGGATATTTGTTGCATTACAGTGAACATAAGTATAACATCTTCTCAGCTATTTCGTGACTTTCATGCGGACCTATACTCGAATTTCAAAGATTAACGTTTATAGAAGGTTACATAAAGAAAATCAGTTTGCAAAGTAATCTGGTATTTGTGTTCTGCACACTTCTGCAACCATCATAACATGATTAATATGTTGCAGGAAATATTGTCCATGGAGCCTGGATCAATGAGAGAAAATGTTATTCATTTATTACTATTTCAAGTTAATCACTGATTCTTCACGTAAGAAATATGGTATATCCTTATCCAAGAAAATTACCTCTATAAGTCTCAGTTGGTGTTATGTTGGACGGGGCGCATAACCCTCCATATCTATGTCAGGGGCTCTGTGACTTTTGAGAAGCATAGGGCACATACATATATTGGAATCCTATGTTCACTTATTTAGACGCACAGTTCTAATTTCTTTTGAATGTACGACAAAGCACATCCACATAGACCGGAAAGTACCTAATAGATTAATTTCTGAAAAATACGACCAGATATATTGGCTAGATAGGTCTCAATCCGTAACTGTATAGAATTCTGGAGGGATGACATTTTTAGTCCTCCTTCTTCCACTTAGAACCATGGAAAGCCTGAACAATGGAGATAATGTGAGAACAAGTACCACTGATACTTATGGAACTACATCATTTTAAATATGAATTAAAACTTTATATATTACAAAATAACTTATAATTTTTTACTTATATATTACAAAATAACAAAATCTAATATAATTTTTAATTTAAGTATTTATACATATTTTGTGCAGTACAAAAATAAAAATTGGTATATTAAAAAAAATTGTAATACATAGGAAAAGATTTATCTAGCGTGTTTGGATATGCTTTAGCTAAATACCATTAATAAAGTATATCCGAATATGCTAGAAATTTAAATTCAAAGGATTTCAAATTATTTTATTTGAATATTTTAAACAAAATGAGACATACTATGAAATAAAAAAGTATAAAAGTATAGAGGTTTAAAACAGTTTTAGTAAATTCCCTATTATTTTTATTACTAAGTAGCCATGCTTTTTGTTTACGCAAAATTATCATTAACGTAGTTATATCATTAACGTATTTATATGGCATACAGTGATGAATCACTTTGTTTTTATCAGAAATTCCAGTCTTTCTTCCATTTCCGATTGAAATTCATTTCAGAAGCATTGTGCGCGCTTGTATTACAGGATAGCATGATGGACGTAGAAAATTAAATGACTTTAACTTTTGAGCCCATTATTAAAGAATGAGAGAAAAAAAAAAGAAAAACTAGTGACTTCTCATTGATGGGAAGATTGTAAGTAATGGGTTGCTTCTGTGAAAAAGGAATGGGCCCCCCAAAATGGATTTTTTCTTCAAAGCATTTAGAAAAAAGAAAACCTCTGTTTCGTTACTGTGCTGTATCAAGATTTTAAGTCAAAGGAATTTCGCATTGATCCCGTTCTGAAACTTTTTGTTCACTAATGGACGTCATTAACTGATTGTTCGCTTCTGTTAAAAAAGTTAAACAAAACATTTTGTCTATTATTCTGTGAAAGGCTTTGAAAAACATTTTCTTTGGATAATTTTATTAAAAATTGTAAAATGTATTTTAACCCAAAAGCGCAGATATAGAAGAAATTTTTGAAGTCAAATTTACTGTTGTTTTATACATTTTGGAAAATTTTAAAATTCTTTAAATGCAATTTTTCTCCTTTTCAGAGGTGGTTTTGTAAGAAATCAATGCATTATTAGGATTAAAGAAAATCAATTCTTGTATAGTATTTTTTGCAATAAATTTTCACGAGTAAACTTATTTTAAAACAAATCAACATTAGAATCTATAGAAACAGAAGTTGAAGACTCTTAGAACATTTTCTATGAAAGTAAATTACATTAAATTTCAAAGTTCTCCCAAAAATATTTATTTTGGAAGATGAAAATAATTTTTATTGCAAGAATGGTAAATTATTATTTACAATATATAATTTGCAATATTTTGCTTATTGTTAAAAGTAAATAATTCGGAAACTGGAGTGAAATAGACAACAAGTGAGAGCCAATATCGAAATATAGAATTGTAATTTCAAACCATGTCGAACATTATGTTATCTATTTAAATGCAAGAATGTGTAAAAAAAAATGTTACAAAGAATAAATTACCTTAAGCACATATTATTCGATCCCATAGAAAATTATAATAATTTTTTGACAAATTTATTATTAAACGTTTTATTATAATAATAAATATCATTGCTCATTGTCTATTTTAAGGCAAATCAAATCTAAATAAACATCAAGTGAATTTTCGCAGTATTAATTTTGCTTTAATTTATTTTAAACTTTAAAATTGCTTCTTGGCATCTCAAAAAGCACTTAATCCAATAAGCATGAAATTTACTGAAATTTTTAAAAAAATATTTATTATTTAAATTTCTTGCTAAATAATATACATTTGGATTTTTTTGTTTTAATTCAGAGTTATTTATTCGTTGAATTTTAATATTCTAAATATTAAATTAAAATGTCATACCTGATTAATTCTTCTTATAATGGTCTATGTTTCAAATTTCGTTTTAAGCTACGTACAATGTATTATAGCCTTATTTAAATATACTTCAAAAATGTAGAGATTCAATTTCAATATTTAACAAAAAAAAAAAAAAAAATCTAATAAAGAATTATTAAAAGCTTTAATTAGCAACTTAGTAAGGTTTTTATAGCGAAAGCAAAAATTAAGGTATTGATTATAACATTTAACCGTGCTTCCTCCTACGCACTGACAAGAGTGCCTTTCTGTGGTCAGTCTGACTCGACTCTCCAGGAATTTCAAAATGTGATAATCAAATATATAGATTATTCCTGAATTTTGTAATATAAAAGGTTAATTAACATTCAATATGAAGGACATTTGCAAAAAAAGTTGAAGGGATAATCTAATTTATCGGCGATTCCAAAATTTTTCTAATTTTATAGGTAATTTAACATTCACTGATGATTATTTGCTCCAATATGTTATATTCCACTGCGAAGAATGCTCAATTTCTGGTCAACATGCACAATTTCTGGGTCACGAAAAGGATACATATTTTTCATGAATATTCAACTTTTCAACAAAATAAAATACTTAAGTTTAGTTTGGCCATTCTAATACATAGTTATGGTTATTATAAATAATATAAAGCATCGTATTTCCCGATAGTGGCAACGTTTACAACAGAAGCATTTTTAGTAGAGCCCATTTTTCCATGTCTCGATTATTCCCTATTAAATTCAACAACATTTCGGTTTTTGATTGCGCAACAGATTATTTAAAATTTTTCTACTTTTCAGATTTTTATTATTTATTCATACATAAGCATAAAATTGATTGGATAAACAGAAAAAATAAAAATAAAAATTTATGCTCATCTAAAAAAGAAAAATATGAAATGTTGAATTCCATCTTATGTGATATCCTAATGGATAAATACTATCATGAGAAAAATTCCGAAATCTATTTTTAACTAAATTTGTAATCTATTTTTTTTAAATATGTGCTTTCTTTAAAACAGTTTTTATATTTCACTAGATTATCTTCTGAATACGAAGAGTACTTAAGCCTTTAATCCCATAATACTTAAATTTTAATGCTTAGGAATATTAAAGAAATGATAACATTGTAAACCCGCATTTTTAACCATTAAAAGTAACCAGAATACTCTATAAGTAGAGGAAAGTTTAATAGATTAAGAACTTAACCTATTATTTTTACAATAAATAAATTAATGTTAAGAGAAAATAATATATCTTGCATTGAAAAATTTAAACATAAGAAAATATTAAAATCCATTTAGGTACGCAAATATTTATTTTTGATAAGCAGTATTTGGAAAAAATATCAACTTTTTTGTGAAATTAAGTGCTGTTTTAGATTTTAATAAACAAAGAAAACCAATTTAATTATAATATATAAATATATGAATAAGCACTGAATCAAAATAGCCTGAGCATAATTTTTTTAATGAATATTTTCTAATTATGTGATTTTGTTTTTCAAAGCATTAATTTTTCATGATTTAAATAAATCTTTCATATTTTTATTTCTCATAGTTTGTGAGAAATAAAGTATTCTTAATCTACTGGGTATATATTGATTCTGATATTTTCTTCATATTCTATTTGCAGATTCAACATATTTGCAAAGCATTTTTTTGTGTGTATACATGAAACAGGAGTTTATTTAATTATTTCAAAAAATGTTGAGTTTTATTTCAAATACTTTAACGGGCTATACATTTAAATATGCTCATATACATTTCTGGCATACGGATTTATTGCACTCCTCTTCGATACGGAAACCTTGTGTTCTTTTTTTGGCTCGACTGGTATCGAGCCAAGGTTTTTTTATTTCAGAAATACTAGTTGTGAACATGTAGCTTGCATTTGACTCTAACTTATGGGAATCAAAGGTGCCATAAATTAGGAAAACATTTGATTAGTGCAAGTTTGGCTGTTTGGCAGAAAACTACAGCCATAATACAATTATATATATGTATACATATACGAAACATTTGTTAATCATATTTTACAAAATACATTAAAAGTTGAGGTGACACAATTTGAGAATGAATTATGTTAACAATTAAGTATTAATTAAGTATACAGATTATTTTAAAAATATTATATATTATAAAATTTATTATTTAATATCTAACAATATATTTTTATTCTGATTAACTTTCAATTGCATTCATCTAAGCCATATTGTTACAAAGTTAAAAGAAAAATCCTTTGTGCAAAAAAAAAAAAAAAAAATATCCTCCAATTTCTGTTCTTATGGCACCTTTATTTCCCATATTCTTAAAGTGAGTGACAAATGCAAGCTACATATTCACATCTAGCTATTTTCTCACAGAAGAGATACTATTTATTATTATACATAGCATAGTATAAGAAGCTTCGTACAATTAATATTAATTTGAATTTCCAGTAATATTAATTATATGATATTTATATTAGAATATAATCCTCATCACAAGTGGCGCAACAGCCCCAAGGTCCCCCCAATGGCCCGTCCAGCGTATTCACAGATTTCCAGGCAGGAGATAAATTTTTTTAAAGTGTAGGTCTGTCAGCCCTACGCCCGATGCTTTATGTTCATTTTCAGACCGGGACGTAATGTTTAAAGTGGATTCCAAACCACTATAAATATCCAAGCATCGTCGGGACTCGAAACCGAAACCTGTGGCACCAAGCGCCAGGGCGCTAGTCACTTCGCCATCAGGCCAATTAGAATATAATACTATATTAATATTAGACATTGATACACAACTATATAAACTCATGTTTGTGAAAATTGCAACACAATGAAGGACTTACGCGAGTGAGCTGAAATTTTCAGGAAATGCAAATTAGCGCATGATATGCAAATGATTAGAATTTCAAATCCGTAGCGTATGCGTATGCTGAGCAGCGCCCTCTGAACGGTGGAGGGATCCGAATAAATAGACGGCTGTAGCGAGGCGTGTATGGTTATCGGTGGTTATCTGCTAGTGGTAAACGTTAGCTCAATCGTTACTTATGCCTCTTCGATGAAAGATTTGAACAACTTACAGAGTTTGAACGGGGGAGAATCATCCGCCTTCGTGAAGCTGGATTGTCTTATCGTGCAGTAGCCGCTCAAGTGCAGAGTAACAGCAGCACATTGATACGTCTTTGGAAGCAGTGGACGGACGAGTGCCGGACTACTCGGAAATCCGGGGTGGACCCCTTGCGGGCTACAATGGGCCACTCAGCATAGAGACTGGTGTGCTGATTGGCAGTATGTCGTGTTTTCTGACGAATCCTGCTTTAATTTGTGGTACCATGATGGCCGCATTCGTGTCAGACGCTATGCCGGTGAACGCCACATTCCGGAGTGCATTATTGACCGCCACAGTAGACGAACACCCGGAGTTATGGTCTGGGGTGCCATAGCATATCATGGACGATCTCAATTGCTAAGTATTGTGGGCAATCTGAACAGCAACCAGAACATCAGTGAAGTTCTACAGCCCCAAGCTGTTCCCTTCCTTCAAAGCTTGCCAGGCGCTGTATTTCAACAGGACAATGCCCGCCCTCATATCGCTAGGACTGTTCAATCCTTCTTTGCAACGCGGCAGGTACAGCTTCTTCCTTGGCCTGCGTATTCCCCGGATATGTCGCCGATTGAATATGTGTGGGATTTTGTTGGTTGGCGTCTCGCTCGTGATCCTCGTCCTGTTGCTTCTGCAAACGATTTTTGGGGGCGCATACAAGCAATATGGAATACTCTTCCTCAAGTAGACATTCAAAATTTGTTTGACTCCATGCCACGTGGTGTAGCAGCACTTATTGCGGCGCGTGGTGGCTGCACAAAATACTGATTCCGATCTCTTGTTATTGTTTGTTTGCTTTGAACATTTAATCATTTATTTGTACCACTACCACTCAACTGTGTATTAAATTTCATTCAATTATGATGATTCTTTCATGGTGTTGCAATTTTCACAAACGTGAGTTTATGTATATAGTTGTGTATCAATGTCTAATATCAATAAATAGACTCAGACTCACATTGTATTATTACGCTATAATCTGCTACCTCTAAATTTGGAAAACATAAGAATCAAAAACTAATAAAAACTAATATTAATTAAATTTTTTAATTACAAACTTCCTTAATATGGTACTTGATTTAAATTAAAAATAACAAAGAACAATATGCAAATACATATTTACATTCAGTTTAATCCTATGAACATTGTTTGTTGTCAAAAAAGATATTTGCATTAAATTCAACATGCATTATTTTCACTTATGCATTTTTTACTAATTATTTATGAAAATGTATTAGAAATAAATTATATTTTTTAAGCAATTATTAAAAGCAAAACTTATTCCATTAAAAATATTTAATTTCATCTAATATCTTCTTTCATTACGATAAATATTGATAGAAGTATTAATTGAAGGAAAAAATAATCACCATTAAAACGTTTGTTCCTTATCTCTTCATTAAAATATCAAATTTATTTAGAAACTAAATTTCTTCGTAAGCATTTATTATGCATATTTTTTTCCCCTATTACACATGTTTCTTTTCAAAAATTACAGAACATTCAGCCAAAGATAGAATCATGAGTTCTTAAAAAGAAAAACAAATATAAATCATTTACACTTCGTTTCTTTAAAGAATTTCGTTGAAAAGAGGGGGAATTTTTAGCTTAGCAGCAAACTTGAATGAAACTAACTCATTATTTTTAGCTCATAAAAGATGAAAAATGGCTTCTTAAATCTGATTCTTTCTCACTAAAACCAAATGATCGCTCTATATTTTTTTAATGAAAAAAAGGGAGGATTTCTTAAAAAAAAAATATCCAGCGTACCATAAATATGCTGTAATATAAAATGTGATTTAATTTCCCAGAATTGAACTTAGTATTTTTATTTTTTTTATTTTTGGTTATTTTACTTGATTATTACTTGATTTTTTTTTTGTACCAATTAAATTTAATTCTTGGTAGCCAACATAAACGTTTTACGAATTTTTAATAAGAAAGCTAATGACCAATATTTAAAAAATTACCTTTTCGTTCAAAAGAAAACTATTTTTAAATATTCCAACAATGTCTTCTTATTACTTTTTTGTTGTCTTAATATTTTAAAACGGAACCAATATTTCTTGATTCAATTAAAACTTGAGTTCATTATAATTTTTTTTTAAAATGACGATACTTGTAATGAACATCACGCAATTCAAACTGAGTTCACATTTTCAAAAAAAAATTATACATAAAGAATTATTTTATCTTATAAAAACAAACAATGCATTTAGAAGATAATGCTACCTAAAAGAAAAAAAAATACCATTAAAATCAAAAGAATCAAAAGAGCAAAAGAATACAAAAATATAATAAATAAAATAACGAATCGAACTTGCAATGGAGTAAAATAAAAAACAAACTGTATCGCTCGGAGCGCTGTTTATTTTCCGTGTTCTAAACTTTTGTGCTTAAGTTTTTTTTATTTACAAAATTTTTCCAGAATTCATCGTGAGCAAAGAGAAAACTATGAAACTTATCACGAAACTATTCGTGAAATCTAATTAAATGCAAGCAGCGCTTTGGACAACAGTAATTACCGGAATGAGTGCAACATTCTAAATTCTTTTTTTTTTTTTTTTTTGCTGTGTGCTTCCTAACCTGGTGCCTCCGACTTAATTCACAGAGGGAAATGTGAATGCATTCTTGTATTGCTTTACCGAATTGCATCCGATACGGCAGCTGAAATAACCATAAATATTTAATGCCTTCTTGTTAAACATAAAATTCCAATGATATTTTATTTAGGTGATTATCGATCTGAAGAATTTTGTTTTAATCTTTAATTCACAATGCATTCCAGCATCTGCATATTGCAAAAAAAAAATCAATACAGCAATCGTAAAGTTAATAACTTGAATCAACAATCCTCGGCATAAAGAAATATCGAGGACTTACATTTCTTTAAGATTCATGTTCACGCTAATTTTCATTTTTAGATTCAGATTCAATCTATCTTTTAAAAAATGAACCTTTGTAATGCAGCTATAAATTACTTTAATACTAAACAGCAATACTAGATTTTTATTTTAAATTCATTATGATTAACAACTTTAGTAAATAATTAAATGCATAAAATGCAATTATGAAACCGTGCTTCCTCCTATACCACTGTACACCTCCTTTGGCGTTCGGGAAAAAAAGTTAGCAGTCATCGAGACTTTCACCAGAGAGGAAGTACAGAGAAACCACACGCTTCTGTTGAGGAACATTTACTTTGTACCCCGAGAAAAAATATATTTCGCACATCCTGCTGCATCTTTAAAAGTGTTAAATAGTGTATGTCTCTAATTTTATATGTGGTGTATTTGTGGGTGTGTTAATAAAGCTGTGAGTGATCCAAACTGTGCATCAAGTAACATAACCAAGCCACATCTAGTTACAATCTGGTTGCCAAACCTGCACACTACATTTTTTAATTAAACATACATGCATGGGGGGCTCTTGGCCGAGTAGGTAGCGCTATGGCGCTCGGCAGCCCGTGTAACAGATTAGAATACAGGCGGTGCCATGAATGCTGATAGAGGTACGAAATCCACTTTAAACCATAGGTCCTAGTCTAATATAACTGTAGAACATTATGCGTAGTGCGACATCAATACCCAGTAAAAAGTATACAACATCTCTTCATCTGCCAGTAAGCAGAAGGCCGTGGTCCATCATGGGTATGTCGTGGCAATGAAGAAGAATAAATAGATTGATTTTTTACGAGAAATTTAGACAATCTATGCTTCTGAATATTTTTAATCACTTTTGGACTTTTTCGAGCAATATTAAATATAAGTATTGTAACCATGCATAATTAGTAAATTATTCTTGTCTTAACATCACTACTTATATGTATTCATATAAATAAATACATCATTATGGAATCTATATTTTTATTTTGAAATCTATTTCAACGCATTAAATCAATACGAGATGTTCCCCGTTGTTAGCTACTGCACATATATCGTTTAGTGTGATAAGATATGCAAAGCAGACAGCCATATACACAGTGGCAAAGCCTTCTTCGTATATTTTAACAATCGTGAAACAGTTTTGTGAGAATCTTTCTCTTCCAATGAGAAGAAACCCGCATTTCGTACTTCGGAATTTTTCATCCCTTCAAACCGCCTCCCGTTCCTCGTCTGACAGAGGTCTAATTCTCACGATTGAACTCACCAGAATAAACAGTGAACAGAACGGGGGGCGCAGAACAGGGGCGTCGGAATTATTTAGCGACGAGTTCCCCACCGGGGCGACGTTACTCGTCGCTGCAGACGGCGAAGATGAATTTTAATCAAGCATCGCAAAATTTCAAATCCAACTGTGATGTATTCCGGGGGTTTCTGATTATTAATGCATGTTACCACATTGAAATACCGGAAAGACACGTTCTCGAAGAATTGGAATCTTATTGGTTTCCCCAATGTTCAAGAAATGGTAACTGCACCTGAACTTCTCCCTTTATAGCATGGCTGGATGAGCTAAAGCTATTGAATCTGGAGGATTGTTGTAAATTTCCAATGTTAGGTGTCAAAATTTAACAAACATCTTTATTGTTATAATTATAATTTGGTCTGTTCATTCCATATTCAATTCAATCCTTTGGGGTTCATTGGTTACTTATTGCTTAAAAAAGTATTTTGGACATTTCAGTGATCGAGTTAAATTAAAGTAGTTTCTTTCTAATTATTGCATAAAGATTAATCAAAAACTTTTTTAATACAATGAAATTATCTATGTTGGGAGAAATACGAAAAAATTGCACACAAAACAGCTTATCCACATGAAAATAAATAATCCATAATAATGTACAATTCTTTTTACAAAGAATACTGTTGTGTTTATCCTTAGAAAGTTTAATTAAAAAAACATTTCCAGAAATGCAGCGTCAACAAATAGCCAATTACGTGGTAGAACATGATGTGGAGTGAAATTTCATTGGCCAGTCACGCGCTTGAGTGGGAAAAACTGCGTGAGGGGATCTGAATGGCCAAGTGTCTAGCCCTAAATTAGTCGGTGTCACAGGTTTCTGGTTTGAGCCCCCGTGATGGCATGGGTGCTTGTAGTTGTTTGGAATCCATTTTAAACCCTAGGTACCGGTCTAATAAAACCGTTGAGTGTTGGGCGAGGGGCTGACAACCCTACCCAGTAAAAAGAAATCATCTGTCTCGAAATTTGCCAGTAGGCAAATCGCCTTGGCCCACCATGGGGCTGTTGTGCCAATGAAAAAGAAGCAGAAGAATTAGATTAATTTATTTTTTTCATTGAATTTAGACATTCAAAGCTTCAGAATATTTTTAATCGCTCTGTTATATCACTTTATTATAAGCGCAACATAATTTTTCAAGCAATATTACATACAAGTATCATAAGCCATACAACATTATGAAATTATGCCTGTTTTAACATCACCACCTGATATGTATGAATTCATATAAATAAATGCATTATTATGGAATATATATTTTTATTCTGAAATATATTTCAACTCATTAAATCAATATGAAAAGTTCTCTACTACAAGCTACTGCACGTATCCCATCGCTTAGTGTGATAAGATATGTGCAGTAGCTAGCCAAATACACATCGCCAAAGCCTTCTTCGTATATCTCAACAGAGCAGTTTTGTGAGAATCTCTCTCTTCCCGTGAGAAGAAACTGGCATTTCGGTCATAGGAATTATTCATCCGTTCAAACCACCTCCCGTTCCTCGTCTGACGGAGGTGTGATTCTTGTTATTAAACGCCGGCCAGAATCAACAGCGGGGCGCAGAGCCGGGGCGTCGGAATTATTTAGCGATGAGTTCCCCACCTGGGCGCCGTTACACGTCGCTGCAGACGGCGATGATGAATTTTAATTCAAACACCGCAGCCTTTCAAATTCGACTGTGATGTATTCCGGGGGTTTCTGATTTTTAATGCATGTTGCCCCATTCAAATACCGGAAAGACACGTTCCCGAAGAATTGGAAGCTTATTGATTTCCCCAATGTTCAAGCAATGGCAACTGCATCTGAACCCTTTAGAGCATGGCTGGCTGACAGAAAAGGATTTAATCTGGAGGATTTTTCTAAATATCCAATAATAGGTGTCAAAATTTTACAAACTTCTTTATTGTTATAACTATAATTTGGTCTGATCACTTCCTATTCAATTCAATATTTTGTTGCTCATCGGTTACTAATTGTTTGATAATGCATACACAGTAGATCCTTTCTAATTATTAAATGTAAATGAATAAAAAATGTTCTTAATACAATGAAATAATCTGTGTGGAGGGGAATACGAAAAAATTGCACAAAATAACCTATCAACATCAAAATTAATAATTCCTATTAATAATGGGTACAACTTTTTTACAAAGATTACTCATGTGTTTACAGTTAGAATGTTTAATTAAAAAAATATTTCCAGTTACGTATTGTCAATCCTAAAGGAGCCAATTAAATGCCAATGCTTGTTGTGGAGTGATATATTATTACAAATGGCGATGAGTACAAAAAAATTAACAAAATAACTTATCCGCAGCGAAATAAATAATTCATATTAATGTTGCTGATGTTTTAATGCAGCTGTCAATACAGAGACAGTTAATCTTTACGCCACAAGAAAGGGCTGCAACGCTGTTGCTCATTTAGCACTACCCAGAGGACACGTGCAGCTTGAAGATATGCTACGGACGCGATTAACACTACCACCTACAGCGCTCTACGATTATATTAGACACGGACCTACGATTGTAAGTGGATTCCGAATAACTACAAACATTCACGGCACAACCGGGACTCGAACCCGAAACCTGCGTTTCCGAGCACTAGAGTGAAGCCACTCGATCATCAGGCCCACAATTCATAATTATAACGAGTACAATTTATTTGCAATGATTTCTCACATGTTTACCGATAGAAAGTTTAATTAAAAAGTATTTCGAACGGCTTAGTGTCACTTCTAAACAGCCAATTACGTGTCAGCATATGATAAGGTGTGCTATCTCAGTGGCCACTCACGCGTTTGCGCGGGAAGAGATGCTTAACCTTTTTGTATCCGCTTCAATCAGCAATATATATTTGGTATGACTGCTGGTATTGGAGGAGAGTAAAGGTTAGAAGCTAGTTGTAACGTTGTGTGGATTCGAATTTATAGCTTTATTATTTCTTAAAAAAATCTTGTAATATGAATTGTAGAGACGATAGTTCTGTAAGGTATTCACGCCCCCCTCCCCCAAAAAGACAGGTAGAATCTAAAACCTGCAACAGACAATAATGATGAAAATGCACATGTGTTGGCAAAGCTGCCAGGCAAGTACTGAGTAATGTTAGTTATAGCAGCAATGTGAAGACGATCCACAATAATATGCTTTTAATATAATATTATTTACACTAATAATATCAATGTAATAAAATTTGTATTAAATATGTATTAGTGATAAACTATAAATATTCATTCTAGTACCTATCACCCGCTGGTGAGTAGTCAAAAGGACTAAATAGTACTTAGTAATCAGTATGACACACTTCATCATGTTTTATTACCACTTTTAAATCATATTAGCTATATCATATAAGTAGTCATCTGGGAAAAACCCATTTTTACGACTGGATGATAGCTATTAACACATCCTCATGTGGTAGACAATGAAAGTGTTAAAATAATTAATACAATAAGTAAATAATTATACGACTGAGAGGTACGAAATTTTAAAATAATTTAATTAACATAAAAAAATGCATTAGAAATACTAATAATTAATATAATGCAATGATCTTAAAAACTCATTTTTCCCTATATTGCTTGTAGAAAACTTCTAATTCTGTGCAAGGGCGATAAAAATTTTGTATATATGAAGTTTTTATGAACAAAACAATAATATGTTTTGCTAATTAAAATGATTAACATAATCGTCCCTTATGCTTTTATCAGTTGTTATTAAATAAAATGTCAAACTTTTTTTTTCAAATAGTATTTTTAAAACCTTTAAAATAGCCCAACATTTAGTTATCAGATAATTAATATTGCTTTTTAAATGTTTAGTTTTAAACCAATTAATGATGTAAGCTTCTAAAATAATAATTTGATAGATATTTTCTTTTTCTTGAGAACAATGATACTACAAAATTATTGATATATTCCTCTAATATAATCTCTCATGTACACATTCCTTAATATACTGTGTACAAATGCAACACGTGCAACGATCTCACTTTAAGTTAATGATGTTATTCAATGAGGCACTCTCGCAGAAATTGCTCAATTTATAAGTCACAAATCATAATTACACGTATACAAATACTTTAGGTTCTAAGTCTAGAATACTTGAGTTATTCAGAAATCACTGTAAGTCTCCAAACAGCCAATTACGCATTGTGTATAGAAAATATAAACACATTTAAATATTACCAATGAAATACCATTTGAATGGTATAAGAGCTTAAGTTTAAGATTTAATATCCTTGAAATTTCAGCAGAATTAATGTAATCTTAGTGCGTGTAAGTCTTTGTTTCTTAAGTAGTGTAAGTCTTTGTTTGTCTTCTTAATCAGTACGTGCTGAAGATGATATTTGTACTGAAATATCGTATCTTAACAGTTAATGGCCAAAGTTATGATTACATAATATCTAGCTATATATATATATAAATTTCGAAATGATTTATAGATGACACATAATGTTTTGTAATATTTAATGGTGTTTTTAGAAAAAATTAAAAATAATTTAGATTATGTAGAATGACATTGTGTTAACATATGTTAAGAAATAATATAGATAACAATCATAACAAATAATTTTTTTACCTTCTTTGTTATATTAAATACCAGTGAAAGTGAAACAAAAATTTTCTTTTTATATTTAAATACATGAGTTAAAAAAATGAGTCACAACTGCAGAAATTTATGCAGAAAAAGTAAATGTATCCAAACTTTGATACTGAACAAAAACAAAATTTTAACACATAAATATTATTAATTTGTTAACTATAAAGTTAACAAATTAATAATATTTGCTTATAACATTAGTTAAAATGTTATTTCTAAGATATCTATGATGCCAAGTAAGCAAAATATATCGTAGCATACAGTATATTGTTAAATTTCATTTAGAGAAGAGAGTTTTTAATCCATCAAGGGAATGATCATTATTACAACAAATATATTATAAAATAAAAACTGAAAAAAATATGAAATTGAAATAAAACAAAAAAAAATTCATTAATTTCATCATTTAAATATATATATATATATATAAACTGACTATGATATGTACATAAAAATATCAAGTTAGGATAATTTCGAATTTAATGTTCGACCAAATTCGCAACAATGATAGGTTGTGAAAAAACAGTTTGGTTTAAAAATAAATGAACACATTAAATTTTCAGTTATTTCCAGTATACTGTATGAAACATTTTATGTGTTTTACAAACAAAGATACAAAACCAAATTATGACTTATTTTATATCATTAATCTTCGAGTTTTACTAACCATTTGGTATTTTCATAATTTCAGAAAAATTAGTAACTATTAATAATGTAACAAGTTATATAAACAATGAAATAATTTATATTTCAGCTATAACAACTTGTTAATATTTGGAACTGTTATATTGTAATAAAAAGTTACTACGAACTAATATAAATAGCATAGATCTCTTATGTCAATAAACTATACTGTAGTTTTTACAATAAACAAGAATGGATACATATTTAGAAAGAACATAATTAAAATATTAAGGACATCATAAAGAATGTTTCGTTTGAAAAATAATTAAATACATGTTTAAATTAAATAACTATTATTATTTTTTTTTTCAAGATGAAGAATAAGATATCTAATATTTTAAAAAGCTTTATATTTCTTAAGAATTATAAGTGAAAGATTTATAATCTACTTAAAACTCCTTTTTAATAAGATATTTATTTATTTATTTTGAACAACTTACCATTCATTGGTTCATTCATTACATTGTTCACAGTATTAAAACTTATAATGGTGTGAACAATGTTTGTTCATCTATTTATTAATGTAAATAAAGCTGTTTGTTTACCAAGCAACCCGGGATAATCTTCCATTTAGAAATGTATCATTATTAAAGTTGTGTAACAATAATAGTAAAATTTTGCAATACGGTAATTGATGCTAATTTTTTTGTTCCTAACTGAAGAGGATTATTTATTTCAAAATAAATTAAAAGTTGCAAGTAATAAAATTAATTAGGGTAAATAGAAAATTTCTAATTATTTCAGTCAGTATATTCATTCAATTAAGGCAATTACGTAATTGTATAAATTTTCCTAATTGCTGGCTATAGTTTGGGAGTATAATAATTATTTTTCTCAGAATTTTTTTAATTAATTAATACAGTAAGTTAATTAATAAATGTAGAAAACTGCTGTATTATCTTTTATTAAATTGTATTATTTTTATTCGTTTTGGGAAAATTAAATTATTATTACATGAATGATTTATAATTGGAAAGTATTTTTAGCATTTTTACGTAATTTTATCACATTCCATTACTATTGAATTTAACATCTATTAATTAATTAATATGAGACTCCTGAAGTATCTTTCCAAATTACCTTTATATCTATACATTTATTTATGATTTTTTTATGAAAGCCTTTATAATTTTACTAACAAATTTCATGGAAAATAATGCAAGTTCTTCTGCATATTACTTTTCATTAGAAAAATGCATGAATAAAGAATTTTATAATAACTATAGTTTCATTTTCAATTCAAATTAAGTTGTAAAAGAATACCCATTAGTTGTGAATATAGATTTAAAAGAAGTACATTTATATTGAGAGAGAGAGAATTAAAAATTTTTTTATTTTTTTATTTCCAATGGCAAGGCAAGTACAAGAAGAATAAAAATAGTAATAATAACAAAAATAACAAGGGAAAAATTACAAAAGAATAAATGTCCAGAAAATGCACAGATGACCGAAGTCATTGCCTTAAGAGTTCTCTCGCACGCCAGTAAAGCGCTGTCTCCGAGTCGCCGTCAAGTACCGCACATCGTTGGAGGTGGTCTCTGTTCATTGGGTCTGTTGAACCACATAGGGGGCAGCCAGGATTCGAAAATATTTTAATGCGATGGAGATGTTCTGCTGGACAGTCATGGCCAGTCAGAAGTCGGAATTGGGCGACAGCATGTCGTTGCGGATTGCTGGGTATTGCTAAAAGATCTTCAGCTCTCCAACGCAACGGAGTGCAACGTAGACCCACCTCCTCGTTGGTGCACACTGGGCAACGTTCTTGTAACGGCAAAGTGGTCTGCAGCTTCTGGCAGTTCTTTTTATCTACAGAATTAAAATTCATTTATTTTAATTTCGTCAAAGTTACTTCATATACATTAAATACGTCGTTTTTTTTATTTCTCTTTACTTAACTTATTATCTCGTCACTGTAGCATTATATATATAGTTTGTTAAAATATCTGCTGTAACTTATTTAATATCCATATAAAATTTCTACCCTGCAATAATTTATAAAAAAGATTATAGGTAATTGTATTTCAGTTAAAAAAAAGTATTTTCTCTATTTAATAACAACTGCAAATGAATTTTAAATAATTAAATATTGTTTTATATACTAATAACTAATTCATAGATTTTGATTGGTTTTACATGAATTTAAAGTATATAACTATTTAAAGTAAATAAATTTATATATATATATATATATATATATATCTAATATATAAAATTCTCGTGTCACAGTGTTTGTTGCCAAACTCCTCCGAAACGGCTCGACCGATTTTTATGAAAATTTTTGTGCATATTTGGTAGGTCTGCGAATCGGTCGT